>LS990916.1:15185348-15785348 GCA_900464855.2 Musa schizocarpa | reverse complement strand
CGCTTCATTTTTACAAGGATCAAGGTATGTGTCTGAATCAAATCCTTGCACGTAAAACTATTTCTCAAAAGATATAAGGAATCATCAAATCCATTTCTCAAAAGATATTTTTCATATGATAAGTCTATGAGAGATGCATTTGCTAGTTGATTCCATATGTCAAAAATCAATAATGTGAATAAAACTCGATAGGACATATGTTTATTAAGTTCGGAAGAGACTAATGTATCGAGAAAATCCAATTATTATGATCAAGAAAGTCCAAAAATAAAATTTAACACTTTCGTTCATTCGGATAAGGTTTTGCTATAGATTTTCATATTCAATCATGAAGATAAAACTGTTAGAACCCTTTTTTTGAGCTTTTGAATAATGTAAATGAGTATGTTTAGTCCAGTTGTTTATTGAGTCGGTTTGCTTCAGTTAGAGTCAAGTAAAGGTTTATTTAATATTTATTTATTATTAGAGTTCAAGTCCTGATGGACTCTGGGTGGAACACTATAAATAGGGATGTAACTGCTTCTTTTCAGTTATCTATGAAAAATACTATTCTGTCTTTTGACAAACCCTAGGAGGTCGATCCCCTCGAAGCGATCAAGGAGGGCCGATCCCCTCGAAACGATCAAGGAGGCCGATCCCCTCGAAGTGATCATCCCCTTTCTCTTCTTCTTTTTTACGATAAGATTTTAGGGTCTTATCATTTGATATCAGAGCAGCGATCCTTGGCGTTCTCGCTGCAATGTAACTATCCAAAAAAAAAAAAAGGAAAGAAAGAAAGAAAGAAAGAGAGAAGAAGCAGCAGCAACCGCAGCCACGCACCCCTGCTTCACCTACTTCCGGCTAGCCCACCCACCACCCATCGTTGCTCTCCAGCCAGCAACCGACTCTGCCACACTTCCGGCCAGAGTCCACTAGCGCATCCCACCCGAGCCACCACCGCTGCCAGGAGACGACACTGCCAGCGTCCCACTCCGCCGCAGCCCTACTCCTCTTCTCCATCACCGCTGCAAGGCAACTCCTTCTCCACGGCCGTCACGGCTTCTCGGCCGCTCGATCACCACCGCCCGCCTCCCAGCCGCAACCCTAGCCATGCCCCCCCCCCTTGGGTCGCAACCGCAGCTGCCGGTTGCCGCAGCCCCTCGTTGCAACGGTTGCAGAAACAGAGCCACGACCCTCGCTGCCTCCTTCTCCATCGCTGCCGCTGCGCTACGGCCAGCAACCACCGCTGTTGCTAGCCACCGCAGCCTTCACCTCCACCTCCTCGCTCTGCACCATTGCTGTAGCCCCCTTGCTCTGCATCGTTGCCGCAGCCGCCGGTTGCCACCACTGCAGCCTCAACCCCGGTCGCTTCAACGCCACCACCCTCTTATTCTGCCTCCGCTGCTGCAGTTGTCGGTTGCCATCACTGCAGCCTCAACCCAACTGCTCAGCGATTGCTTCCTTGGGTCACAGTAGTCGCAACCGTCGCCTTTCAGCCTTGGCGCTCTCATCTCATGTAGTGACAAAAACACTGGGCAGCAACTATTCCTCTATCGCAGCCATCGCATCGATGAACCCTTACCGACGCTGCCCCTAACCGCACCACCATCGCTACCTCTCAGTCCTCAGTAGTAGCGATACCTTGACGTAGCGATTGCAACAAGCATCATTGCCTCTCACCAGTGCCTCCTTCCGTAGTGTGATAGAGACAAAGCAATGCTGCCTTCCATCCGCGCCGTCACAGCCATCGCAGCGGCGAGCCCTTGGCGGTGCTGCCCCAGCTGCGCCACCATCGCTACCTCCCAACCCTCAGTAGTAGTGATCCCTCCACGTAGCGACCACAGCAAGCATCGTTTCCTCCCATGCATCGAACGCAGCTACATCCCCACATCCTCCAGCAACCCTTCATTCCAATAGTGCTACCACCGATTGAATCACAACAACAACACCAAGTAGGGCAGTGATTTATGCCCTAGTCTTGACACCAAAAACAAGAGTTGAGATTACAGATTTGCAGTCTTACAAAATGGCCACCGATAACTCAATGAAAGCCCAAATGGAAGCATTGAAAATTAGAATTGAGAACCGATTGTAAGAAACACTTAATAATTTAAAAAAAAAGCCTATTGGAGAGCCTCCGCAAATTTCAACAAGATGGGAGCTCAAGTTCTACATTGCATAGATCTGGAAATACTAGAAAAGGGCCCAAAGATTGTGACACAATCTGCTAATACATGAAGGTGGATGGACAGCTAACCAAAATTTGTCAGACATCTATAGTGTTGGAATATCAGAGTAGGTTTGCAAGATTGTCAAATCAAGCTAGAGATTAGTCGGAACGACAACTTCTAGATACATTTATTGAAGGGCTTATTCCAGAGATCCGGTGTGAAGTTAAGGCTCGTCAACCCTATTAGGATCAAGAGCACTAAGAGAGGGGGGGGGGGTGAATTAGTGCAGCGGAAAACATTCTGCGTTTTAAAACTGAGTTCGTATGAAAAAGCCGATTTCAGCAGAAACTTCGATTCGTAAATCGCTTTAACTTGTGATTAGGCAAGAGACAATTAAAAACGAATCTGATAAGGCAGTTTGCTATTGTGATAGAAATTAGAATGTAAGCGCAAACTGAAATATGATGTTCGTACGAGAAAACTGATTTACGTCTAAACACAATTCGGAAAGTATTGAGCTTGGAAACGCAAACATAAAAGTGCAGAAGATAGTAAGCTATGAAGAAGGTTTGCAATAAGGATAATAAGCTCAAAGTAAATGCAAAACAGAGAGCAGCGCGATTTAGAGTGGTTTGCGAGAAAATCGGTTTACATCTAAACATGATTCGGAAAGTATTGAGCTTAAACGTAGATGTAAAAGTGCATAACACAGTAGGCTATGAAGGAGGCTTGCAGTAAAGATAATGAGCTCAAAGTAAATACAAACCAGAGAGCAGCGCGATTTAGAGTGGTTCGGTCAATCTTGACCTTCATCCACTTCTGGCTTCCTCCATCGATGAGGTTGCCGATGTCCACTAGAGGCCTTCCTTCAATAGGCGAAGGCCAACCACCTTTTTACAAATTCACTCCTTTTGACGGGCTTAGGAGACAACCCTTACAAACTTTTCTCTCCTCTCTTGAAAGATCTGAACTTGGAAGAAGAGAAGGAGAAGAACTTTTAACTCATACAACACTTTTGAGCTCTAAAAATCACAGAGTAAGATTAGGATTTCGGTGGTTTTCGTTGCCCTTTCATTGCTGAAAGAGTGGGGTTTATATAGGCCCCAAACCAGTTTAAAATTGGAGCTCAAAGATGTCAATTCCCGGAATTCCGGGGTCTGGCGGTTGCAACGCCTGACTGGGGTGGTTGCATCGCTGTTAGAGCTCGGAGACTGAGCTCCTGGGCAGTGCCACCGCTTGTCAGGGGCAGTTGCACCGCTTGGCAAAGCTCAGAGACCGAGCTCAGGCGGTGACACCGCCTGATTGGGGCGGTTGCACTGCCCAGCCAGAGCTCGGAGACCAAGCTCAAGAGGTTCCATCGCCTGTCAAGGGCGATTGCACCGCCCAGCCAGAACTCGGAGACCGAGCCCTGGGTGGTGCCACCGTCGACCTAGGCGGTGCCACCTCTGGCCAAGTCATCTGGGTCCGAATGGGCTGATCCATTCGGCCCCAATTGGGTCTTTCAAGGGCCCAATTGCCCCAAGATTAAGTTAGTGGGATCACCTCCCATTTCTAACTTAATCAACGTGCTAACTACGACAATTCGAAGGACAGCTTGCTCCGGTGCGTCAATCGCTTCTTCCAGCGAGCTTCCGGTGAACTTTCGTCAATCATCCGATGAACCCTCGGTGATGCTCCTACGGACTTCCGACAAACTCCTGGACTTGCGACGATCCACTTGGCGAGTTCCGATGAGCTTCTTTTGGCAAGCTCCTGGACTTCTCAGATATGTTCCCGCAGAACCTCCAACGATCGTTCGAACTTACGTCGAGCTCTTGAACTCCCAATGTGATCATAGTCCTGACTCCGGCGTAACTCCTGCTGCATGTCTTACTTTCATCGTAATTAATCCTGCACTCTTATCTCAACATATGGATTAGAAAACAAATGACAATTGATGTCATCATCAAAATTCGAGATTCAACAATCTCCCTCTTTTTTATGATGACAATCAATTGATAACGGCGTTAACCTTAACTCCCCCTATTTATGTGCCATAATTGAGATAAGTTATTCTTGAATTCAAAGCCTTTGAATTCAAGAGACATATTGATAAGTTAAAGTCATTTAACCTTAACTCCCATCATGATGTATCTCTTTGTATGATGTCAAGACTCGACATCCATTTTCAAATGTGAATTGTTGTAATGATAGCGATTCATCATATGGAAAGATATCAACATTTTCAAATTACAATACATGTTCTTGATATCTTAATATGATGCAAATATGGCAATCATAGTAAACATGGCATAGTTTCAATGATCATATGTCTGTTTCTTTTAACATAATTAGGCATTTTTTAGAACCCTTGCAGATTCTAAACTTGGGGTTGATCTCTTTAGGGGATCGGCCTCCTTGGAACTCTATAGGGGTTCCTCCCTCCAAGTTGCTGCTCAAAGGCTGCAGAAAAGATTCATCTATTGCTTATGAAAAGAGGAGGAATACATGGCTATTTATAGGGTTTCTAAACCCTAACTCCTAATAGGACTCCTACTCAAGACTCCTTCTTCTAACCAACTCCTATTAGACTTCTAATCAAGACTCCTATTTCTTTACAACTCCTAATTTATCTCTAAGAAACAATCTCCTAACCCTAGCCGGCCTCTTCACCTCTTTAATAGGGGTCAGCTTAGGTAGGTTTTACATGAATGTCCCTCTCAATTAGGAATCTCCTAGCTAGAGTCCTAACAAACCCGCCCTCTTCAAACCAGCCTTGTCCTCGAGGCTGACGATTCATGAATTTTGAGAATTTGATCTTCAAGTCGTCATAGTTCTCCCAAGTGGCATCTTCTGTTGGTAGGTTCATCCACTGTATTAGCACTATAGTAGTGGGTCGTCATCGTCGAGTCACGATCCGTCGATCAATAATGACACTTGGCTGGGTCTGGAGTTCTCCTTGGATAGTCATATTTGGTGGGTGGCTTTGGGCTGTCTCCAAGCACCTATTTACAAATTTTGTCTTGCCGTTGATTTGCGGGTGATATGTCATACTCTTTTTCAATTTAGTACCTTGTATATAGAATAACTTTGTCCAAAATCTGCTCGTGAAGATGCAAGTAGAATTTATCATAATCACAATGCGTCCCTTATAGTGTAATTCTTTTGAGTCCCAATTGTAATAAGCCACGGAGCTTGGTGCTTCCTGCAATTTTTTTATAATCTTACTTGTCTCTGAATCTTCCTGCCATTCCATCTTAATATCCTCAAGGAAGTCACTGATCGGAAGTGAAACGACTGAAACTTCAACTTGCTTTCGGGTGTTCTTCGATCATTATCTGCAAGAATATTCTCTTTCCCCTTTTGTAAGTTATTTCATAATCAAATCCAAGAAGTTTTGTTACCCATTTTTTGCTGCTCAAGGGATGATATCTTTCGCTCCAAAAAAAGTTGAGGCTTTTATGGTTGATTTTAATTTGAAATCATCGACCATTCAAGTAGGGTCTCCACCTCGTTCTTTCACAAGACAATGGCAAGCATCTCCTTATCATATATTGACTTATTTTGATGGGAGGGAGATAGTGTCTTGCTAGTGTATGTGAGTGGTCGACCATCTTGCATGAGAAACGGCTCCAATTCGACTCGGATCGTGGCCTCAATGATGAAGGGTCTATTGAATTCGGTAGCAAAAAAACACCGACACGTCGTTGTCATGGCTGCCTTAAGTTTGTCGAAGGCAGCAGAGGCTTTGTCCGACCATTGGAAAGCATCTTTTTTCAGTAAAGAAGTGAGTGGTGCACTGATCTTCCCATAGTCCTTAACAAATTTTTGGTAGTAGCCCGTTAGTCCAAGGAACCCCCGTAGTAATTTCACGTTTGTATATTACGGCCAGCCTTGCATTGCCTCAATTTTTGCTGGGTCTACTACCACTCCTTTTTCTGATATTATATGCCCAAGGTACTCTACTTTTTGCTAGAGAAAGCTGCACTTTGGTTGCTTTACAAAAAGAGTATTCTCCCGAAGTATCATCAGAACAATCCGTAAATGCTAAAAGTGAGTCTCAAGAGAAGGGCTGTAAATGAGAATATCATCGAAAAATACCAGCACAAATTTACGAAGATAGCTCCGAAAAATATCGTTCATGAGACTATGAAAGGTTGAAGGAGCATTAGTGAGTCCAAAAGGCATTACTAAGAATTCATAATGACCATTATGTGTGCGAAATGCAGTTTTTGGAATATCATCGTCACATACCCGAATTTGGTGGTAACCAGATCGGAGGTCCAACTTCGTGAAGACTCGAGCTCCTTTTAATTCATCAAGAAGTTCATCCACCACTGGTATTGGGTACTTGTCCTTGACGGTGATGCCATTTAAAGCTCAGTAATCAATGCATATTCGCCATGTTCCATCCTTCTTGCGTACAAGTAGCACCGGTGAAGAGTAGAGGTTGCAACTTGGTCGAATAACTCCTGTTTTGAGCATCTCTTTTACAATCCTTTCTGTTTCATCCTTCTGGAGATGTAGATATTGATATGGCCGAGTATTTTCTAGAGGTTTGTCTGAAAGAATCGTTATATAATAATCATGCCGATGGGTAAGAGGTAGATTGTAAGGTTCGTCAAATATATCTGAAAATTCAGCAAGCAAAGGAAGTGTTGAATCTCGGATTTTGATGATGAAACTAATTGATTGTGTTTAGATGTTTAACTGCATTTTAAGTGATGCAGGTCTACTCGATCAGAATTAGACAGTTAACGCAGGAGGAATTGACGTTGCGCCAAAGGAGATCACGTCAGGATATTGGACGGCAGAAGGCTTCAGACGTCGGGCATCGGGCTAAGGAGAGCGGAATTGCGCCAAGGATATCGTGGTTGCGGAGGTCAACCGCCGATTGGGCAACAAGCCGCAAGAGAGGACGATGCGCTGAAGAATCGGACGAAACGCCAACCAATGACATGCCGGGCAACGAAATGTCGATTCGCGTTATAATAACTGTCTAGATCGGAGTAGAGTTTTGGCTTGCATGTGCAAGATTAACTACGATAACGATGATGACATAAAGCGAAACAAAGTGCGGAGTCAAGCACGAAGAATTCGTTGGGAGTTCAAGAGTTCGACGGAAGTCCGAAGGATCATTGGGAACGCTGCCGGAACTAGCCGAGAATGAGTAGGGAGCTTGCGGAAGGGTTTTTTGGAAGCTCGCCGGAAGGTTCGTGGGAAGTTCGCAGAGTTTGCCGAGAAAGATCGGAGCTTGCCGAAGAAGCTCGTTGGAACACGCCAAGAAGCTCGCCGGAAGAAGTCTTGACTTATGGACTTTGTAAATAGCTTATATAATGTCTTTAAAATTCGTAGTTAGCATGTTAATTAGGGTTAGGATTAGGTATTAATCCTATAACCCAAGTAGGGGCCTATAACACTATAGGCGGTGGGCTGAAAACACTGTAGTGTGCTGAAAACACTGTAGGCGGTGGCACCGCCTGGGCTGGGTGGTGACACCTCCTGGGCTGGGCGGTGGCACCACCCAGCACCCGAGCGCTGGGCAGTGGCACCGCTAGCATCGGGAACCCAAAGAGAATTTGAATTTTGGAGCCCAAATTTTGGAGCCCAAATTTGAATCCTCTTGAGGCCTATAAATACCCCTCAAATCTCAGCTGAGAACACAACTTTTTGAGCAGCAAGAGTTTGAGAGAAAGGTCTTAGAAAAGTGTTAGCTTGTCTTCTTTTCAATTTGCTAGTGTTCACCTCATCTCTTCTCGAAAATCCGTAAGAGAGTGAACCGCTTGTAAAGAGTTGTAATAGGGGTATTTACCCTTCCATTTCAAGAGACTTGCCAGTGGAAGGTGGGACCCTCATCGAAGAGGGGCCTCGCAAGTGGAGTAGGTCATTTGACCGAACCACTCTAAAATCGGCGTGATCCTTGGTTTGTATTTCATTATTGCTATTTATATTATTGCAAACCTTATTATATGCTTTAGTTCCTTATTACTTTTGCTGCGCATATTTAAGAATACACTTTCAAGATTAAGCTTGTCAAGTTCCGCTCTTCTCATACGAAAGATTTTTTAAAAAACCGAAGTTTTAATCCGCTGCACTAATTCACCCCCCCCCTCTTAGTGCTGCTCCGATCCTAACAATTGGTATCAGAGCCACGGTTTTCTACTTTGGTTTAACACCCAAATAGAAATGGCTCTTTATGTTTTTCAAGAAGGCTTATCGGTTGTTCGTCCACCGTTGTTTAACGGATCGGACTACACTTGTTGGAAAACTCGAATGAGAGTTTTCTTACTTTCTTTGGATTTGAATTTATGGCACATAGTCGAAAATGGATATGAAATGTCTTCTCTCCCAATGAACCATTGGAATGATTTGGAGAAGAAGATGTTTTCTTTAAACGCAAAGGCTATAAATGCCTTATTTTGCGCTTTAGACAAAAATGAGTTCAATCGGATTTCTACGTGCGAAACGGCTTTTGATATTTGGCGAACACTTGAAATCACACACGAGGGAACTAGTAGAGTTAAAGACTCGAAAGTTAACATTTTAATGCATGATTTCGAGCTTTTTCAAATGAAGCCGAGCGAAACCATTGTTGACATGTACACCCGTTTTACGAATGTCGTCAATGGTTTACAAACTCTTGGCAAATGTTTCTCAAATTTTGAACTTGTTAGTAAAGTTTTACGATCACTTTCTAAAATTTGGGAATCAAAAGTTACGGCAATACAAGAAACAAAAGATTTAAATATTTTTCCACTTGAAGAACTTATCGGCTCGTTGATGACATATGAAATGCTGTGCAATGCACATGATGAACACAATGAACACTTGAACCACCTTCCAAAGAATAGGAAGGATTTGGAACTCCGGACAATTGAATACCACTTGAGCGATGACTCAAGTGATGAGGACAATGATGAACTTGAACTTCGAACACTAACTCTTAATAAGTTCATTAAACATAAATCTAAAATGAACAATGAACTTGAACGGAGGAAGAAGCCAAAGAAAAGGAAGGCACCCAAGGATGAATCAAGAACTTCTAAAGGTGAAAAGGCGAATTGGGCTTTGACGGGCTTCGACTGCAAGGTAAGTAACTCAACTCTCTTGAATTATTTTGAAATTACTTGATGTTTTCCATGATGTATTTTCTCTTTTCTTTTGAATAAATATTTTTCTTGAAAATTGTATGTTTTATGTTAATAGAATAAAATGTTAGATTTAAATAATCATATATATGTGCTTGAGAAGCAAGAATGTGTATTTTGATGATTTCCATATTAACTTTCAATGATGATGCATGGTTTTTATATGGAAGGCTTGATGATTTTTTTTTAAACTTTGTCTTTGGTTTTCAAACATGATGTATGTTTTTGACATAAGAACAAAACTTGAGCATGCTAATATAAAATCAATCACATAAATTAAAACTAAAGAAGTTTTAGTTATTTATAAGAATCATTCAAATTTATGTTCAATGAAACCATTGCATAATGATGTAATGAAAATATTAAACATTTTGAAACTATGTTTTAGTGTCATGCATAATGATCATGCTTAATGAATTTCAAAATTATGCATATGAATCTTGTGATTTATGGATTATTGATTTTTACCATAATGAAAGTGCCTTATTAATCTTTGTTGTAAGAAATCTTACACTTTCAGTTTTAAATATTATACATGTTTTTATTTGGTATAAGTGAAATAAAATCATATGAATTGAAACAACTAAAAAGAGGAAAATATTTTTTCTTTGAAAAATTATTTTTCTCTATCCTATTGATCTTGATGTTTATTATAATAAATCTATATATACCATTTTGAATCTCTTGAAAGTAATGTTGATATTTTGATGATTTTGATGACTTAAATTTGAAATGAGTTTTATCAAAATCATGATATTGATTTCTTGGAATAACATGAGATTACCTTTGATGATTTTTCTCTTGAATATAACTTGTGATATTTTTTATATAAATCATCATTTTGATTTCTCGACATTCGATACATGAGATTTTATTATAAATCAAAATTTCTCATTAATCGATCTTCTACGATTTTACTTGATATTTTCTTGAGAGGAGATTTTCTAAATGAATCATGATTTTTCCTTGTGGGTTCTTGGAGTTATTACTTGATTTTTTCTTTTAAAACAAGATCTCTACTTTGTACTCCTATGATTTTTCTTGATATTTTATTTAAAGAAGATATTTACTATATGAATCATGTCTTTTGGTATTCAAATGATTTTATCCTTCATGACATGATTTCTTTGTATTTATGGCTTGCATGGCTTGAAATGTTTTGGTATAATGCATGCAATGATGAAATGTTGAATGATGTATGCAACATTATGGATTATAGTTATCTGATATGTGATAATGCTTAGGATTAATCCATGCATGTATATTTTGATGATTTTATGTCATGCATGAGTTTTTGAAGTAAATGTTGATTTGATACTCTCATTTTGGATTAACATGTTTTTGGTTTAATCATTTTATGACGAATTAAGATGACATTCTCATGACATATTAAGATGACATAGTGCATGTACATCTATGTATGAATTTCTTGATAGTCTTTTGATGATAGATGTGATATCATGATGTTTTATTTTTTTGATGTTTTGGGCTTGACGGCTTTATGATCAAAACTTATGTTTTGATTTTAAATGATGATACATGTTTTCAAAAAAAAGACTTGAACCCCTCACATGAAATCAATTGTATAAAATGGAAATAAATTTTATATCCTATTGAGGTTAATGAATTTATTTTACCATTCTTGTGAATCTCATAAAAATAAACATGATGAATATTTTGAAAATAAATGAGTGTATCATGCATTTGGTCTTAATGATTTCTCTAGAGCATACTTTTGAAATCATACTTGATAACGAATATCAAGATATTAAAAGGATATTGTCATGGAATAATGCTTGATAATTTATTTTACGAAATTTACCTTTCTATCTTGAATGTTGACATTTTTTTTGATGTGTTAAAAAATCACTTAAAAAAAAATGCTTTTCCGTCTTATCGAGATTAATGATTTCATGATATTGTGAATGATTGAAATGATATTCATGAATTGATCCTTATTGATATATTTCATGAATTCTTTGCATATTTAGCTTGTTGAATGATTGAAATATTTAGCCATTGAGTCCTCCTTTTCTTTTTTGACTTTGATAAAGGGGAGAAGGTTTTGCTAGCTTGTGCATTGAAAATGAAAGTAAACTTCCTACCATGCTAGGGAAGTAAAACTTGCAAGCTTGCACTTCTCAAAAAGAGAAGAAAGATATTGCCTATCGAAAGAAGCAAAAAGTGCAAAACTTAGAAAACTTGCAATAAAATTGCTCTTGCCATGCTTTGTATCAAAAACATATTTATATCCTTAAAAGCATCGCATTAAATTTTTTAGTGTATCGTAATGTATCACATGTATCACAAGTTAAAATTTTTTGAGACTATTATCATATCATGTTTAACAATTGACATCTTTCATTGATATGATAAATTATCATCTCATGATATATCGCATAATGATATTAAGATTTGCGATTGTATCGTGTGATCCTTGGTGAATTTTCACATTGATATCCTTCATGAAATGATTTCTTTGCATTTTTGTCTTGTATGTATCATGTGATGATTGAAATATTGATTGATGCAAATTCATAATTTATGTAAAAGTCTAAATCATTGGTTCCTCTCGTTCTTTTCGGCAATGACATAGGGAGAGAAAGATTGCTAGCTCAAGGAAAATGTTGGCTAGCTTGTACTCTTCCCTTCTTTTCGACAAAAAAAAAAAAAAAAAAAAAAAAGGGGAGAAATCTTTTGCTAGTTAGAAAATGTAAAGAAAAGCAAAGTGCAATCTTGCACAAGAAGCAAGTGTTGAATTGCCATGATTGAACTTAAAAATCTTGCTATGCTTTTGTGCTTATATGTTGTGATGAAAATCTAGCTTCATGTTGTAAAAACTTGCATATCTTTTAAAATAGCTAGAGCTACTTCTCCTTTTTGTTGATGACATAGGGGGAGAAGTATATTGATGACTTCATGCATTGATTTGAATATTTTATATATTTGCATGATGGTTTAAATATTTTTTTATAACATGTGATGAATGTCACTTGGATTTGGGATAATCCAAGTGTTCTATCAATGGCATATTGATAGGGGGAGTTTGGTTAAACTCCGGGGAGTTTAGGTTAACTCCGTTAGTCATAAATTTGTTGTCATCATCAAAAAGGGGGAGATTGTTAAATCTCGGATTTTGATGATGAAACTAATTGATTGTGTTTAGATGTTTAACTGCATTTTGAGTGATGCAGGTCTACTCGATCAGAATTAGACAGTTAACGCAGGAGGAATTGACGTTGCGCCGGAGGAGATCACGTCAGGATATTGGACGGCAGAAGGCTTCGGACGTCGGGCATCGGGCTAAGGAGAGCGGAATTGCGCCAAGGATATCGTGGTTGCGGAGGTCAACCGCCGATAGAGCAACAAGCCGCAAGAGAGGATGATGCGTTGAAGAATCGGACGAAACGCCAACCAATGACGTGCCGGGCAACGGAATGTCGATTCGCGTTATAATAACTGTCTAGATCGGAGTAGAGTTTTGGCTTGCATGTGCAGGATTAACTACGATAACGATGAAGACATAAAGCGAAACAAAGTGCGGAGTCAAGCACGAAGAATTCGTTGGGAGTTCAAGAGTTCGATGGAAGTCCGAAGGATCGTCGGGAACGCTACCGGAACTAGCCGAGAATGAGTAGGGAGCTTGCCGAAGGGTTTTTTGGAAGCTCGCCGGAAGGTTCGTGGGAAGTTCGCAGAGTTTGCCGAGAAAGATCGGAGCTTGCCGAAGAAGCTCGTTGGAACTCGCCAAGATCAAATCGTAATGTTTAAGAGCTTGCCGGGAGTCCGCAGAATGGTTTCCGAGAGTTTATCGGAAGACCGCCGAAAGTTCGCCAGAAGCTCGCCGGAAGAAGTCTTGACTTATGGACTTTGTAAATAGCTTATATAATGTCTTTAAAATTCGTAGTTAGCATGTTAATTAGAGTTAGGATTAGGTATTAATCCTATAACCCAAGTAGGGGCCTATAACACTGTAGGCGGTGGGCTGAAAACACTGTAGTGTGCTGAAAACACTGTAGGCGGTGGCACCTCCCAGCACCCGAGTGCTGGGTGGTGACACCTCCTGGGCTGGGCGGTGGCACCGCCCAGCACCCGAGCGCTGGGCGGTGGCACCGCTTGGCTGGGCGGTGGCACCGCCAGCATCGGGAACCCAAAGAGAATTTGAATTTTGGAGCCCAAATTTTGGAGCCCAAATTTGAATCCTTTTGAGGCCTATAAATACCCCTCAAATCTCAGCTGAGAATACAACTTTTTGAGCAGCAAAAGTTTGAGAGAAAGGTCTTAGAAAAGTATTAGCTTGTCTTCTTTTCAATTTGCTAGTGTTCACCTCATCTCTTCTCGAAAATCCGTAAGAGAGTGAACCGCTTGTAAAGAGTTGTAAGAGGGGTATTTACCCTTCCATTTCAAGAGACTTGCTAGTGGAAGGTGGGAGCCTCATCGAAGAGGAGCCTCGCAAGTGGAGTAGGTCATTTGACCGAACCACTCTAAAATCGGCGTGATCCTTGGTTTGCATTTCATTATTGCTATTTACATTATTGCAAACCTTCTTATATGCTTTAGTTCCTTATTACTTTTGCTGCGCATATTTAAGAATACGCTTTCAAGATTAAGCTTGTCAAGTTCCGCTCTTATCATACGAAATATTTTTTAAAAAACCGAAGTTTTAATCCGCCACACTAATTCACCCCCCCCCCTCTTAGTGCTGCTCCGATCCTAATAGGAAGTAGGTTTGGATCTTCAAATTCTATTGGCTCTCCCTTAGTTTGCTGCTCAAGTTGTACCAAAAATCTGCGGCATGCTTTATGCAAAATCTTCTCCATTTGTTGTGTGCAAATCATCGTTACGTCGCCCCCATGTTTCTCGTTCAGTATCACCTGTTTCTCCTTACTGTAAAATTTCATAATTAGTTGCATAAAATTCCAAGAAATATCACCTAATGTTGTCAACCATTTAATTATGAGCATGGCCTCATGATCATCAAGTGGGAGAAGGAAGAAATCTGCAATTATCTCTTGGTTCTGCAGCAATAGTTTCTCTTGCGGGCGCCTACGATCATACTTCAAAATCCGTTCGTCGGTGACCTTAACGTCAAACCTGCTGCAATTCTCAGTAGGTAAAGCCATATGGATAGCAACCTTACTATTTAGAAAGTTAATAGTACTGCCCATGTCGATGAGAACAGTGATCCGTTGTTGTTTGAGAAGGCCTCCAACTTTCATCGTTTGCGGGTTTGAGTAGTCGGCTAGTGCATGTACCGTAACTTCGATCGATTGTGGCTCTTCTTCTGCATCTTCTTCTTCACATTCAAGGCTCTCTTCTGAATGTTCAATGACTTTTTCTTCTATTTGTTCAATCATAAGAAGTCTCCATTTCCTACAGCGATGCTCACGGCTCCACGGCTCGTCACAATGCCAACATAACCCCTTCGCATATCGCTCCCGAAGCTCTTCTCCTGTTAACCTCTTTGGTGTAGGGACTTGGTCAACAATAAGGGGGGCTGAGGGCTTCAATATTACTGGTTGAGGAGCGACCCTAGTCCTCCGAGCTTCATGGTTCAATTGCTCCTCTTGATGTCGTGCGAAAGAGATGGCTACCATAAGCGTATACGGTTGTCCCGCTTTAACTTCTCCTTGGATCTCCGGCTTCAAGCCCTCATTGAAAGTTCTCAATAGCTGTTTTTGAGACCAATTATGAGTTTGATTAGATAACCTTTCAAACCTGGTTTGGTACTCCTGAATGGTGGAGGTTTGTCGGATCTTTGCTAGTTGTCCGTCAATATTCTCGTAATTGGTTGGTTTGAAGCGGATTAGCAGTTCTTCTTTGAATTGTCACCATGAAAGGACTCCATAAGTATGTTCAAACCAATCAAACCACTGTATAGCATCCCCTTCAAGATATATAGCTGCAATTTTCACCATAGATGCATCTGCGATTTTGTGGTACCGAAAATATCGCTCCGCGCGCGAGATCCAACCAATCGGGTCTCCTTCTTCCCATCTAGGGAAGTCCACTCTCATGCATGGATAGTTGAGGTTGATCATAAAGCTTCCCCTCTCTTGGAGGTCATATCTTTGGGCTTGGTGCGATTGGGCAAAGCTCTCTCCTTGATGTGATTTCTTCGGGCTTAGTGGTCGGCCCAATCTGAGTTCGGTAAAGAGCATCTGAATCTTATCCTCCATTCGCGCCTCGAAGGCTTCGAATTTAGCATTGAATATCTCCTCAGATATCATAGTATATGCCGTCTAATCTGTGATATCAAGATCTCTCTTTTGTTGTCAGGTTAAAGGCATGTATTGGTTGAGAGAGGTGATGGTCGAAAGGGTTGGTAGATTGGTGGATGTAGGCTACGGTTTAGGCTTGTTTTGTGGCTATTTTGGGTGCAGGTTGAGGGTGTGGTTTGGTAGAGTTTTAGGGCTGTAGATAAAAGTTTTAGATCTATGGTAGATGGTAGCAAAGGTTTGATAGAAATCAATGAAAGTTGCAACAAGTATGTGCTATCTTGTAAGAGTAGAATTGTCGTCGAAGAAACAACGGTTTCTCGACGTAATTCCCACCAAAAATGTGAGAGAATTGAGGAGGGAATTGATAGCAAAATCACAATTTATATGACAGCAAGGATATCTAATTTAAACAAGAAAATTTCGGCAGTATAACAGCAAGGAAATTGGTGCAAGTTGCGATTGCAGAATTCTCGTCGAGAAATTCCAACAGGTTACGACGAAAATTTGCAGCAACAAAAATCATTTTTAGAGATGAATTTCTTTATAGATTAATCTTAGATAGAAGCCAAGATGATCTATGAAGTGTATAAGAAATTTCATTCAAAAAAGATTGCAAATAGATGGGTTAAGGCAACAATATGCGGCTGAAATTTTCTATAGCACAGATTTTTAAGTATAGCAGATTAGACGTAAAAGATCAGTGGTTTATATTGAGAATTTTTTTAATGAAACCAAAGGGAATCTGCTATTAGGAAATGTCAAAGATGTCATAAAAATTTCGTAGAGATTTGGATAGAAAAAACACAGTAGCAAGAATAAACAGACGGTGCTATACGGTTGGAATTCTGCAATGTATCTTTCGTCGTAGAGATGAAAACTTTATGACGAAAAGTATATGCAGCAATATAGGAATAATTTTTTTTTGGGGATTTTCAAATAAGGATAACTAAATTGTAGCAGCAGTAAGGTAGAAAACCAGAACCTGTTGCAATTCACGGGGAGATCAAAGGATGATCCGCGGTGGTGGAGATGACGGTGGAATTTGACAACGATCTCTTAAGCAATTGTGGGAATTGCTTTGGGCAGTTGTGGAGGGTTGATGGATGGCTATGGAAGGGCAGCGAGATGCCAAGAATGCTGCTCTGATACCAGGTGTTAGAACCCTTGTAGATTCTAAACTTGGGGTTGATCTCTTTAGGGGATCAGCCTCCTTGGAACTCTATAGGGGTTCCTCCCTCTAAGTTGCTGCTCAAAGGCTGTAGAAAAGATTCATCTATTGCTTATGAAAAGAGGAGGAATACATGGCTATTTATAGGGTTTCTAAACCCTAACTCCTAATAGGACTCCTACTCAAGACTCCTTCTTCTAACCAACTCCTATTAGACTTCTAATCAAGACTCCTATTTCTTTACAACTCCTAATTTATCTCTAAGAAACAATCTCCTAACCCTAGCCGGCCTCTTCACCTCTTTAATAGGGGTCGGCTTAGGTAGGTTTTACATGAATGCTCCTCTCAATTAGGACTTTCCTAGCTAGAGTCCTAACACATTTATAGTATCAATTCATATACTTCTCCCCCTTTATCATCAACAAAAAGGAGAATGATATAAGCATCTTTTGAAAATACATGTAATGCCATAAGTGGGTTCATGTCATTTATAGGATACAAACATCTCAAGAAGACCATGACATGGAGAGTATTTTCATAGAATGAAAACTTCTTCTTTGTTATTATGTTTGCATGATGGAGGAAGGCCATTTGTGTAGTTCAAATCAATAGCATGCCTTACAAGGATCAATACTCTTATGTTAGTAAAGTCCTTGCAAAAAAATATCTTCCTTTTACAAGAAGGAATCATTAATTTTATGTTTCAAAGGCAATATTCTTGTCAAGAATGTGAATCAAAATCCGAAAGAGAGTAATGATATCCAATTGGAACCGAAAATTTAATTTAACACTTTCATGCAAGATTATGAGGATATGCTCATCGTTTATGAAGATTTTTCCAACATGTTATTTTTGTCATGTAATTCAATCAATAAGGTCTGAATAATAATTTTAACAAGTTTATACATTCGGACACATCAACATTCCAAATTCTCTTCTTATGAAATCAAACTGTTCGTCACATAGAGGTTTTGTAAAAATATCAGCTAGTTGATGTTTGGTATCTATGAATTCTATAATTACATCATGATTAGTAACATGATCTCGTATAAAGTGATGTCTGATATCAATATGTTTTTTTCTTGAGTGTTGAATGAGATTCTATGTTAAGCATATTGCACTCGTGTTATCACATTTAATGGGAATATTTTTAAGATGGACTTTATAATCTTCCAAGGTGTTTCTCATCCACACAACTTGTGCACAGCATGCACTAGCTATAATATATTCAGCTTCGTTTGTTGATAGAGTAACCGAGTTTTGTTTCTTAGATGACCAGGAAACAAGAGAGTGTCCCAAAAATTGACATGTTCCTGAAGTGCTTTTTCTATCTAGTCTACACCCAGCAAAATCCGCATCAGCATAAGCAATTAATTGAAAATTTTTGGATTTTGGATACCATAATCCAAGATTTGTGGTTCCTTTAAGATATCTAAGTATTCTTTTAACTGCTTTAAGATGAGATATCTTTGGGTTCAATTGAAACCTAGCACAAAGTCCTACGCTAAACATAATATCTGGTCTGGTTGCAGTTAGATAAATAAACTTCCTATCATACCCCTATAAGTTTTTTGATCGAAACTTTCTCCACTTTCATCCACTTCCAACTTCGTGGAGGTGCTCATAGGAGTGTTAACAGCTTTTGAGCCATTCATATTGAATCTATTTAGTAGATCTAGGGCATATTTAGTTTGACTAATAAAGATGCCATTGCTTAGTTGCCTAATTTGTAAGCCTAAGAAAAAGGTTAACTCTCCCATCAAACTCATTTCAAATTCGAGACTCATGGTTTTAGCAAAGGATTCACAAAGAGATTCATTCATAGAACCGAAGATAATATCATCAACATAGATCTGAACAATAAGAAAGTTATTTTCAAAATTTTTGATAAATAATGTAGTATCGACCTTGCCTTTTGTGAAATTATTTTCAATAAGAAAAGTACTTAGTCTGTCATACCAAGCCCTTGGGGCTTGTTTTAAACCATAGAGAGCTTTGGTTAATTTAAATACATGATTAGGGAGGATATTATTTTCAAATCCGGGAGATTGTTCAACATAAACTTCTTCAGAGATAAAGCCATTTAGAAAAGCGCTTTTAACATCCATTTGAAATAACTTAAAATTATTATTACTAGCATAGGCAAGGAGTATCCTTATGGCTTCTAATCTAGCCACAGGAGTGAAGGTTTCTTCGTAATCGATACCTTCTTCTTGGTTAAAACCTTTGGCCACTAGTCTAGCCTTGTTTCTTACCACGATACCATATTCATCTTGCTTGTTTCTAAAGACCCATTTAGTACCAATAACTAAATGGCCATTTGGCCTAGGAACAAGCTTCCACACCTCATTTCTCTCAAATTGATTTAACTCATCTTGCATTGCAATAATCCATGAATTATCTTTCATGGCGTCGTCAATACATTTAGGTTCAATTTGGGAGAGAAAAGCGGCGTTGGCACAAGAATTTTTAAAAGATGAATGTGTTTGAACTCCCTTAGATGTGTCTCCTAGGATTAGCTCCTTAGGATGATTATCTGCATACTTCCAGTCCTTAGGTAAGGAAGTTTTGGAAGTGGATGCATCATCATCAAAGTTGCTAGTTGGAGAAGGGGTTTCATTTAAATTCAAAGAATCGAAATTAACATCATCATCAAAGTCATTTTTCTTGATTTTGAAAATCTCATTGAAAACAACATGAATGGATTCTTCTATTACTAAAGTCCTTTTATTGAAGATACGAAAAGCTTTAGAAACCGAAGAATAACCAAGAAAAATTCCTTCATCGGATTTAGCATCAAATTTTCCTAAGGCATCTTTCTTATTCAAGATAAAACACTTACACCCAAAAACTTTAAAATATGAAACATTAGGTTTTTTATTGTTCCACAACTCATAGGGAGTTTTGGTGAGTAAGGGTCTTACTAAAACTCTATTTAAAATATAGTATGTAGTGTTTACAGCTTTGGCCCAAAAATATTTGGGTAGGCTTTGTTCATTCAACATGGTTCTTGTCATTTCTTGTAAATTTCTATTCTTTCTTTCTACTACTCCATTTTGTTGAGGATTTCTTGGAGTAGAGAAGTTGTGATTGAATCCATTAGATTCACAGAATTCTTGGAAATCATGATTTTGAAATTCACCACCGTGATCACTTCGAATTGATGAAATCATAAACCCTTTTTCTTTTTGAACAAGTTTGCAAAACTTGGTGAAATATCTAAAGCATTCATTTTTATATTTCAAAAAATAAGTCCATGTGTATCTACTATAGTCATCTACAATGACGAGGGCGTATTTGCTACCTCCTAGGTTTGATGTAGAGATTGATCCGAACAAGTCCATATGGATCAATTGTAAGGGCCTTGATGTGCTTATTTGATTCTTAGATTTGAAACTGCTCTTAATCTGTTTTCCTAATTGACAAGCATCACACACATTATCCTTCATGAACTTGATGTGAGGAATTCCTCGTACAAGTTCTTTGGATGATATTTGAGTAATTAGTTTCATGTTAGCGTGACCTAATCTTTTGTGCCATAGCCAATCATCCTCATTTAAAACCGAAAAACACATTTCATTACACAAATCATTGATGTCAATGGTGAATACGTTATTTTGTTTTAATGCTATCATAGATATGTTGTTGTGTGATTTTTTAAGGATGCATGCATTAGATTCGAATTTGACAATATATCCTTTATCACATAATTGACTAATGCTCAAGAGATTATGTTTTAAACCATCAACTAACAAAACATCTTCAATAAAGAAGTTGGATTTGTTACCTATGGTTCCTTTGCCAATGATTCTACCCTTGTTGTTGTCTCCGAAGGTGACATACCCTTCTTCTATGCTAGTGAGCTTAGAGAATTGAGATGGATCTCTGGTCGTATGCCTTGAGCATCCACTATCAAGGTACCATCTCTTGCTCCTAGTTTGTGATGGTGTATGTCTCTACAAGAAAGGATAATTTTTAGGTACCCATTTACTTTTGGGTGCCTCAAAAGTTGATCTATATTGTTTGTCATGTTGCATAGAATTTATCATGGTTCCTTTAGGAACCCAAATTAATTTGTTCGGATTAATTTTCTTGAATGGACAATAATGCGTTTTGTGTCATGCTTGCAACAAAAGTTGCATTTGCTTTGGTGTTGAACATGTAGGATAGGCCCTTTTATGAAGGTTGTTGGATTTTGGTAAGAATTTCTCATGAATCCAATTCCCCTTCTTTTGGGAACGTGACCCTTGTTTGTGAGGATCATGTTCAAAGACTTGCTACCTACCTTAAATTTCTTCAAGGTGTCCATGAGTAGCAAGTTTTGCTTTTGGATAGTTTCTAGATTATGGCATTTGATACAAGAGCCTAAACTATCGTAATCACAATTAAGACTATCATGCTCCTTTTTTAGCAATTTATATTTTCTACTAATAATCTTGCATTCATCAAATAAATCATGGAAGGCATTTAATAATTCATCAAATGATAAATCTACATCAATTAAATTTGTTACCTCCTCTCCGATAGCCATTAAGGCGTAATGAGCAACTTGCTCGGTGTTGGACTCCTCTTCTTCGGATGCGCTCGAATCATCCCATGTTGCTTTGAGCGCCTTCTTCTTTGATGCTCTCTTCTTGGCTTGGGGACAATCACTCTTGTAGTGTCCCGGTTTTTTGCACTTATAGCAAAAAACTTGGTCCCTCTTGGGTTCAAGTTTATTTTTTGTGTCATTTTTAAATTTGTTTCTATTAATGAATTTTTTGAATTTCTTTGTTAGAAGTGCCAAGTCATCGTCACAGTCCTCATCACTTGAGTTTTCTCTCAAGTGGTCATCAAAAGTTCTAAGTGTCATATCCTTCCTATTCTTTGGAAGGATGTCTTCTTGCTCTTCATGAGCCTTGCATGTCATTTCATAAGTCATTAATGACCCGATTAGTTCTTCAAGAGGGAAGTTGCTTAAATCTTTAGCCTCTTGAATAACAGTGGCTTTAGGGTCCCAACTCTTAGGAAGGGATCTTAGAATCTTATTTACAAGCTCAAAATCCGAAAAACTTTTGCCGAGTCCTTTTAGACCATTGACGACATCCGTGAAACGGGTGTACATGTCGCCAATAGTCTCGCTCGGTTTCATTCGGAAAAGTTCGAAAGAGTGTATCAAGAGATTGATTTTTGACTCTTTCACTCTACTTGTGCCTTCGTGAGTCACTTCGAGTGTATGCCAAATATCAAATGTGGTTTCACACACCAAAACACGATTAAATTCATTTTTGTCAAGCACTCAAAATAACGCATTCATAGCCTTCGCAATAAGAGTGAAAGTCTTCTTTTCCAAATCATTCCATTCTATCATTGGAAGAAAAGATTTCGAAAAACCATTCTCAACAAGATTCCAAAGTTCAAAATCCATTGAAATAAGGAAGATCCTCATTCGGGTCTTCCAATAGGTGTAGTCCGTTCCATTGAACATGGGTGGACGTGTAATAGAATGACCCTCTTGGTTTACGGCGTATGCCATCTCTCTTGGGTTTTAATCCGTTTGAGAATGAACCGAGCTCTGATACCAATTGTTAGGATCAAGAGCACTAAGAGGGGTGAATTAGTGCAGCGGAAAACTATCTACGTTTTAAAACTGAGTTCATACGACAAAGCCGATTTCAATAGAAACTTCGATTCGTAAATCACTTTAACTTGTGATTAGGCAAGAGATAGTTAAAAACGAATCTGATAAGGTAGTTTGCTATTGTGATAGAAATTAGAATGTAAGCGCAAACTGAAATACGATGTTCGTACGAGAAAACCGATTTACGTCTAAACACGATTCGGAAAGTATTGAGCTTGGAAACGCAAACGTAAAAGCGCAGAAGATAGTAAGCTATGAAGAAGGTTTGTAGTAAGGATAATAAGCTCAAAGTAAATGCAAAACAGAGAGCAGTGCGATTTAGAGTGGTTTGCGAGAAAATCGGTTTACGTCTAAACACGATTCGGAAAGTATTGAGCTTGAAAACGTAGACGTAAAAGCGCAGAACACAGTAGGCTATGAAGGACGTTTGCAGTAAAGATAATGAGCTGAAAGTAAATGCAAACCAGAGAGCATCACGATTTAGAGTGGTTCGGTCAATCTTGACCTACATCCACTTATGGCTTCCTCCACCGATGTGGTTGCCGACGTCCACTAGAGGCCTTCCTTCAATAGGCGAAGGCCAACCACCTTTTTACAGATTCACTCCTTTTGATGGGCTTAGGAGACAACCCTTATAAACTTTTCTCTCCTCCCTTGAAAGATCTGAACATGGAAGAAGAGAAGGAGAAGAACTTTTAACTCATACAACACTTTTGAGCTCTAAAAATCACAAAGTAAGATTAGGATTTCGGTGGTTTTCGTTGCCCTTTCATTGCTGAAAGAGTGGGGTTTATATAGGCCCCAAACCAGTTTGAAATTGGAGCTCAAAACTGTCAATTCCCGGAATTTCGGGGTCTGGCGGTTGCACCGCTGTCAGAGCTCGGAGACTGAGCTCCTGGGCGGTGCCACCGCTTGTCAGGGGCGGTTGCACCACTTGGCAGAGCTCGGAGACCGAGCTTAGGCGGTGCCACCGCCTGACTGGGGCGGTTGCACCACCCAGCCAGAGCTCGGAGACCGAGCTCAGGTGGTTCCACCGCTTGTCGGGGGCGGTTGCACTGCCCAGCCAAAACTCAGAGACCGAGCCCTGGGCGGTGCCACCGCCGACCCAGGCAGTGCCATCTCTGGCTAAGTCATCTGGGTCCGAATGGGCTGATCCATTCGGCCCCAATTGGGTCTTTCAAGGGCCCAATTGCCCCAAGATTAAATTAGTGAGATCACCTCCCATTTCTAACTTAATCAACGTGCTAACTACGACAATTCGAATGACAGCTTGCTTCGGTGCGTCAATCGCTTCTTCCAGCGAGCTTCCAGTGAACTTCCATCGACCATCCGATGAACCCTTGGTGATGCTCCTGCGGACTTCTGGCAAACTCCTGGACTTGCGACGATCCACTTGGCGTGTTCCGACGAGCTTTTTTTGGCAAGCTCCTGGACTTCTCGGATATGTTCCCACAGAACCTCCGATGACCGTCCGAACTTCCGTCAAGATCTCGAACTCCCTATTAGGATCAAAAGCCCAGAGGGGGGAATTAGTGCAGCGGAAAACTTTCTGCTTTTTAAAACTGAGCTCGTATGACAAAGCCGATTTCAGCAGAAACTTTGATTCGTAAATCACTTTAACTTGTGATTAGGCAAGAGACAGTTAAAAATGAATCTGATAAGGCAGTTTGCTATTGTGATAGAAATCAGAATGTAAGCGCAAACTGAAATACGATGTTCGTACGAAAAACCGATTAACGTCTAAACACGATTTGGAAAGTATTGATCTTGGAAACACAAACGTAAAAGCGCAGAAGATAGTAAGCTATGAAGAAGGTTTGCAGTAAGGATAATAAGCTCAAAGTAAATGCAAAACAGAGAGCAGTGCAATTTAGAGTGGTTTGCGAGAAAATCGGTTTACGTCTAAACATGATTCGGAAAGTATTGAGCTTGAAAACGTATACGTAAAAGCGCAGAACATAGTAGGCTATGAAGGAGGTTTGCAGTAAAGATAATGAGCTCAAAGTAAATGCAAACCAGAGAGCGGCGCTATTTAGAGTGGTTCGGTCAATCTTGACCTACATCCACTTTTGGTTTCCTCCACCGATGAGGTTGTCGACGTCCACTAGAGGCCTTCCTTCTATAGGTGAAGGCCAACCACCTTTTTACAGATTCACTCATTTTGACGGGCTTAGGAGACAACCCTTACAAAATTTTCTTGCCTCTCTTAAAAGATCTGAACTTGGAAGAAGAGAAGGAGAACTTTTAACTCACAACACTTTTGAGCTCTAAAAATCACAGAGTAAGATTAGGATTTCAATGGTTTTCATTGCCCTTTCATTGCTGAAAGAGTGGGGTTTATATAGGCCCCAAACCAGTTTGAAATTGGAGCTCAAAACTGTCAATTCCCGGAATTCCAAGGTCTTGCGGTTGCACCGCTGTCAGAGCTCGGAGACTGAGCTCCTGGGCGGTGCCATCGCTTGTCAGGGGCGGTTGCACTGCTTGGCAGAGCTCGGAGACCGAGCTCAGGCGATGCCACCGCCTGACTAGGGCGGTTGCACCGCCCAGCCAAAGCTCGGAGACCGAGCTCAGGCGGTTCCACCGCTTGTCAGGGGCGGTTGCACCGCCTAGCTAGAACTCGGAGACCGAGCCCTGGGCATTGCCGCCGCCGACCCAGGCGGTGCCACCTCTGGCAAAGTCATCTGGGTCCGAATGGGCTGATCCATTCGGCCCCAATTGGGTCTTTTAAGGGCCCAATTGCCCCAAGATTAAGTTAGTGGGATCACCTCCCATTTCTAACTTAATCAACGTGCTAACTATGACAATTCGAAGGACAGCTTGCTCCGGTGCGTCAATCGCTTCTTCCAGCGAGCTTCCGGTGAACTTT
This sequence comes from Musa schizocarpa, assembly GCA_900464855.2. Taxonomy (NCBI): domain Eukaryota; kingdom Viridiplantae; phylum Streptophyta; class Magnoliopsida; order Zingiberales; family Musaceae; genus Musa; species Musa schizocarpa. The sequence continues at coordinate 15,760,199 of LS990916.1, read as the reverse complement.
CGTCGATCATCCGATGAACCCTTGGTGATGCTCCTGCGGACTTCCGGCAAACTCCTGGACTTGCGATGATCCACTTGGCGAGTTCCGACGAGCTTCTTTTGGCAAGCTCCTGGACTTCTTGGATATGTTCCCGCAGAACCTCCGACGACCGTCCGAACTTCCGTCGAGCTCTCGAACTCCCAACGTGATCATAGTCCTGACTCCCGCGCAACTCCTGTTGCATGTATTACTTCCATCGTAGTTAATCCTGCATACTTAAACAAAACTTCGATCGAGACAATTAATCCTAAGTAATTAACCAAGTTGTCCGGCATGTCATTGGTCCCTCGACGCTTCGTCCGATTCTTCGGCGCATCGTCCTCTTCTGCGGCCTATTGCCCAATCGGCCAGTTGACTCCGCAACTCCGATATCCTTGGCACAATACCCGCTCTTCTTGGCCCGATGCCCGAGTCCACGGCTCGAAGCCTTCTGTCAATACGTCGACCGATCCACCAGCCCGACGTCCAATCTTCAGACATGTTCCTCCGGCACAACATGATTTTTCCTGCTTTAATTGTCTCATCCTGATCGAAGCATCCTACGTTACTCAAAACACAGATTAAAACATAAACAAATATCAAGTGGTTTCATCATCAAAATACGAGATTCAACAATCTCCCCCTTTTTGATGATGATAACCAATTGATAACGGAGTTGAACTTAACTCTCGGAGTTTGAACAAACTCCCCCTATCAATATGCCATATTGATAGAACCTTGAATTCAAAGTGAATTCAAGTCATTGCAATATTCATCATGAATACTTGCAACACGTCATCATGAACTTATGCATAAACTTATGCATAGAATGTCATGTCATCAACATACTTTCATCAACATACTTCTCCCCCTTTGTCATCAACAAAAAGGAGAAGTACCACAATCAAGTGTTTGGAATATAAGTTCAACTCATTGCATGAAAAACATAATATCAAGTTTTATCATCATGCAGTTTTGAAGCTAGAAAATTTAGCAAGTATTACATCATGCTTAGAACATATAAGCTATTAAGTTTCAGATATGCAAGTTTTACAATATACAAGATAGCACTTTTGGTAGTGTTCAAGATAGCAAGTTCTACATCATGCAAGCTAGCAATATTATAACATTTTAGAACATGCAAGCTAGCAGTCTTGAGATGTTCAAGAGAGCAACTCTAGCTTATTAAGATATGCAAATTTGTCAAGTTTTGCTAGATGTGCAAGTTAGCATTTTTGCCTCTTGAGATAGGCAAGATAGCACATTTGCTTCTTTTGAGATAGCAACTTTTTGCTTCTCTTTAGACCACAAGCTAGCAATTTTTACGATATACAAGTTTCACAATATATAAGCTAGCAAAAATTTCGAAAGCAAATGCAAGATAGCTTTCTTGTGTAAGCTCATGATTCTTGCTTCCTATTGCAATGTGCAAGTTGCAAGTTTTGCTTCTTGAGATATTCAAGATAGTGATGTTCAAGAAGACAATTTTTGCTTCTTGAAATAATCAAGTTAGCAATCTTTGCTACTTAAGATAGGTAAGCTAGCAATCAAGTTTTTGCATCTTCTTGACTTGTGCAAGCTAGCTATCTCCCCTTTGTCATTGTCAAAAAGAAAGGAAGAATACAGTTTTGTAGTTCTTTTTCCTTTTACAACGATTTCAAAATCATGACAAAGGATGAATAATCAAGTTATGAATGTCAAGACAATTTTTCATCATGAATATTTTATCATTGCATGCATCGTTATCATAAGTTGAAGTATTACATGCATAATATCATATCACCATTCATAATTATATTAATGTTTCAATATAGTAATTTCTTCTCAAAATGTGTAACTTAGCACTCATAGCATTTTAAATCATGATTTACATCATATGCAATACATCACATCATAATTAGAAAGCACCAGTATTGCATGCATAATTGCACATCATAAATGTTTCATATCATGATGGTATCAATTTTGTCAAATTATATCCTACCATGCATGATCAAAACTTCTCCCCGTTTTATCATTGAAAACAAGAAAGAAGTAGGGGGAAGAGCATAAAAGTGTAAAATATTTCAATCATTTCAAAGCATTTATATTATAGATACAAAGAAATCATATCATCAAAGATAAGACCATTTGAATGCCAAAAGACATGATTCATTTTATCAAATCTCTTCCTTTTATAAATAACAAAAATTGTAGGTGTACAAAGAAGAGATTGTGATTAAAAAAAATCTCAAGTAGTATATCCAAGAAATCAAGATCATAATTTGAACACAAACTCATTCAAATTCAAATTGTCAAATTCATCAAAAATCTCATCATCAAAATTGTATTTATAGATTTATCATAAAGCAAGTTAATTTTCAATAATCACATAAGGCATTTAAAGAATTTTTGAAACATAGGAGAATGATTAATTTAAGCATACAATGTTTCAATCCAATTCAAGTCATGAATATCAATGCTTTCATATTGTGAGTATCAATTTATGAATACCACAAAATATTATTTGTGACTTCAATTTTGCAAGATCAAGATTATGATTTAGATAAAACTTATTCAAATCAAATCATTAACTTGAAATTCATAATCAAGTCATCAAAATCAATTTCGAGATTCACAAAATATCATGAAATCATTAATCTCAATCAGATAGGAAAAGTATTTTTTTTTTAAATGATTCTTTTTCATCTAAGCATTATAAGCCAAATCAAGATAAGCATGAAAGTTCAAGACGTAAAGGCAAAATCTTATAAAACAACTCATCAAGCAAGATTTTAAACATATATTTTCAAGCCATATAAAGAGTAAGTCAAGGATTCAATTATCTCATGTCATAAGTATGAATCAAGCATTTGTGAAATCTGAAATCATCCTCAAAGTCACATTCAATAAATTCATATATGACAAACATAGATTTATTGAAAAGTCGATAAGATAGAGGATCGCATTTATAAATTTTTATTCATATGATTTGCTTCTTATAAGCATGTCTTTACCTTTATGTTAAACAAAAATATACATCAACATTTAGGATCGAAAAATGAATTTCATTATAGAACCATCAAGATCAATAGATTTTCAAAAATAAATTGTTATGGTCAAGAAAATCCGAAAATAAAATTTAACACTTTCATGCATTCGGACATGGTTTTGCCATATACATTCATGAGAATAACACATGCTTATCATCATGTATAACTTAAAATCTCATGCATAAAATTATCAATCATTGTATCAAAAACATTTAGTATTTTCATTACATCATTATGCATTACTTCAAATCAAACATGATTTCATTCAGCAATGTTAATCAAACATGATACACATTATGATTTCATATTTTTCAATCAAAATCATTTTGTTTGTTTATCATAAAATATGCAATGTTATCATTTTTGAAATTACTAGCATGATCATAATTTTCGTATTTTTATTTTTAAACATGTAATTTTCAAGAAAATTAATTCTAAACTAAAAAAGAAAATACATCATGAAAGTATCAAGTAATTTTAAAATAAATCAGGGGGATTTTGATTACCTTTTCATTGAAGGCGGTTAAGGCGTAGTTTGCCACCTCGCCTTTCTTGATTTTCTCCTCGTCTTCGGAGGAGCTCGATTCATCCCATTTTTTGTTCTTCCTCTTTGGCCTCTTCCTTCGTTCAAGTTCATTGTTTATTTTAGATTTTTATTTAATAAACTTATTAATATTTAGTGTTTGAAGTTCAAGTTCATCATTATCCTCATCACTTGAGTCATCGCTCAAGTGGTCTTCATTCGTTCGGAGTTCTAAATCCTTCCTGTTCTTTGGAAGGTTGTTTTGTTCATCATGTTCATCATGTGCAATGTGCACCATTTCATATGTCATCAATGAACCGATAAGTTCTTCAAGTGGAAAAATATTTAAATCTTTTGTTTCTTGTATTGTCGTTATTTTAGGATCCCACCTTTTTGAAAGGGATCTTAAGATCTTGCTTACGAGATCAAAATTCGAAAAAGATTTACCAAGAACTCTTAGAATATTGACGACATCCGTGAAACGGGTGTACATGTCGCCTATAGTCTCGCTTGGTTCCCTCGTGCGTGATTTCAAGTGTTCGCCAAATATCAAAAGCCGTTTCGCACATAGAAATCCGATTGAATTCATTTTTGTCCAAAGCCCAAAATAAGGCATTCATAGCCTTTGCGTTTAAAGAAAAATACTTCATCTCCAAATCCGACAATTCATTCATCGGTTTAGAGGGAAGTTGAAAACCGTTTTCAATAATATTCTATAAATCCAAATTCATAGAAATTAAGAAAACTCTCATTCAAGTTTTCCAATAAATGTAGTCCAATCCGTTAAACAACAGTGGACGAAAAATCGGAAAACCCTCTTGAAAGCTATGAAGAGCCATTTCTCTCGGGTATAAATCCGAAATGAGAAAAACCGGGCTCTAATACCAATTGTTAGGATCACTAGCACTAAGAGGGGGGGGGGGGGTGAATTAGTGCAGCGGAAAACTTTCTGCTTTTTAAAACTGAGTTCGTACGACAAAGTCGATTTTAGTAGAAACTTCGATTCGTAAATCACTTTAACTTGTGATTAGGCAAGAGATAGTTAAAAACAAATCTGATAAGGCAGTTTGCTATTATGATAGAAATCAGAATGTAAGCGCAAACTGAAATACGATGTTCGAACGAGAAAACTGATTTACGTCTAAACACGATTCGGAAAGTATTGATCATGGAAACACAAACGTAAAAGTGCAGAAGACAGTAAGCTATGAAGAAGGTTTGCAGTAAGGATAATAAGCTCAAAGTAAATGCAAAATAGAGAGCAGCGCGATTTAGACTGGTTTGCGAGAAAATCGATTTACGTCTAAACACGATTCGGAAAGTATTGAGCTTGAAAACATAGACGTAAAAGCGCAGAACACAGTAGGCTATGAAGGAGGTTTGCAGTAAAGATAATGAGCTCAAAGTAAATGCAAACCAGAGAACAACGCGATTAAGAGTGGTTCGGTCAATCTTGACCTACATCCACTTCTGGCTTCCTCCACCGATGAGGTTGCCGACGTCCACTAGAGGCCTTCCATCTATAGGCGAAGGCCAACCACCTTTTTACAGATTCACTCCTTTTGATGGGCTTAGGAGACAACCCTTACAAACTTTTCTCTCCTATCTTGAAAGATCTGAACTTGGCAGAAGAGAAGGAGAACTTTTAACTCATTGAACACTTTTGAGCTCTAAAAATCATAGAGTAAGATTAGGATTTCGGTAGTTTTCGTTGCCCTTTCATTACTGAAAGAGTGGGGATTATATAGGCCCCAAACCAGTTTGAAATTAGAGCTCAAAACTGTCAATTCCCGAAATTCCGGGGTCTGGCGGTTGCACCGCCTGACTGGGGCGGTTGCTCGGTTGTCAGAGCTCGGAGACTGAGCTCCTGGGTGGTGCCACCGCTTGTCAGGGGCGGTTGCACCACATGGCAGAGCTCGGAGACCGAGCTTAGGCGGTGCCACCACCTAATTGGGGCGGTTGCACCGCCCAGCCAGAGCTCGGAGACCGAGCTCAGGTGGTTCCACCACCAGTCGGGGGCGGTTGCACTGCCCAGCCAGAACTCGGAGACCGAGCCCTGGGCGGTGCCACCGCCGACCCAGGCGGTGCCACCTCTGGCCAAGTCATCTGGGTCTGAATGGGCTGATACATTCGGCCCCAATTGGGTCTTTCAAGGGCCCTAGTGCCCTAAGATTAAGTTAGTGGGATCACCTCCCATTTCTAACTTAATCAACGTGCTAACTACGACAATTCGAAGGACAGCTTGCTCCGGTGCGTCAATCGCTTCTTCCAGCGAGCTTCCGGTGAACTTCCGTCGATCATCCGATGAACCCTCGGTGATGCTCCTACGGACTTCCGACAAACTCCTGGACTTGCGACGATCCACTTGGCGAGTTCTGACGAGCTTCTTTTGGCAAGCTCCTGGACTTCTCGGATATGTTCCCGTAGAACCTCCGACGACCGTTCGAACTTCCGTCAAGCTCTCAAACTCCCAACGTGATCATAGTCCTGACTCCGGCGTAACTCCTACTGCATGTCTTACTTCCATCGTAGTTAATCCTGCACACTTAAACAAAACTTTGATTGAGACAATTAATCCTAAGCAATTAACCAAGTTGTCCGGCATGTCATTGGTCCCTCGACACTTCGTCTGATTCTTCTATGCATCATCCTCTTCTGCGGCCTATTACCCAATCGGCCAGTTGACTCCGCAACTCCGATATCCTTGGCACAATACCCGCTCTTCTTGGCCCGATGCCCGAGTCCATGACTCGAAGCCTTCTATCGATACGTTGACCGATCCACCAGCCCGACGTCCAATCTTCAGACATGTTCCTCCGGCACATCATGATTTTTCCTGCTTTAATTGTCTCATCCTGATCGAAGCATTCTGCGCTACTCAAAATGCAGATTAAAACATAAACACATATCAAGTGGTTTCATCATCAAAATATGAGATTCAACACTCCCAACGTGATCATAGTCCTGACTCCGGCGCAACTCCTACTGCATGTCTTACTTTCATCGTAGTTAATCCTACACACTTATCTGAACATATGGATTAGATAACAAATGACAATTGATGTCATCATCAAAATCCGAGATTCAACAAACCCCGTACTATGATAGCTGCGATCTCATTCGCACATCTACATGAGAAAAAAATCAATAGGGAAAATCATGGAAATAGAAGTGACAACCACCAGATGATCAGTAAGCCAACCACCATATCAATTCCCAACCAAAGCATTGACACCTGAGGACTAACCCAAGAAGAACTCAAGAAAAATTCAGCAAAGGGTTTGTACTATTATGAAAAGTGAAGTATGGAGCACCAATGTAAACAAAGGTAATATATGATGATTGAGCCAATTGGAGAGGAACCGAAAGCAGAAGAGTTGGACTCCGATCATGAAGGTATAAATTCTAATGAAGACATTGAACCTACCGTACATACAATGCATATATTAGCCGACTACTCTAATCCGCAAACTATAGAAGTTGTCGGAACTCTAGAGCATCAGCCTATTATAGTTTTGATTGATATTGGTAGCACTAACAATTTTATGGACAGTGAGACTATTGACCGATTGGCCCACCACATTGAAGACTATGATATATTCGAAGTAAGGATCGTTGATGGACGGATTTTCACTAGTGATAGCAAAGGTTCCAAGATAAAATTGTTTATACAGGGCCAGAAGTTTCATGCAACAATTACTAAACTGAAAGACCGACCTGTTGCTTACACTATGAAAAAGTGGAGACCATACTTACTTGATCAATGGGTTGTGATGCGTTGTAGATAGTCTATGGCTAAAGTGCTGAAAGAGAAACTCTCCGAGATTGATGCTGCTCAACCTTAAGGACAAGGCTGATTTGAAGAGAGAGGAACTATTAGGACCCTTTTTCTGAGCTTTTGAATAATGTTATTGAGTCTGTTTAGTCCAGTTGTTTAATGAGTCGGTTTGGTTTAGTTAGAGTCAAGTAGAGGTTTATTTAATATTTATTTAATATTAGAGTTCAAGTCTTGATGGACTCTGGGTGAAACACTATAAATAGGGATGTAACTGCTTCCTTTCAGTTATCTATGAAAAATAATATTTTATCTTTTGACAAACCCTAGGAGGCTGATCCCCTCAAAGCGATCAAGAAGGGTCAATCCCCTCAAAGCGATCGAGGCTAATCCCCTCGAAGTGATCATCCCCTTTCTCTTCTTCTTTTTTACGATAAGACTTTAGGGTCTTATCAAAAACATGCTTATTATCATGGAAATTTTTGTATCCAAAACATATAATTTCCAACATGTAATTAAGGCATGTAATTGTGTAAAATCATCATGACAATTAAGTGATTTGATCATTAAATCAAAAAAGTCCAAAAAATAATCTTAACAAGTTCATGCATTCGGACATATTAACATTCCTAATTCTCTTCTAATGAAATTAAATTATTCTTCACTTAGAGGTTTTGTAAAAATATCAGCTAGTTGATGCTTAATATCAATGAACTCTATGATTATATCATGATTAGTGACATGATCTCATATAAAGTGATGTCTAATATCAATATGTTTTGTTCTTGAGTGTTGAATGAGATTCTTTGTTAAACATATTGCACTTGTGTTATCACATTTAATGGGAATGTTTTTAAGATGGACTTTATAATCTTCTAAGGTGTTTTTCATCCATACAACTTGTGCACAGCATGCACTAACTACTATATACTCAGCTTCGGTTGTTGATAGTGCAACCGAGTTTTGTTTCTTAGATGACTAGGAAACAAGGGAATGTCCCAAAAATTGACATGTTTCTGATGTGCTTTTCCTATCTAGTCTACACCCAGCAAAATCTGCATCAGCATAAGCAATTAACTCAAAATTCTCGATTTTTGGATACTATAATCCTAGATTTGTGGTACCTTTAAGATATCTAAGTATCCTTTTAACCACTTTGAGATGAGATATCTTAGGGTTCGATTGAAACCTAGCACAGAGTCCTACACTGAACATGATATCTGGTCTAGTTGTAGTGAGGTAAAGTAAACTTCCTATCATACCCTATAAGTTTTTTGATCGAAGCTTTCTCCACTTTCATCAACTTCTAACTTAGTGGAGGTGCTCATAGGAGTGTTAATAGCTTTTGAGCTATCCATATTAAATCTTTTTAGCAGATCTAAAGCATATTTAGTTTGACTAATAAAGATGTCATTGCTTAGTTGCTTAATTTGTAAGCCTAAGAAAAAGGTTAATTCTCCCATCAAACTGATTTCAAATTCGAGACTCATGGTTTTATTAAAAGATTCACAAAGAGATTCATTCGTAGAACCAAAGATAATATCATCAACATAAATCTGAATAATGAGAAAATTATTTTTAAAATTCTTGATAAACAATGTAGTATCGACCTTGCCTTTTGTGAAATTATTTTCAATAAGAAAAGTACCAAGTCTCTCATACCAAGCCCTTGGGGCTTGTTTTAAACCATAAAGAGCTTTAGTTAATTTAAATACATGATTATGGTGACTATTATTTTCAAATCTGGGAGATTGTTCAACATAAACTTCTTCAGAAATAAAGCCATTAAGAAAAGTGCTTTTAACATCCATTTGAAAGAACTTAAAATTATTATTACTAGCATAGGCAAAGAGCATCCTTATGGCTTTTAATCTAGCCACAAGAGCGAAGGTTTCTTCGTAATCAATACCTTCTTCTTGGTTGAAACCTTTAGCCACTAATCTAGCCTTGTTTCTAACCACGATACCATATTCATCTTGCTTGTTTCTAAAGACCCATTTAGTACCAATAACTAAATGGTCATTTGGCCTAGGAATAAGCTTCCACACCTCATTTCTCTCAAATTGATTTAACTCATCTTGCATTGCGATAATCCATGAATCATCTTTCATGGCTTCGTTAATACATTTAGGTTCAATTTGGGAGAGAAAAGTGGCGTTGACACAAAAATTTTTAAGAGAAGAACGTGTTTGAACCCCCTTAGATGTGTCTTCTAGAATTAGCTCCTTAGGATGAGCATCTACATACTTCTAATCCTTGGGTAAGGATATTTCGGAAGCATTCAAGTTGCTAGTTGGAGAAGGGGTTTCATTTAAATTCAAAGAATCGAAATTAACATCCTCATCAAAATCAATTTTCTTAATTTTAGAAATCTCATTGAAAACAACATGAATGAATTCTTCTATAATTAAAGTTCTTTTATTGAAAATACGAAAGGCTTTAGAAACCGAAGAATAACAAAAAAAAATTCCTTCATCGGATTTAGCATCAAATTTTCCTAAGGCACCTTTTTCATTCAAGATAAAACACTTACACCCAAAAACTATAAAATATGAAATATTGGGTTTTTTATTGTTCCATAACTCATAGGGAGTTTTGGTGAGTAAGGGTCTTACTAGAACTCTATTCAATATATAGCATGTAGTGTTTACGGCTTCGGCCCAAAAATATTTGGGTAGGCTATGTTCATTCAACATGGTTCTTATCATTTCTTATAAATTTTTATTCTTTCTTTCTACTACTCCATTTTGTTGAGGATTTCTTGGAGTAGAGAAGTTTTGGTTGTATCCATTAGATTCACAAAATTCTTGAAAATCATGGTTTTCAAATTCACCACCGTGATCACTTTGAATTGATAAAATCATAAAATCTTTTTCATTTTGAACAAGTTTACAAAACTTGGTGAAATATCTAAAGCATTCATTTTTGTGTTTCAAGAAATAAGTCCATGTGTATCTACTATAGTCATCTACAATGACGAAGGCGTATTTGCTACCTCCTATGCTTGATGTATAGATTGACCCAAACAAGTCCATATGGATCAATTGTAAGGGCCTAGAGGTGCTACTTATTTGATTCTTATATTTGAAACTGCCCTTAATTTATTTTCCTAATTGACAAGAATCATACACATTATCTTTAATGAACTTGATATGAGGAATTCCTCGTACAAGTTCTTTGGATGATATTTGAGTGATTAGTTTCATGCTAGCATGACCTAATCTCCTATGCCAAAGCTAAGCATCCTCATTCAAAACTGAGAAATACATTTCATTGCAAAGATCATTGATGTTAATGGTGTATACGTTATTTTGTTTTAATGTAATCATAGATGTGTTTTTGTGTAGTTTTTTAATGATACAAGCATTAGATTCGAATTTGACGATATATCCTTTATCACATAATTGACTAATGCTCAAGAGGTTATGTTTTAAACCATCAACTAACAAATCATCTTCAATAAAGAAGTTAGATTTATTACCTATGGTTCCTTTGCCAATGATTTTACCCTTGTTGTTGTCTCCGAAGGTGACATAGCCTTCGTCTATGCTAGTGAGCTTAGAGAATTGAGATGGATCTCCGGTCATATGCCTTGAGTATCCACTATCAAGATACCATCTCTTACTCCTAGCTTGTGATGGTGTATGTCTCTACAAGAAAGGATAATTTTTAGGTATCCATTTACTTTTGGGTGCCTCAAAAACTGATCTACATTGTTTATTATGTTCCATAGAGTTTATCATGGTTCTTTTAGGAATCCAAATCAGTTTGTTCGAGCTAATTTTCTTGAATGGACAATGATACATTTTATGTCCATATTTGCAACAAAAGTTGCATTTGCTTTGGTGCCAAACATGTAAGATAGGGTCTTTTATGAAGGTGGTTAGATTTTGGTGAGGACTTCTCACAAATTCGATTCCACTTCTTTTGGGAACGTGACCCTTATTTGTGAGGATCATGTTCAAAGACTTGCTACCAACCTCGAATTTCTTCAAGGCGTCCTTAAGTAGCAAATTCTCCTTTTGGAGAGTTTCTAGATCATGACATTTTTCACATTAAGCTAAACTATCATGATATTCAGTTTTTAATTTATATAAGTTGCTAACAAGACTATTATGCTTATTTTTTAGCAATTTATATTTTTTACTGATTATTTTACATTCATCAAATAAGTCATGGAAGGCATTTAATAATTCATCAAATGATAAATCTATATCAATTAAATTTGTTACCTCCGCTCTGATGGCCATTAGGGCATAATGAGCAACTTGCTCGGTGTTGGACTCCTCTTCTTCGGACGCACTTGAGTCATCCCACATTGCTTTGAGCGCCTTCTTCTTTGATGTTCTCTTCTTGGCTTGGGGATAATCACTTTTGTAGTGTCCCGACTTTTTGCACTAGTAGCAAATGACTTGGTCGTTTTTGGGTTCAAATTTATTTTTTGTGTCATTTTTAAACTTATTTTTCTTAATGAATTTTTTGAATTTCCTTGTTAGAAGTGTCAAGTCATCGTCACAGTCCTCATCACTTGAGTTTTCTCTCAAGTGGTTATCTAAAGTTCTAAGTATCATATCCTTCCTGTTCTTTGGAAGGATGTCTTCTTGCTCTTCATGAGCCTTGCAAGTCATTTCATAGGTCATTAATGACCCAATTAGTTCTTCAAGAGGGAAGTTATATAAGTCTTTAGCCTCTTGAATAGTAGTGACTTTAGGATCACAACTCTTAGGAAGGGATCTTAGAATCTTATTTACGAGCTCAAAATTCGAAAAACTTTTGCCGAGTCCTTTTAGACCATTGACGACATCCGTGAAACGGGTGTACATGTCGCCAATAGTCTCGCTCGGTTTCATTCGGAAAAGTTCAAAAGAATGTATCAAAAGATTAATTTTTGACTCTTTCACTCTACTTGTGTCTTCGTGAGTCACTTTAAGTGTATGCCCAATATCAAACGTGGTTTCACAAACCAAAACACGATTGAACTCATTTTTATCAAGCGCACAAAATAAGGCATTCATAGCCTTTGCATTAAGAGCGAAAGTCTTCTTTTCCAACTCATTCTAATCGATCATTAGAAAAAAAGACTTCAAAAATCCATTTTCGACAAGATTCCAAAGTTTAAAATCCATTGAAATAAGGAAGATCCTCATTCGGGTCTTCCAATAGGTGTAGTCCTTCCCATTGAACATGGGCGGACATGTAATAGAGTGCCCCTCTTGGATTCTAGCGTATGCCATCTCTCTTGGGTTTTAATCCATTTGAGAGTAAACCCCGCTCTGATACCAATTGTTAGGATCAAGAGCACTAAGAGGGGGGGGTGAATTAGTGCATCGAAAAACTTTCGATGATTTAAAATGACATTCATACAATAAAATTGATTTTGGTAAGAAAGCCGATTCGGAAATCACTTTAACTTGTGATCAAGTGAAATGCAGTTAAAATAAAGATATAGAAGCAGTTTGCAGTTAAGATAGAGAATATAATGTAATTGCAAACCGAAATATGACGTTCGTACGATAAAAGCGATTTAGGTATGAAAGCCGATTCAGAAATTTCTTTAACTTAGATTAGGCAAAGTGCAGTTAAAGTAAAGCTATGGAGGCAGTTTGCAGTTAAGATAGAAAACAGAAAGTAAATGCAAACCAAGATTTAGAGTGGTTCGATCAATCTTGACCTACATCTACTTTTGGCTTCCTCCTCTGATTAGGTCACCGACGTCCACTAGAGGCCTTTCTTTAATAGGCGAAGGCCAACCACCCTTTTACAGTTTCACTCCTTTTGACATGCTTAGGAGACAACCCTTACAGAATTTTTTTCTCCTCTCTTTAAAGATCAAAACTTCGAAGAAAAGAGGGAGGAGAACTTCTAGCCTTTACAACACTTTTGATCTCTAAAAATCACAGAGTAAGATTGGATTTTCGGTGTCCTTTCATGTAGGAAAGGGTGGGGTATATCTAGGCCCCAATATAGTTTAAATTTGGAGCTTAAAAATGTCATCTCTAGGATTTCCGGGGTCCTGGCAGTACTATCGCCAGACTGGGCAGTACAACCGCTTGACAGAGCTCGGAGACCGAGCTCTGGCGATGCCACCACCTAACTAGGGCAGTTCCATCGCCCAGTCTTGCTTGGAGACTGAGCCTAGGTGGTACCACCGCCTGACTGGGGCGGTTCCACCATCCAATTTTCCTGGGAGACTGAGCTCCTGGATAGTGCCACCGTCGACCCCAGCGGTGCCACCACCGACCAAGAAATCTGGGTCCGAATGGGTTTATCCATTCGGCCCAATTTGGGTCTTTCAAGGGCCCAATTGCCCCCAGATTAAGTTAATGGGATCACCTCTCATTCCTAACTTAATCTATATGCTAACTACGATATTTCTTAAGACATTTACTGCAACTTGCTCTAGTGCGTCAATCGCTTCTTTCGGCGAGCTTCCGGCGAACATCCGACGAACCCTCAGCGATGCTCCAATGGACTTCCGGCAAATCTCCTGGACTTGTGACGATCCACTTGACGAGTTCCAATGAGCTTCTTTGGCAAACTCCTGGACTTCTCGGATTTGTTCCCGTAGAATCTCCGATGACCGTCCGGACTTCCGTCGAACTCTCGAACCCCCAACGTGATCATAGTCTTGACTCCAGCACAACTCCTGCTGCATGTCTTACTGCCATCGTAGTTAATCCTGTACACTTATCTCAACATATGGATTAGATAACAAATGACAATTGACTTCATCATCAAAATCCGAGATTCAACATATATGGCCTCCTAAGAGATCATCAAGAACCAAAGGGAAGAGGGTGGAAGGAGATTCCTATGACCAAAACCTTTTTAGATCTAATGAAGTAGCTCTTAGGTTTTCTAATTTCGAAACAAGAATAATACATAAGGGCAAACATGCTGATCTAGATGAACTTGGAAACCTTGAACCCATTAGATGGTTTGTACATTTAGATGTCTTACCTCTCCTACAAATCAATGAACCAATTTATCCTAGGTTAGTTAGGTTATTTTACGCAAACTTATGTGTGGACAATGATAGCTTAACTACCTACCTCTTAGGAACACAAATTTAAATCTTTGATAGCACTATATGCGAGTTAATTAGAATTACCGAAAAGGATAGGGATTGTTATTTTAGAAATAAATGGGATATCAATGCAATAGGAGCAACTTACTCTGAAGCCTTAGAAACTATTTTTGTAAATTCGAATCTTGGCATGATTCCTAAAAGTTGCGAGCACTTATTGCCCTTTAACTCTAAATTTCTTCATCACGTCGTGACTAGCATACTACTTCCCAATCAATTCCATCATGATGAAATTAGTCAAATAGAGATAAGCACTATGATTGGATTATGACTAGCCAACATAATTATTTTGGATACTTAATTCGGCAACATATGCAGGACATAATAGCTAAAGACACAATGTTACCATATGGGGGGTTAGTTACTCGATTAGTACTTGCCCATAATATTTGTGTCTCACCCCGATGAAGAAATAATTCAAGTTGATCGATTTACCACTATCAATAGAAACCTACTCAAAAGACTTAGGTGCACTTTTAGCAATGGTATATGGGTTAGGCAACCTAGAAGGACTGATAAGTTCTCCCACCAGTAGAACACCCTGAAACACTAATTTTTAGGGGAAATGAATCTCCTCCTCCTAGTCCCTTTGGTGCAGCACCTTCAGAATCAGCTCCTGCTTTATCTTCTGAAGATCTCATTACGGTAGAATTCCATTAGATCAAATCACAACAAGAGCAACTCAAATCACAGCAAGAGCAAATTCAATTATAACAAGTTGAAATTTTGAGGGAACTATGACAAATGAATCAAAGATAGATTTCATGTATAAGAACTATGGATTTCCTCCTAAGGATTAATCGATATGCCTTCTTATTCTGCTACCTTGATATCGATCCTTGTATGATTAATCTTAATGCCAAGTTAAAGCTTTGTCAATTTTTTTGCCATCTCCTTTTTATGAATGCTGAATTTTTCTAATGAGATGAATTTTGTATGATCAATCTTAATGCTGAATTCCTTTTCTAATGATTTTATGATCACAAATTGTACGCTTAAAGTCTCATCTACTTTTTGTTGATGACAAAGGGGGAGAAGAATGAGCAAAAGATTGATGACTTGTGCAAATATGATAGCATGACTTATATGAATTGCAAAAGCTAATATGTTATGTAATGCAAATGTCTTATATGCATCGCAAATGTGATAGCATGACTTATATGAATTGCGAAAGCTAATGTCTTATATGCATCGCAAATGTGACAGCATGACTTATATGAATTGCAAAAGCTAATATGTTGTGTAATGCAAATGTCTTATATGCATCGCAAATGTGATAGCATGACTTATATGAATTGCGAAAGCTAATGTCTTATATGCATCGCAAATGTGACAGCATGACTTATATGAATTGCAAAAGCTAATATGTTGTGTAATGCAAATGTCTTATATGCATCGCAAAAAATATCTTATATGCATCGCGAAACTTTTTAAGAATATCACAATATGAAAGTTTTTAGATTGGTTGTTGCTTCATCTCATTATCATATGAAATCATGCCTTACATTTATATCATGAGATTCATGTTGAAAGTTCATATCTCTTGTCGAAATGTTAGTTGTCTTTTATCATTTGACTTGAAAATAATTTTCATAGCTTGAAATTATGAGAAATATGAAGTTTCGTATTTGCTCATGCTTATAGAGAATAATGATAAGTTCAATGGATAGAACCTATCGGTTTAGGCTTGAAGTCAAAGAGATTGAATTCAAGTGTTTTTAACTTCTCATTATATGGCATATAGATAGGAGTTATGTTTAACTCCGTTATCAACTGATTATTATCATTAAAAAGGGAGAGATTGTTGAATCTCGAATTTTGATGATGAAATCAATTAATGGGTTAATTGATCTAATCCATATTATTGAGTTAATTATGCAGGATTAACTATGATAGCTTGAAGATATAAAGCAAGTCTACCGGAGTCAAGTTCGATAGGTGTTCGAGAGTCCGCCGAGAGTCTGAAGATTCGTCGGAAGTGCTGCCGGAACCAACCGAGAAGAAATTGGGGACTTGCCAAAGTTTTCGGAACTTCGCCGAAGAGATCGTCAGAGGTTTGCAGAGATCACCGAGAAGGTTCAGCAACTTGCCAAAGACTCGCTGAACTCGCTACAAGATCGGGAGCCTATTGGGAGTCCACCGGAAGAAATCCGAGGGTGTATCGGAAGTCCGTCAAAAGATTGTCGGAAAGCTCGCCGGAAGGAAACTCGACGTTGCCAGTTAAAAAACTACTTAGGACTATGTCTTAATTTCATAGTTTACATGTAATTAGAGTTAGGATTAAGAGTTAATCCTATAACCTAGTTAGGGACCAACTAGGCTCTAATATGAACTGGTTTGGGCCAAATTTGGAGCCCAACTAGTGACCCATAAGGATGGGCGGTGGCACCGCCAGATTGGGTGGTGGTACCGCTGGACTATGCAGTGGCACCGCCCAACACCTGAAAGGTCAGGCGGTGGTACCGCCACCGAGAGGCGGTGGCACTGCTAGTAAACGATCAATATGACATTGACAGGCGGTGGCACCACTAGCTCCGGGAACCCAAAGGAATTCAAAATTTGGAGCCCAAATTTGAATCCTCTTGGGGTCTATAAATACTCCTCAATTCTCAGCAGAGAAGATACCTTTTGAGAAGTTAGAAATTGAGAAAAAGCCTTAGCAAAGTCTTTTTTTTTCGATACCTTAAGTGTTCACCTCCCTCTTTCTCTTTGGAAAATCTGTAAGAGTGTGAAACACTTGTAAAAATATTGTAAGAGGGGTATTTGATCCTTCTCCTTCAAAGTGATTTACTAATAGAAGTTGGAAGCCTCATCGAAGAAGGCTTCGCAAGTAGATGTAGGTCATTTGATCGAACCACTTTAAATTGTTGTGTTCCTTGAATGTATGAGTGTTTAACTTTCTAAAACCTTTATTTACTTAGCAGCAACCTTTTGGTTTTCATCTCCTTACTTTACTCAAGCTACTTTTACTAAGTCATTCTTTGTCGACTCGAAATCTCTACACATTTACGAAATCATTTTCAAACTTACGAGTTTTAATCCGTTACACTAATTCAAACCCCTTGGTGCTGTTCCAATCCTAACAATAATTATAGATGATTTGGGAGGTAATCCCATCAACTCTGTTAGGGGCTAACTAGGCTCAGAGTTGGGCTGGATTCAAGGCCTAACTAGGATGCTAAATTCCTAGTCGGCGGTGGCACCACCTAGAAAGTAGCACCCCAAGTGGTCTAGGCGATGGTACCAGCCAGACTAGGTGGTGGTACCACCGATAGTAAATGTTGCCAACGGTGGTACCGCACTTGTCAGGTGGTGGTACCGCCTAGATTGAGCGGTGGTACTGCCTAATGTCAGGTGTCAGGCGGTAGTACTGCCAGTACCCTAGAAATCTGGGATGAGACACTTTTTGGCTCCATTTTTTAAAGCGATTAGGGCCTATAAATACCCCACCCTTTTCTACATGAATGGGCACCGAAGTGTGATTATAATCTTGATTTATTGGGGTGTAAAAGTGTTGTAAACAAGTGCTAGTGTCCTCCTCCTCCCTCTCTAAGTTTTGAGATCATTCCAAAGAGGTGTGATACTTGTAAGGGTTCTCTTGACAAAAAGAGAAAGAGCTATAAAAGGTGATTGGTCTTCACCTATTGAAGGAAGACCTTTAGTGGACGCAAATGATCTAGATGGAGGAGGAATCCGAAAGTGGATGTAGGTCATATTGACCAAAACACTCTAAATTCTTGTATGCATTTTGTTTTCAGTAATTTACTTTAACTACAAATCATTTCATAGCAAACTGCTTCTCCTCCTCATCTTGCTTTTACTATGCTTACGCTCTCTTACATTTCAAGTTGCTATCTTTCCGAATCAATTTCCATCGAATGTATGAAATATTTTATGAAATTGAAGAATTTTTCACTACACTAATTCACCCCACCGCCCCCTCTTAGTGCTGCTCTTGATCGTAACAATTGGTATCAGAACAAGGTTTACTCTCGTTTGGTTTAAAACCCAAGAGAGATGACATTTGAGGGTAACCAAGAGGGTCATTCAATTACATATCCGCCCATGTTTAATGAGATGGATTACACATATTAGAAAACTAGAATGAAGATCTTCCTAATTTCAATGGATTGTGAGCTTTGGAACATTGTCGAAAATGGTTTTCAAAAGTCTTCTCTTCCAATGAACAATTGGAATGAATTAGAGAATAAGACTTTCACTTTAAATGTCAAGGCAATGAATGCCTTATTTTATACATTAAATAAAAATAAGTTTAATCGAGTGTCGATTTGTGAAATGGCTTTTGATATTTGGCGCACATTTGAAGTGACTCATGAAGGCACTAGTAGAGTGAAGGAGTCCAAAATTAATCTTTTAGTGCACACTTATGAGTTATTTAGGATAAAACCGAGTGAGACCATTAGAGACATATACACCCGATTTACGGATGTCGTCAATGGTCTAAAAATACTTGGTAAAAGTTTCTTAGATTTTAAACTTGTTAATAAAATTTTAAGATCCCTTCCAAAAAGTTGGGACCCTAAAGTAACGGTCATTCAAGAGACCAAAGATCTAAATAATTTTCCTCTCGAAGAACTAATTGGGTCACTAATGACCTATGAAATGACTTGTAAAGCTCATGAAGAACTTGAGAACCCCTTTCCAAAGAACAGGAAGGATATGGCACTAAGAACCCAAGAAGATCATTTGAAAGAAAACTCAGTGATGAGGACCTTGATGAAGATTTGACACTGTTAATAAGAAAATTCATAAAATTTATAAAAAGGAATAAATTTAAAAATGACACTAAAAATAAATTTGAACCCAAGAGAGATCAAGTAATATGCTATGAATGCAAGAAGCCAAGACATTACAAGAGCGAATATCCCCTAGCCAAGGAGAGGCAACCAAAGAAGAAGGCTCTCAAAGTAACATGGGACGACTCAAGTGCATCTGAAGAAGAGGAGCTTACCATCACCAAGCAAGTTGCTCACTATACACTAATGGCCATTGGAGATGAGATAACAAGTTCATTTGATACAAATTTATCCTTTGATGAACTATTAAATGCTTTTCATGATTTATTCGATGAATACAAATCAATTAGTAAAAAATATAAATTATTAAAAAAAGGAGTATGCTTCTCTTGTTAGTGATTTCAATAGATTAAAAGTTGAGCACAATGATAGTTTAGCTCCATGTACGAAATGTGATAAACTAGAAACACTTATAAAGGAAAACTTGCTACTTAAAGAAACCTTAGAGAAATTTAAGGTTGATAGCAAGTCCTTGAACATGATTCTTGCCAACAAGGGTCACGTTCATAGAAAAGGTGGAATCAGATTTGTGAGTACCTCTCACTAAAATCGAACCACCTTTGTTAAAGGCCATACTTTGCATGTTTCACCTCGAAACAAATGCAACTTTTGTTGCAAATTTGGGCATGTAGCTTATCATTGTCCATTCAAGAAATTTAGTCCACATAAGTTGATTTAGGTTCCTAAAAGAACCTCAAATGACTCAATACAATATAATAAACTATGTAGATCAATTTTTGAGGCACGTAAGATCAAATGGGTACCTAAAAATCATCCTTTTTTTATAGAAAAATGTACCATCACAAGCTAGGAGCAAGAGATGGTAGCTTGATAGTGGATGCTTAAGGCATATGACTGAAGATCCATTTAAATTCTCTAAGCTCACTAGCATAGACAAAGGATATGTCACCTTTGGAGACAACAACAATAGTAGAATCATTGGCAAAGGAACCATAGATAATAAATCCAACTTTTTTATTGAAGATGTGTTATGGGTTGATGGCTTAAAGCATAATCTCTTAAGCATTAGTCAATTATGTGATAAAGGATACATCATTAAATTTAAATCTAATGCTTGCATTATTGAAAAACCATACAAAAATATATCTATTATTGCCTTAAAATAAAATAATATATACACTATCGACATTAGTGATCTATGCAATGAAATGTGCTTTTCAATTTTGAATGACGATGCTTGGCTTTGGCATAGGAGATTAGGTCATGCTAGCATGAAACTAATCTCTTAAATTTTATCTAAAGAACATGTAAGAGGAATTCCTCATATTAAATTCGTCAAAGATAATGTGTGTGATGCATGTCAACTAGGAAAACAAATAAAAGATAGTTTCAAACCTAAGAACCAAATAAGCATCTCTAGACCTTTGTAATTGATCCATATGGACTTGTTCAGACCAATTGCTAATCAAGCCTAGGAGGTAGCAAATACGCATTTGTCATCATGGATGATTATAGTAGATACACATGGACTTATTTTTTGGCACACAAAAGTGAATGCTTTAGGTATTTCTCTAAGTTTTGTAACAAGGGTTTTATGATTTCGTCAATTCGAAGTGATCACGGTGGTGAATTTCAAAACCATAATTTCTAAGAATTTTATGAATCTAATGTATACAACTACAACTTCTCTACTCCAAGAAATCTTTAATAAAATGGAGTAGTAGAAAGAAAGAATGAAAACTTACAAGAAATGGCAAGAACCATATTGAACGAACATAGCCTACCCAAATATTTTTGGGCCGAAGCCGTAAATACGGCATGCTATGTTATGTATAGGGTTCTAGTAATACCACTACTTTCCAAAACTCCTTATGAGTTGTGGAACAACAAAAAACCCAATGTTTCATACTTTAAAGCTTTCGGATGTAAATGTTTTATTTTGAATGAAAAAGATGCTTTAAGTAAATTTAATACAAAATCTGATGAAGGAATTTTTCTTGGCTATTCTTTTGTTTCTAAAGCATTTCATATCTTTAACAAAAGAACTTTGATTATAGAAGAATCTATTCATGTTATTTTTAATGAAGTTTCCGAAGTTAAGAAAAATAATTTTGATAACGATTTTAATTTTGATGCTTTGAATTTAAATGAAACCCCTTCTCCATCTAGCAACTTGGATGTATCTTCTTCTGAAACATCTTTACCTAAGGATTAGAAGTATATAGATACTCATTCTAAGGAGCTAATCATAGGAGACATATCTAAAGGGGTTCAAACTCGTTCCTCTCTTAAGAATTTTTGTGCAAACATTGCTTTTCTCTCCCAAATTGAACCTAAATGCATTGACGATGCCTTGAAAGATGATTCATGGGTCATCACAATGCAAGATAAGTTAAATCAATTTGAGAGAAATGATGTGTGGAAGCTTGTTCCGAGGCCAAATGACCATTTAGTTATTGGTACTAAATGGGTCTTTAAAAATAAGTAAGATGAACTTAGTATCGTGGTTAGAAACAAGGCTAGATTAGTGGCCAAAGGTTTCAACTAAGAAAAAGGGATCGATTATGAAGAGACCTTCGCTCTTATAGCACGATTACAAGCCATAAGGATACTTCTTGCCTATGCTAGTAGTAATAATTTTAAGTTGTTTTAATGGATGTTAAAATTGCTTTTCTTAATGGTTTTATTTCTGAAGAAGTTTATGTTGAACAACCTCCCGGATTTGATAATGATAATCTCCCTAATCAAGTGTTTAAATTGTCTAAAGCTCTCCATGATTTAAAACAAGCCCCAAGGGCTTGGTCTAAGAGCCTTAGCTCTTTTCTTATTCTAAATAATTTCTCAAAAAGCAAGGTCGATACTACATTATTTATCAAAAATTTTAAAATTAATTTTTTTATTGTTCAAATTTATGTTGATAATATCATTTTTGGTTCCATGAATGAATCTCAATATGAATCATTTGCTAAAAGTATGAGTCCTGAATTTGAAATGAGTCTAATGAGGGAACTAACCTTCTTTTTAGGCTTACAAATCAAACAACTAAGTAATGGTATTTTTCTTGATCAAACAAAATATGCTTTAGATTTCCTAAAAATGTTTAATATGGATTACTCAAAAGCTATCAACACTCTTATGAGCACTTCCACCAAGTTAGACATTGATGAATGTGGAGAAAGCTTTGATAAAAAAACTTATAGGGGTATGATAGAAAGTTTACTATACCTCAATGCAACTAGACCAAATATCATGTTTAGTGTAGAACTTTGTACTAGGTTTCAATCTAATCCTAAGATATCTCACCTTAAAGTAGTTAAGAGAATTCTTAGATATCTTAAAGGTACCACTAATCTAGGATTATGGTATCCAAAATCTGAGAACTTTGAACTAATTGCTTATGCTGATTCAGATTTTGTTGGATGTAGATTAGATAGAAAAAGTACATCTAGAACATGTCAATTTTTAGGACATGCACTTATTTCTTGGTCTTCCAAGAAATAAAACTCGGTTGCACTATCTACAACCGAAGCTGAGTACATTGCAGCTAGTGCATGTTGTGCACAAGTTGTGTGGATGAAAAACATGTTAGAAGATTATAAGATTCATCTTAAAAACATTCTCATAAAATATGACATTGAAAGCATAATATGTTTAACAAAATATCACATTCAACACTCTAGAACTAAGCATATTGATATTAGACATCACTTTATACGAGATCATATCAATAATCATAATGTAATCTTAGAGTTTATTGATACAAAACATCAATTAGCTGATATTTTTATAAAACCTTTAAGTGAAGAATAATTTTATTTTATTAGAAAAGAATTAGGAATGTTAATTTGTCTGAATGCATGAATTTATTAAATTTTATTTTTGGACTTTCTTGATTCTTTAGATCACTCACTTAAATCTTCTCCTCTTATGATACAAATTTTACATGATGATATAAATAAGATTGTGTGCTTCATGACAATAAAATGTTTATTTTGATGTTGGAATTCTGTGCTTTGATGTTGAAAGGTTGTATGATGTTGTGATCTCTTTAAATGATGAGCTTGTTATCATACAATAATGCAATATCGTGTTTACTTTGATGCTAAAAATTTCTGTGATGATTATGATCTCTATTGAATATTGAGAAGTTTTAATCATACATCGAATTCATAACTTTCGAGTGCCACAAGCACTAATGATATTACCTCATGCAAGTAATGATGAAAGGCTATAACGAAATATTTTATAAATGCATGAAATGTTTATACATATCTTGATGTTTGATACATAGAAGTCATTGACAAATGCATCTCTCATGAAAATTGAAGGAATTCTAATGGATATCTTAAAAGATGAATTTTCATGTGTGATAATGAAAGCATGTTTTAACGAATCCTTTCTCGTGTGTGATAATTTTCATAGGGATTTGATTTTATATAAATATCTTGATCCTTTTCATGAATCCCTCCTCTTTGTCAAAATGAAAGCCTGTTTAAATGAAAAGTTATTTAACAAAAACTTATTTATCATTCTTAATGGATTCCCTCCTTACCTTCTTTCTTCTTCTTCATGCAAAATGTAATGACAAAGGGGGAGAAGTTGTTGGATTCTATCGCTTTAATATTGATAACATTTAATGATGAGAACTTTTGAGTGTGAAACTTGCTTGATCTTTTACCACACTTGCATTATTAAATTGTTCTCCTTTTGTTGATGACAAAAGGGGAGAAATAATACCAAAAAATGGTAAATTGATGACAAATGTATGTAATGTATTTCATCATATATATACTTGAAATGTTTGCTAAGATAAATTTCTTTTATTATGATAAGATATCTAGAGCTTAACTTACTATTCTACAATTGATATCTTGTCATAAAATGATGAATTGCTATCTTTGTCATCTTTCATATTTGAAATATCACATTTGAAAATGGATCTCATGCCTTGACATCATTTTGATAAATACTTGGCATTGTATTTTGAGAATGTTAGATCATGATAGGAATTTGTTAGGATCAAGAGCACTAAGAGGGGGGGGGAATTAGTGCAGTGGAAAACTTTCGACGATTAAAACTGCGTTCGTACGTTGAAATCCGATTCCGACGTAAACGTCATTTCGTGCAGATAATAACTTTGAAAGCTTATGGAAATGTATTTGAAGTAAAGTAAGGAAGGCATATTGCAGTTAAGATAGAAATCAGAATGTAAGCACAAACTGAAATATGATGTTCGTACGATAAAACTGATGTCCATCTTAACGTCGATTCAGAAAATACATAACTATGAAACATGTTCGTAAATGAGCAGAAGGCAGTAAGCTATTGAGTATGCTTGCAGTAAAGATAAGATGCTTAGAGTAAATGCAAACCGAGATTTAGAGTGGTTCAATCAATCTTGACCTACATCCACTTTTGGCTTCCTCCACCAACGAGGCCACCAATATCCACTAGAGGTCTTCCTACAATAGGCGAAGGCCAACCACCCTTTTACAGTTTCACTCCTTTTGACGGGCTTAGGAGACAACCTTTACAAACTTTTCTCTCCTCTTTTGAAAGATCAAAACTTGGAAAAAGAGGGAGGAGAACTTCTAGCCTTTACAACACTTTTGAGCTCTAAAAATCATAGAGTAAGATTGGATTTTTGGTGCCCTTTCATGCAGGAAAGCATGGGGTATATATAGGCCCTAAACTGGTTTGAATTTGGAGCTCAAAAATGTCATCTCCTGGATTTCCGGGGTCCTGGCAGTACTACCGCCTGACTGGGGCGGTACAACCACCTGGTAGCTCGGAGACTAAGCCTCTAGGCGATGCCACCGCCTGACAGGGGTGGTTGCACCACTCAGTCTCGCTCGGAGACTGGGCCCTGGCGGTGCCACCGCCTAACTGGGGCAGTTGCACCGCTTGGCAAAGCTCGGAGACCGAGCTTAGGCGGTTCCACCACTTGTCAGGGGCGGTTGCATCGCCTAGTCTCGCTCGGAGACTAAGCCCAGGCGGTGCCACTACCTGCCTGAGGTGGTTGCACCGCCCAGCTTTCTTGCGAGACCCTTTCCTGGGTGGTGCCACCGCCGACCCTAGCGGTGCCACCGCCTAGCAAGAATTCTGGTCCGAATGGGTTGATCCATTCGGCCCAATTTCGATATGTCAAGGGCCCAATTGCCTCCAAATTAAGTTAATGGGATCACCTCCCATTCGTAACTTAATCTACATGCTAACTACGACATTTCTTAAGATATTTACTACAACTTGCTCCGGTGCATCAATCACTTCTTCCGGCGAGCTTCCGGCGAACTTCCGATGAACATCCGACGAACCTTCGGCGATGCTCCGACGGACTTCCGGCAAACTCCTAGACTTGTGACGATCCACTTGGTGAGTTTCGACAAGCTTCTTTTGGCAAGTACCAGGACTTCTCGGATTTATTCCCGTAGAACCTCCGACGACCGTCCGGACTTCTGTCGTACTCCCAACGTGATCATAGTCTTGACTCTGGCACAACTCCTACTACATGTCTTTCTTCCATCGTAGTTAATCCAGCACATGTAAAATAAAACTTCGATTGAGACAATTAATCCTAAGTAATTAACCAAGTTGTCTGGCATGTCATTGGTCCCTCGACGCTTCGTCCGATTATTCAGCACATCGTCCTCTTTTGTGGCCTATTGCCCAATCGGCCAGTTGACTCCACAACTCTGATATCCTTGGCACAATACCCGGTCTTCTTGGCCCGATGCCCAAGTCCACGGCCCAAAGCCTTCTGTCGATACATCGACCGATCCACCGGCCCGACGTCCAATCTTCTGACATGTTCCTCCGGCACAACGTGATTTTTCCTGCTTTAATTGTCTCATCCTGATCGAAGCATCCTGTGTCACTCAAAACGTAAATTAAAACATAAACATAATTATCAATTGGTATCATCATCAAAATACGAGATTCAACAATCTCTCCCTTTTTGATGATGATAACCAATTGATGACGGAGTTTAAACAAACTCCCCCTATCAATATGCCATATTGATAGAACCTTGAATTCAAACTGAATTCATGTCATTGCAATATTCATCATGAATACTTGCAACACATCATCATGAACATATGCATAAACTTATGCATAACATGTCCTGTCATCAACATACTTCTCCCCCTTTGTCATCAATAAAAAGGAGAAATACAACTATTCTTGTGTTTCTAATATAAGTTCAACTCATTGCATGAAAAACATAATATTAATTTTTTATCATCATGCAATCTAGCAATTTTACAATATTTTAGAACTTGCAAGCTAGCAATTTAGAGATGTTCAAGAAAGCAACTCTTGCTTCTTGAAATATGCAAGTTTTACAAGCTAGCAAATTCAAAGATATGCAAGTTGGCATATTTGCTTTTCTTGAGATAGGCACGATAGCACATTTTTGCATTTTCTTGATGTTTCAAGCTAGCAATTCTCGGTGATGTTCAAGATAGCAATTTCTTCTCTTTTGAGAAGTGCAATTTTTGCTTTCTTCTTGTATTGTGCAAGCTAGCTATCTCCCCCTTAGTCATTGTCAAAAAGAACGAAAGACCATTTCTAAAGAAGGGAAGACCCTTTATGTCAATTTCTAAATCATGACAAAGGTGAGTAATCATTCTTATTTCAAAATTCCATAATTGAGATAAACCTTGAATTCAAATTAAGGTAATTTTAATCATGATTCACATCATATACAATACATCACATAAAAAGCATAAGTATTGCATGCATCATTTTAGCAACAAATCGTAGCATTTCATCACATGGCAAGATATCAGCAAGTAAAATTACGATGCAAGTTCTTGATATCTTAACATGATGCAAACATGGCATATGGCAATCATAGCATTTCGATTATCAATTTACCATATATTTTGATGCAAGCTTCTTTTGATATCTTAACATAATTCAAATTCAAATATGGCACTTATATCATTAATTCATATATTTCTCATTCAAATATGACACTCATAGTATCAATTCATATATTTCTCCCCCTTTATCATCAATAAAAGAAGAAGTAGCTCTAGCTATTTTAAAAGATATGCAAGTTTTTGTAACATGAAGCTAGATTTTCATCACAACATATAAGCACAAAAGCATAGCAAGATTCTTAAGTTCAATCATGGCAATTCAACACTTGCTTCTTATGCAAGATTGCACTTCGCTTTTCTTTGCAGGTTCTAACTAGCAAAAGCTTTCTCCCCTTTGTTTTTGTCGAAAAGAAGGGAAGAGTACAAGCTAGCCAACATTTGCCTTAAGCTAGCAATCTTTCTCCCCCTATGTCATTACTGAAAAGAAGGGAGAAATCAATGGCCAAAAAAATTTTAATCATTATACAAGCCATATTACAAAATCATGTCATGATATCAAAAAATTCAAGAAGGACATGATTCATTCGACCAATCCTTTTAATAGAGCAAAAGAATTATATGACCAAAGATCATGATTAAAATATATCAATATCATAGATCAAGTCATGATTCATGATTCATCATAAAGCAAATTAATTTTCAGTCATCATATAAGGCATTTAAAGAATTTTTGAAACATAGGAGATTGATTAATTTAAGCATGCAATGTTTCAATCAAATTCAAGTCATAAATACCAACACTTTCATATTGTGAGTATCAACTCATGAATACCAAAAGATATTATTTGTGATTCCAATTTTGCAAGATCAAGATTATGATTTAGATAAAACTCATTCAAATCAAATCGTTAACTTTAAACTCATAATAAGTCATCAAAATCAATTTTGAGATTCACAAAATATCATGAAATCATTAATCTCGATCAGATGGGAAAAGCATTTTTTAAGTGATTTTTTTTTATCTAAGCATGCCTTAGCCTTTATATGTCAAATCAAGATAAGCATGAAAGTTTAAGACGTAAAGGCAAAATCTTATAAATCAACTCATCAAGCAAGATTTTAAACATCTATTTTCGAGTCATATAAAGAGTAAGTCAAGGATTCAATTATCTCATGTCATGAATTCCAATAGGCATCTCAAAATATCAACATCACATTAAAAAGATATTTTAAAAAGATATATCGATAAGTGATTCATTTGTATCATTTCATTCATTCGGAAGATTCTCCTCTTTGGTAAATGAATCTAGGAGAACAAAATTAATTAAGGAGATGTAACATGATTGAAGCATTGAACATGATTCATATTTAAAATGTGTCTCATGTCATAAGTATGAATCAAGCATTTGTAAAATCTGAAATCATCCTCAAAGTCACATTCAATAAATTCATACATGACAAGCATAGATTTATTGAAAAGACGATAAGATAGAGGATCGTATTTCGTTTTTATAAATTTCTATTCATGTGATTTGCTTCTTATAAGCATGCCTTTAGCTTTAATAAAACAAGTGTCAACATTTAAGACGGAAAGGTAAAAAACAAATCATCAAGCATGATTCCATGATAACATCCTTTTAATATCTTGATATTCATCATCAAGTATGATTTCAAAAAGTATGTTAAAGAGAAATCATTAAGACCAAATGCATGATACACTCATTTATTTTTAAAATATTCATCATGTTTATTTTCATGAGATTCACAAGATTGGTAAAATAAATTCATTAATCTCAATAGGATAGAAAATTATTTCCATTTCATACAATTGATTTCATATGAGGGTATTCATGTCTTTTGTGAAAACATGTATCATCATTTAAAATCAAAACATAAGTTTCATCATGAAGCCGTCAAGACCAAACACATCATGATATCACATCTATCATCAAAAGACTATCAAGAAATTCATACATAGATGTACATGCAATATGTCATCTTAATATGCCATGAGAATGTCATCTTAATTTGTCATAAAAACGATTAAACCAAAAACATATTAATCTAAAATGAGAGTTTCAAATCAACATTTACTTCAAAAACTCATGCATGACATAAAATCATCAAGATACACATGCATGGATTAATCCTAAGCATTATCACATATCATATTATCATCCCTAATGTTGCATACATCATTCAACATTTCAAAACATAATATGCATGAAACCTTAGCAATATACTTTTCAAGATCAAATTTTTAATTTTTCAAAGATGCTAAAAAGAAAAACATGATATAATTTTTGAAAAAAAAAATTATTTCCTATTCCTACTATCTAAATTAAGCACTCATGAAGGACTTCAAATAATTTCAAAATAATTCAAGAGAGTTGAGTTACTTACCTTGTAGTCGAAGCCCGTCAAAGCCTAATTCGTCATTTCACCTTTAGAAGTTCTTGATTCATCCTTGGTTGCCTTCATCTTCTTTGGCCTCTTCGTCCATTCAAGTTCATTATTTATTTTAGATTTTTTTTTAATAAACTTATTAAGATTTAGTGTTCGAAGTTCAAGTTCATCATTGTCCTCATCACTCGAGTCATCACTCAAGCGGTATTCATTTGTCTGGGGTTCCAAATCCTTCCTATTTTATGGAAGGTTGTTTTGTTCATCATGTTCATCATGTGCATTGTGTACCATTTCATATGTCATCAACGAACGAATTAGTTCTTAAAGTGGTAAGTTGTTTAGGTTTTTAGCTTCTGGTATTGCAGTTACTTTTGAATCCCACTTCTTAGAAAGAGAACGTAAAATCTTGTTTACGAGTTCAAAATCCAAAAAATATTTGCCAATAGCTCTTAAACCATTGACGACATCCGTAAAACGGGCGTACATGCCACCAATGGTTTCGCTTGGCTTCATTTGAAAAAGCTCGAAATCATGCATCAAAAAATTGATTTTCGAATCTTTAACTTTAGAAGTGTCTTCGTGTTTGATTTCAAGAGTGTGTCATATGTCAAAAGTCATTTCGTACAAAGAAACCTGATTGAACTAATTTTTGTCCATAGCGCAAAATAAGGCATTCATAGCCTTTGCGTTTAAAGAAAAAAACTTCTTCTCCAAATTCGACCATTCGTTCATCGGTTTATAGGCAAGTTGAAAACCGTTTTCAATAATATTCCATAAATCTAAATTCATATAAATCAAAAAAACTCTCATTTGAGATTTCCAATAAGTATAGTCCAATCCGTTAAATAATGGTGGACGAACAACCGAAAAACCCTCTTTAAAGCCATGAAGAGCCATTTCTCTCAGGTGTAAATCTGAAATAAGAAATATTGGGCTCTGATACCAATTGTTAGGATCAAGAGCACTAAGACGGGGTGGGTGAATTAGTGCAGCGGAAAACTTTCGATGATTAAAACTGTATTTGTACGTTCAAATCCGATTCCGACATAAAAGTCGTTTCGTGTAGATAATAACTTTGAAAGCTTATGAAAACGTTTTTGAAGTAAATTAAGGAAGGCAGTTTGCAGTTAAGATAGAAATTAGAATGTAAGTGCAAACTGAAATATGATGTTCGTACGATAAAACCGAATTCTGTCTTAATGCCGATTCGGAAAATACTTAACTATGAAACACGTTCACAAATGAGCAAAAGACAGTAAGCTATTGAGGAGGTTTCAGTAAAGATAAGATGCTCAAAGTAAATGCAAACCGAAATTTAGAGTGGTTTGGTCAATCTTGACCTACATCCAATTTTGGCTTCCTCCACCAACGAGGTCACTGACGTCCACTAGAGGCCTTCCTTCAATAGGCGAAGGCCAACCACCCTTTTACAGTTTCACTCCTTTTGACGGGCTTAGGAGACAACCCTTACAAACTTTTCTCTCCTCTCTTGAAAGATCAAAACTTAGAAAAAGAGGGAGGAGAACTTCTAGCCTTTACAACACTTTTTAGCTCTAAAAATCACAGAGTAAGATTGGATTTTCAGTGCCCTTTAATGCAGGAAAGGGTGGGGTATATATAGGCCCCAAACTGGTTTGAATTTGGACCTCAAAAATATCATCTCCCGGATTTTCGAGATCCTGGCGGTACTACCGCTTGACTAGGGTGGTACAACCGCTTGGCAGCTCGGAGACTAAGCATCTGGGCAGTGCCACCACTTGACAGGGGCAGTTGCACCGCCCAGTCTCGCTCGGAGACTGAGCCCTTGTGGTGCCACCACCTGCCTGGGGCGGTTGCACCGCCTAGCTTTACTGGGAGACCCTCTCCAGGGCGATGCCACCGCCTAGTAGGAATTCTAGTCCGAATGGGTTAATCCATTCGGCCCAATTTGGGTATGTCAAGGGCCCAATTGCCCCCAGATTAAGTTAATGGGATCACCTCCTATTCCTAACTTATTCTACATGCTAACTACGACATTTCTTAAGACATTTACTACAACTTGCTCTTGTGCGTCAATTGCTTCTACCAGTGAACATCCGACGAACCTTCGACGATGCTCCGACGGAATTCCGGCAAACTCCTGGACTTGCGACGATCCACTTGGTGAGTTTCGATGAGCTTCTTTTGGCACGCACCAGGACTTCTTGGATTTGTTCCTACAGAACCTCCGACGACCGTCCGGACTTCCGTCGAACTCTCGAACTCCCAACATGATCATAGTCTTGACTCCTGCGCAACTCCTGTTGCATGTCTTTGTTCCATCATAGTTAATCCTGCACATGTAAAACAAAACTTCGATCGAGACAATTAATCCTAAGAAATTAACCAAGTTGTCCGGCATGTCATTGGTCTCTCGATGCTTCGTCCGATTATTCGACGCATTGTCCTCTCCTACGGCCTATTGCCTAATTGGCCAGTTGACTCCGCAGCTCCGATATCCTTAGCACAATACCTGCTCTTCTTGGCCCGATGCTCGAGTCTATGGCTCGAAGCCTTCTATCGATACGTCGACCGATCCACCAGCCCGACGTCCAATCTTCTGACATGTTCCTCCGGCACCACATGATTTTTCTTGCTTTAATTGTCTCATCCTAATCGAAGCATCCTGCATCACTCAAAATGCAAATTAAAACATAAATATAATTATCAATTGGTTTCATCATCAAAATACGAGATTCAACAGAATTATGATATGCATGTTGATAAGTTTAATGAACTTAACTTATCGGTTTGATTCTTGAATTCAAAGGCCTTGAATTCAAGAATGTATTTTCTCAATTATGGCATATTGATAGGGGAAGTTAAGATTAACTCCATCACTAATTGGTTGTCATCATCAAAGAGGAGGAGATTGTTGAATCTCATATTTTGATGATGAAATGAATTGGTAAATTATTTGATCTAATCCTTATATTGAGATAAGTGTGTAGGATTAACTACAATAGTAGTAAGGCATAAAGCAGATGATGGGTCGGAGTCAAAGACTCGGATGATATACCGGGAGCTCGCTGAGAGTTCATCGTGAGATCACCGAAAGCATATTAGAAGACTAGCCAAAAGCTCGTCGGGAGATCACCGGAAGCATGCCAGAAGACTAGCCTAGAGTTGATAGTTCATCATAAGCTCATCGGAAGACTCATCGAAAAGTTCACCGGAGGATCGCCGAAGTTGACGTATCGGACCATGCTTGCCTTAATTGTAGTTAGAACGATAATTAGAGTTCATTTGGGAGGTAATCCCATCAACTCTGTTAGGGGCCAATTGGGCTCAGAGTTGGGGTGGTTTGGGTCGGATTCAAGGCCTAACCCGAATGTCGAATTCCTGGCCGGTGGTGGCACTGCTTGGAAAGCAACATCCCAAGTGGTCTGGGCGCTGGTACCGCCAGCAGTAAATGCTGCCAGTGTTAGGATCGGAGCAGCACTAAGAGGGGGGGGGTGAATTAGTGCAGCGGATTAAAACTTCGGTTTTTAAAAAATCTTTCGTATGATAAGAGCGGAACTTGACAAGCTTAATCTTGAAAGCGTATTCTTAAATATGCGCAGCAAAAGTAATAAGGAACTAAAGCAAATAAGAAGGTTTGCAATAATGTAAATAGCAATAATGAAATGCAAACCAAGGATCACGCCGATTTTAGAGTGGTTCGGTCAAATGACCTACTCCACTTGCGAGGCCCCTCTTCGATGAGGCTCCCACCTTCCACTAGCAAGTCTCTTGAAATGGAAGGGTAAATACCCCTCTTACAACTCTTTACAAGCGGTTCACTCTCTTACAGATTTTTTGAGAAGAGATGAGGTGAACACTAGCAAATTGAAAAGAAGACAAGCTAACACTTTTCTAAGACCTTTCTCTGAAACTCTTGCTGCTCAAAAGTTGTAATCTCAGCTGAGATTTGAGGGGTATTTATAGGCCTCAAGAGGATTCAAATTTGGGCTCCAAAATTCAAATCCTCTTTGGGTTCCCCGATCTTTGGCGGTGCCATCTTGTTGAGCCAGGTGCCACCGCCCAGCTCAGGTGCTGGGCGGTGCCACATTTTAGCCAGGAGGGTGGTGTCACCGCCCAGCACTTTCGGGTGCTGGGCGGTGCCACCAACCCTCCCTCCTTCACTTGGTTTGGCTTACTTTTAGCCCAAACCAAATCTGACTTTGGCCCCAGTTGGCCCCTAACCAGGATATAGGATCATCTTCTTAATCCTAATCCTAATTACAAGTGAACTACATAACAAAACACATCCTAAGCAATTTATTAACGCGAACGTCAAGTCTTGTTCCGGCGAGCTTTCCGACGAACTTCCTTCGACGGGGTCCAAGCACGCTCCCGAACTTGTGATGACTTTAATGAGTAGTTGAGACTTCTCGGTGATCTCTGCGAACCTCCGACGATCTCTTCGGCGAACTTCCAACAGGTTCTCGATATCTTCTCGGTTGGTTCCGGTAGCATCTCCGACGATTCTTCGGACTCTTAAACGTTCATCATCGACTTCGACTCGTATACTTTGCTTTGTGTTTTTTCTGTTTATCGTAGTTAATCCTGCACACTTAACTCAATAATATGGATTAGATCAAATAACCCATCAATTCATTTTATCATCAAAATCCGAGATTCAACAATCTCCCCCTTTTTGATGATGACAATCAATTGATGACGGAATTAAACATAACTCCCCCTATATATATGCCATATTATGAGAAGATAAAAAACACTTGAATTCCATCCCATTGGATTCAAGCATAACCCGATAAGTTCTAACCGTAGAGCTTATCGTGATCCTCATTAAACAATAGTGAGTACAAAACTTCTATGAAAATCATAAGTTAAATGAAAAGGGACGAATTTTACTACGACAGAAGATAAAGATTTTCAATATAAATTTTATGATTTAGATGTAAGGCATGCTTTCAATATGATCAATCAATCTTGTGATATTTTCAAGGATTTTGCAAGGCATATAAGTCATTCATATCAATCACTTTTCTCAAAGATTTTCCAATTCATATTTTGTCATGCTATTAAGAATGATATAAGTCATCACTTTTCTCCCCTTTTGTCATCAACAAAAAGGGAAATGAGACTTGAAGCACATATTTTGTCATACAACGATTTTATCATTGAAAATTAAGTATGCAAAAATATTTACGCAGAGTTCATTTTAGAGGAAAATTCAGCATGCATTCATACTATCTAATCTCTTCTTTCTATAAATAATAGAAATTGTAGATGTACAAGAGAGAGATTGGGAAAAAAAAATTTCAAGTAGTAATTTCACAAAGTCAAGATCATAATTCGAATACAAACTCATTCAAATCGTTAAATTCATTAAAATCTCAACATTACTTTTCAATCATCATATAAGGTATTTAAAGAATTTTGAAACATAGGAGAATGATTAATTTAAGCATACAATGTTTCAAGTCATGAAATGCCAATACTTTCATATTTGTAAGTATCAATTCATGAATGCCAAAAGATATTATTTGTGATTCCAATTTTGCAAGATCAAGATTATGATTTAGATAAAATTTATTGAAATCAAATCGGTAACTTGAAATTCATAATCAAGTCATCAAAATCGATTTCGAGATTTCACAACATGTCATATGGAATTTGAAGGAGAATGATTAGATTCACCGAGAGATGGAAAGAAGATGAAAGACTTTACGGAAAATCCAATAAAACAAGTTTATTGTTTAGGGACAATTTAACATACCTAATTCCCTTCTAATGAATTCAAATTGGTCTTCATTCAAGGCTTTTGTGAATATATCTGCTAATTGATGCTTTGTGTCAATGAATTCTAGAACAACATTATTGTTAAGGACATGATCGCGTATGAAATGATGCCTAACGTCGATGTGCTTAGTTCTCGAATGCTGAATTGGATTTTTAGTAAGACATATAGCACTTGTATTATCACATTTTATGGGAATATTTTTAAAGTGAATTCCATAGTCTTCTAATGTATTTTTCATCCAAACAACTTGTGCACAGCATGCACTTGCAGCAATGTATTCGGCTTCCGCCGTAAATAGTGCAACTGAATTTTGTTTCTTGGAAGTCCAAGAAACAAGTGCATGTCCTAAAAATTGGCATGTTTCGGATGTACTTTTTCTATCTATTCTGTATCTGCCAAAATCAGCATCCGCATAGGCTATTAAATCAAATTTTTCAGATTTTGGATACCATAATCCTAAATTTGGAGTTCCTTTAAGATACCTAAATATTCTTTTAACACTTTTAAGATGAGATAATTTAGGATTTGATTGAAACCTAGCACAAAGTCCTACACTAAACATAATATCCGATCTAGTCGCGGTAATGTAGAGTAGACTACCTATCATTCCCCTATATGTTTTTTGATGGAAATTTTTACTATTTTCATCCATATCTAACTTAGTCGCAGTACTCATAGGGGTGTTTATTGCTTTTGAATTATCCATGTTAAATCATTTTAACAATTCTAATGTGTATTTAGATTGGTTAATAAATATACCATCCTTAAGTTGTTTGATTTGTAATCCTAAAAAGAAAGTTAATTCCCCCATTAAACTCATTGCAAATTCATGGCTCATAGATTTGGCAAATGATTCACATAATGACTCATCCGAAGAGCCAAAAATAATATCGTCAACATAAATTTGCACAATAAGAAAATTATTTTCAAAATGTTTAATAAACAATGTAGTATCAACCTTGCCTTTGGTAAAATTATTTAAAATAAGAAAAGAACTAAGCCTTTCATACCAAGCTCTAGGAGCTTGTTTCAAGCCATAGAGAGCCTTAGTCAATTTGAATACATGATTAGGAAGAAGAGAATTTTCAAATCCGGGAGGTTGTTCAACATATACTTCTTCGGAAATAAAACCATTCAAGAAGGCACTTTTGACATCCATTTGAAATAGTTTAAAATTATAACTACTAGCATAGGCAAGGAGCATCCTTATGGCTTCTAATCGAGCCACGGGAGCGAAGGTTTCTTCGTAATCGATACCTTCTTCTTGGTTGAAACCTTTGGCCACTAATCTAGTCTTGTTTCTAACCACGATACCATTTTTGTCTTGCTTGTTTCTAAAGACCCACTTAGTACCAATGACTAAATGGTCACTAGGTCTAGGAACAAGCTCCCACACCTTGTTTCTCTCAAATTGATTCAGTTCCTCTTACATTGCAATAATCCAAAAATCATCTTTTATGGCCTCGTCAATGCACTTAGGTTCGATTTGAGAGAGGAAGGCGGCATTAGCACAAAAATTCTTGAAAGAGGAACGAGTTTGAACCCCTTTAGATGTATCCCCTATAATTAGCTCCTTTGGATGAGCATCTATATACTTCCGTTCCTTAGGTAAGGAAATTTCGGAAGAAGGTGCATCCAAGTTGCTATTTTGAGGAGAGGGTTCATTTAAATTCAAATTATCAAAACCAAGATCATCATCAAAATCATTTTTCTTAAAATTTGAGACTTCATTAAAAACTACATGAATAGACTCTTCAATTACTAAGGTTCTTTTATTAAAAACCCGAAAAGCTTTCGAAACGGAAGAGTAACCAAGAAAGATGCCTTCATCGGATTTTGCATCAAATTTTCCTAAGGCATCCCTTTCATTTAAAATAAAGCATTTACAACCGAAAACTTTAAAATCGGAAATATTTTGTTTTTTGTTATTCCATAATTCATAGGGAGTTTTTGATAAGGAATGTCTTATTAGGACTCTATTCATGATGTAGCAAGCCGTATTTACGGCTTCGGCCCAAAAATACTTAGGTAAACTATGTTTATTTAACATAGTTCTTGCCATTTCTTGTAGGTTTCTATTTTTTCTTTCAACTACTCCATTTTGTTGGGGATTTCTCGGAGTGGAGAAGTTATGGTTGTATCCATTAACTTCACAAAAATTTTGAAAGTCATGGTTTTGAAATTCGCCACCATGATCACTCCGAATTGATGAAATCATGAACCCTTTTTCATTTTGAGTGAGTTTACAAAATTTAGAGAAACACTTGAAACAATTACTTTTGTGAGCTAAGAAATAGGTCCAAGTGTATCTAGAGTAGTCATCCACAATTACAAAAGCATATTTGCTTCCACCGAGACTTGTTGTATCAATTGGTCCAAATAAGTCCAAATGGATCAATTGTAACGGTCTAGTGGTGCTAATTTGATTTTTTGGTTTGAAGCTTGTTTTTATTTGTTTCCCTAGTTGACATGCATCGCATACCTTATCTTTAATAAACTTCATATTTGGAATCCCTCGTACTAATTCTTGATATGAGATTTTAGATATTGTTTTCATGCTTGCATGGCCTAATCTCCTATGCCAAAGCCAAGCATCATCATTTATGACGGAGAAACACATTTCATTACTTAGTTCATCAAGATTGATGGTATAGACATTATTTTGTTTTAAAGCAATCATAGTCATGTTATGATTTGGTTTTTCAATAATGCACATATTTGATTCAAATCTAACGATATAACCTTTATCGCATAATTGACTAATGCTCAATAGATTATGTTTTAATCCATCAACTAGTAACACATCATCAATGGAAAAACTTGATTTGTTACCTATGGTTCCCTTGCCAATGATTTTGCCTTTGTTGTTGTCTCCGAAGGTGACATAGCCTTCATCCATGCTAGTGAGCTTGGTGAATTGGGATGGATCTCCGGTCATATGCCTTGAGCATCCACTATCAAGATACCATCTCTTGCTCCTAGCATGTGATGGTGTATGTTTCTACAAGAAGGAATTATTTTTAGGTACCCATTTACTTTTGGGTGCCTCAAAAACTAATCTAACTTGTTTATCATGTTGCATAGACTTGATCATGATTCCTTTAGGAACCCAAATCAATTTGTTCGGACTAATTTTCTTGAATGGACATTGGTAAGTTATATGTCCATATTTGCAACAAAAGTTACAATTGCTTTGACGTTGAACATGTAAGATAGGACCTTTAACGAAGGTGGTTGGATTTTGGTGAGTACTTCTCACAAATCCGATTCCACTCCTTTTAGGAACGTGACCCTTATTTGTAAGGATCATGTTTAAGGACTTGCTACCGACCTCGAATTTCTTCAAGGTGTCCTTAAGTACTAAGTTCTCATTTTGGAGAGTTTCTAAATCATGACATTTAACACATGGAGCTAGACAATCATGATATTTAGTTTTTAATTTATCGAAAGCACAAGTAAGACTATCATGCTCCTTTCTTAGCAATTTGTATTTTCTACTAATTGTCTTACATTCATTAAATAACTCATGGAAGGCATTTAATAAATCATGATAAGGTAAATCTGCATTAATTAAATTCGTTACCTCTTCTTCGAAGGCCATTAGGGCGTAGTGAGCAACTTGCTCGGTGTTGGACTCCTCTTCTTCGGATGTGCTTGAGTCATCCCATGTTGCCTTGAGCCTTCTTCTTTGGTGTTCTCTTTTTTTTTTGAGGGCAATCGTTCTTGTAGTGTCCCGGTTTTTTTGCATTCATAGCAAATCACTTGGTCCTTCTTTTGTTCAAATTTATTTTTTTGTATTATTTTTTTAAATTTGTTCTTCCTTAAATATTTTTTTGAATTTTTGAGTCAAAAGTGCAATGTCATTGTCACTGTCCTCATCACTTGATGTTCCTTTAAAGTGGTCTTCTTGTGATTTGAGTGCCATATCCTTCCTGTTCTTTGGAAGGGGTTCTCGAGCTTCGTCATGAGCTTGACATGTCATTTCGTAGGTCATTAGAGACCCAATGAGTTCTTCAAGAGGGAATGTTTTAAGGTCTTTGGCCTCTTGAATGGTCGTAACTTTTGGATCCCAACTTTTAGGGAGGGATCTTAAGATTTTAGTTACTAGTTCAAAGTTAGTAAAATCTTTACCAAGAGCTTTGAGTCCATTGATGACATCAGTAAACCCGGTGTACATGTCTCCATGGACTCACTTGGTTTCATTCGAAAAGTTCGTAAGAGTGCACAAGAACGTTGATTTTGGACTCTTTCACTCGGCTAGTGCCTTCATGAGTGACCTCAAGAGTTCTCCAAATATCAAAAGCCGAATCACAAATTGAAACACGATTAAATTTGTTTTTGTCTAGTGCACAAAACAAGGCATTCATAGCCTTTGCATTTAAAGCAAAAACCTTCTTCTTCGATTCATTCCATTCGCTCATCGGAAGAGAAGATTTTTGAAATCCGTTTTCAACAATAGTCCAAAGCTCAAAATCCATAGAAATGAGGAAGATCCTCATCCGAGTCTTCCAATACGTGTAATCCGACCCATTAAACATAGGTGGACGTGTGATAGAATGGCCCTCTTGCATGCCGGAGTAAGCCATCTCTCTTGGGTATTAAACCAAATATGAGAGATAACCCTGCTCTGATACCAATTGTTAGGATCGGAGCAGCACTAAGAGGGGGGGGTGAATTAGTGCAGCGGATTAAAATTTTGGTTTTTAAAAAATCTTTCGTATGATAAGAGCGAAACTTGACAAGCTTAATCTTGAAAGCGTATTCTTAAATATGCGCAGCAAAAGTAATAAGGAACTAAAGCATATAAGAAGGTTTGCAATAATATAAATAGCAATAATGAAATGCAAACCAAGGATCACGCCGATTTTAGAGTGGTTCGGTCAAATGACCTACTCTACTTGCGAGGCCCCTCTTCGATGAGGCTCCCACCTTCCACTAGCAAGCCTTTTGAAATGGAAGGGTAAATACCCCTCTTACAACTCTTTACAAGCGGTTCACTCTCTTACATATTTTCGAGAAGAGATGAGGTGAACACTAGCAAATTGAAAAGAAGACAAGCTAACACTTTTCTAAGACCTTTCTCTCAAACTCTTGCTGCTCAAAAAGTTGTAATCTCAGCTGAGATTTGAGGGGTATTTATAGGCCTCAAGAGGATTCAAATTTGAGCTCCAAAATTTGGGCTCCAAAATTTAAATCCTCTTTGGGTTCCCGATGCTGGCGATGCCACCGCCTAGTGCTCGGGTGCTGGGCGGTGCCACCGCCTGGCCCTCCGGTTCACTTGGTTTGGCTTACTTTTAGCCCAAACCAAATCTGACTTTGGCCCCAGTTGACCCCTAACCAGGATATAGGATTATCTTCTTAATCCTAACCCTAATTACAAGTGAACTACATAACAAAACACATCCTAAGCAATTTATTAACTG
The DNA here is from genome assembly GCA_900464855.2 of Musa schizocarpa. Classification (NCBI taxonomy): domain Eukaryota; kingdom Viridiplantae; phylum Streptophyta; class Magnoliopsida; order Zingiberales; family Musaceae; genus Musa; species Musa schizocarpa. The sequence continues at coordinate 15,719,564 of LS990916.1, read as the reverse complement.
CGAATGTCAAGTCTTGTTCTGGTGAGCTTTCCGACGAACTTCCTTCGACGGGGTCCAAGCACGCTCCCGAACTTGTGATGACTTTAATGAGTAGCTGAGACTTCTCGGTGATCTCTGCGAACCTCCGACGATCTCTTCGGCGAACTTCCAACAGGTTCCCGATTTCTTCTCGGTTGGTTCCGGCAGCATCTCCGACGATTCTTCGGACTCTTAAACGTTCATCGAACTCGACTCCGGTATACTTGCTTTGTGTTTTCTGTTTATCGTAGTTAATCCTGCACACTTAACTCAATAATATGGATTAGATCAAATAACCCATCAATTGATTTTATCATCAAAATCCGAGATTCAACAGCCAGCAGCGGTACCACCCCTGTCAGGCGGTGGTACTGCCTAGTGTCAAGTGTCAGGCGATGGTACTGCCCAATAATGGCAGTGGTATCGCTAGTACTCTGGAAATCTAGGATGAGACACTTTTTTTATTCATTTTTGAAAGCCGTTAGGGGCCTATAAATACCCCACCCTTTTCTGCATGAAAGGGCACCGAAGTGTGATTATAATCTTGAGTTATTGGGGTGTAAAAGTGTTGTAAACAAGTGCTAGTGTCCTCCTCCTCCCTCTCTAAGTTTTGAGGTAATTCCAAAGAGATGTGAGACTTGTAAGGGTTCTCTCCTAAACCCTACAAAAGGAGAAAGAGCTATAAAAGGTGATTGGTCTTCACCTATTGAAGGAAGGCCTTTAGTAGATACTGGTGACCTCGATGGAGGAGGAATCTGAAAGTGGATGTAGGTCATATTGACCGACCACTCTAAATTCTGATTTGCATTTCGTTTTGAGCAATTTACTTTAATTGTAAATCATTTCATAGCAAACTGCTTCTCCTCCTCATCTTACTTTCACTACGCTTACACTCTCTTACATTTCAAGTTGCTATCTTTCTGAATTGATTTCCATCGAACGTATGAAATATTTTACAACATTGAAGAATTTTTCGCTGCACTAATTCACCCCCCCCCCCATCATAGTACCGCTCTTGATCCTAACAATAGGCAGTGGTACCATTGGTCTAGTGGTGGTACTGCCCAGACACAGTCTCCCAAGTGGTGGTACCGTCATACTAGGCGGTGTTACCGCCTAGTGTCAATGCTGCACGTTATGGTACCACCCAACACAAGCGGTGGTACCGCTGGATGAGATCTTTTTAGGCTCCAAGTTTGAATCTACTTGATACCTATAAATACCCCTCTCATCCTTGGTTAAGTAACACAAGAATTGAGAGTGAAAAAAAAAAAAAACATTGTCGTAATCTTGTGTGGACTCCTGTCAAACTCTAAGTGTTAGAGAAGTTTAAGAAAGGAGGTTGTGAGGGTTGTAAAGGTTCTCTCCTAATCCTATGAAAAGGCTAATCAAGTTGTAAGGGTAGTTGATCTTTTCCTATTGAAGGAAGATTATTAGTGAATGCTAGTGGCCTCGACGGAAGAGGAATCAACCAAGTGAATGTAGGTCATGACGACTGAACTACTATAAAATCTGGTTTGCATTTATACTTGCCTATTTACATTTGTTGCAAACTGCCATACTTCCTAATTACTTTAGCTACACACTCTTACGAAATTGTTTCAAGTTAACATCTTTTGTGAAATCGATTTTTAGCGTACGAAGATTTTTCGAACCGATGTAATTTTATCCACTACATTAATTCACCCCTCGATCTGTGATAAACTTCTTCATCCAGACTCCCTACTTTACTACCTCTATTACAGCAATGTTCTTCGCCTCTATAGTCGAGTCAGCAGTAATATCTTGCTTGGAATTTTTTCAGCATACTGCTCCTCCATTTAGGGTGAACACATACCCCTATTTGATAATGACAATCTCCCCCTTTTTGATGATGACAACCAATTGATGATAGAGTTAACCTTAACTCCCCCAATCAATATGTCATATTGATAGAACTATTGACTTCAAAAATCCAAGCAACATATCAACATAAAATCATGCATAATCAAAATTTCAATACATCATTCCATGCATGATTGTCATCATAACTTCTCCCTCTTTGTCATTAACAAAAAGGAGAAGAGCAACTAGCAAGTTTTAGATATAAGCAAGTTTTACAACATACAAGCTAGTAATAATTTTGAGTTGAGAAAGTTTGTAAATTTTGCTAGTTGTAAAGGTTAGCATGTTTGCTTTTCTTTATTATGTTTAAACTAGTAGGTATTTGAAAATGAACGCAAGATAGTTAATAGCAAGTTTAGAACATGCAAGCTAACAAGTTTTTCACATATGAAAGTTGGCAAAATTTTTACATCTTTTGGGATGAGCAAATTTTTTGCTTCTCTTTATGATGTGCAAACTAGCAGCTTTTGCTTTTCTTTGCAATGCTCAAGTTAACAACTTTTCTCCCCCTTTGTCATTGTCAAAAAGAATGGAAGAATACAATGTTATAATTATTTTCCCTTTACATCAAATTTTAAATCATGATAAAGATAAAGTATCATTCTTATTTAAATATATTTGAGTATAATTATAGTTTTAAATTAAAACATGCACAATATCAAAACATTACATTTCATCCTTACTTCATAAATAATACTAAAAATAAATCAATCATCACTATGGGCATATTATTCATGATACTCAAACATTCATGATACATCATTTTATCAAAAAATCATAGTATTACATGCATCGTTCCAAATTATAAATATTTCAAATCATGATTGTATCAAAATATCAAATTACATTACATCCAACCATGCATGATCATAACTTCTCATTTGTATGCATCAACATAATATCATGAGTATTTCATGCATAATTTTATAACATTACATGAAAAATATCAAGAAAAAATATTTGAGTGATAAGATATACACTTCATGAATATAAGGGAGTCATGAACCAAATTTTAAATTGTGAATATCGAAAAATCAAGAGAAAAATTATGATTCTTTTTGGATGACTCAAAATCGTGAAAAGAAGAATCATAGTAAATAACAAAAATAACCATGGGAGTTCAAAAATAAGAACTTGATTCATAGAAAGATTTCAAGTATCAATATCGAGAATTCAATATCATGATATAGATAAAGACATAAATGTTCTAGATTCATGTATAATATCTCTCAATTCATTATGAATCATAAAAAAATATAATTCTAAAAAATCATGATTCTATTAGAAAATTTTCCTCTTTAGTAAACGACAAGAAGAAACATAGTATTGAAACCAATTATGATTCATTTGGATAGTAGATAGCAAAAATAAACATCAAGGATAAAATATCTCGATTTATATAGAATAAATCTCAGCCTATAAATATCGAGAAATCAAGATAAAAATCATGGTTAGATGAAACTCATCCAAATTCAAATCAACAAATCATCAAAATCACTTTCAAGATATTCAAAATGATATAAATAGATTTATCAATTTCTTATTTAAAAATCGATAAGATAGAGAAATTTTTGAAATGCATTTCTTTTTTAGTTGTTTCAATTCATGTGATTGATATCATATAAGCATGTCCTTGTCCTTTATTTTTGCCAAATCAAAACATATATCATTGTTTAAAGTGAAAGTACAAGATTTATCATAAAAATCATCAAGATCAATAAATCATAAAAATCATTATGTATAACTTCAAAATCTCATGCATAGAATAAAATCAACAAGCATGGTACCAAAACTTTTAATATTTTTATTTCATCAATACATCATTATACATCATTAAATAATCAAAATTGATTTCATCAATCATAAAACATTTTCAATCAAAATCATTTTATTTATTGTAGTTATGCATTTTTCTTTTTAAGTGAATCTAACTTTTCAAGCTTAGTGATAGGAGTTAACATGTAATTTTCATGCTCAAATTTTTTAATTTTTTTGATATTTATAATTTTTTTAAACTAATTTAAAAATAACTCATGAAATGCATCAAGTAATTTCAAAGTAAACTAAAGGGATTTTGATTACCTTGTCGTCGAAAGTCATTAAGGCGTAGTTCGCCACCATGGTTTTGTTGGTTTGCTTCCGGTTAGTGGATGAGCTCGATTCGTCCCAAGCCACCTTCAATACTTCCTTCTTCTTTGGTATCTTCTTCTTTTTAAATTTATTTTTCCTTTTTGATTCGTGTTTTAAGAATATTTTAAGCTTTATTGTGAGAAGTTCAAGGTCATCATCATCATCACTTAAGTTATCACTCAAGTGGTATTCTATTGTTCAAAGTGCTAAATTCTTCTTGTTCTTTTGGAAGGTAGTTCTTATGTTTATCATGTTCAATACAAATTATTTCACAAGTCATTAACGCTGGGAAATCTTGGGGGCGACATCACATGCGGAGCGAAAGAACAAGAAAACAAAATCCTTAATTTCCCAAAAAGATGTTCATCATCATGTGAAGATTGGTGTATAAAATCCGCAAAAATTAAAACTGCATATAGAGTAGATTGTGTTATCTAGAGAGATCATATATCCTTGTTTTCTTACAGATCTTTAGGAGAGGGTGAAGGAGGTCAAGCATCCTCCTCTCTAGCGGTGATCCACATAGCAGGGCTGCGACGATGCTCCTCAAAACTCCAGGCCTGCTATGAGGTGGAGAGGAGGAGGAGAATAGGAGAGGTAAGCAAAGGCTCTAGCATATGAGGCTCTAAATCCTTCCTATTTATAGAGGCCCCCTATCAAAACCTAATGGATCCACCCCTAGTGGGTATTCGATCTACCTCCAATTACCCAAGCCTTTTAGATTAATGGATCTCTGTCCAATAATCTCTCATGGGCTCTTATTGGATCTTCTCCATGGGATCTAATAATTCAGGGGCTTATTGGATATGCAATAAGATAGGGGCTCTAGCGGATATCTCATATCCGAACCTCTACTCATCGCAATGCCTACCATATGTGTGTGACCCTCTAGGCCCAATATCGAGCTAGCCGTGAGTCATATCTGTTAGAACTCCTTCTAACTTAGTGAATTATTATCTCTGTAATAATTCACTCTTCTCATCGACTACGGACATACTAGGCCACTACGTCGTAGTCCACAAACGATATAGGGGAATCCAATCCATTGGACTTGTTTGTCCTCAGTTACCATGTACCTATAGTCCCTCATTCATCTAATATTCCAAAGACTGTATATCGAGCATGGTGCTGTCAGACCCATACGGTTTCTACTCGAGTCTCGCTTAATCGGAATCTCCTAGAGAACTCTTTCTCTCTAAACCCGAATGACCCTAGCCAAGGATTTGTCTGAGCAAAAACACATGGGAGATTCCTCTCATGACGCAGAGAGTGGATGATCCTCTATTGACACTCATTAGCCCTCGTAAGGTCGACTGCCACTCCCAATGACCAATTGTACTAGATCTGGGACATCCAAACCTATAAGTTTGGTATCAAAGAATGGAGCACTCATACAGGACATCCTTGGTGTCTTAAGTCTAAGGACCAAATATACCACTAGGACTATGAAATCACTATCTGACAATAAGGCATCATCAAACATCCAGCATTCCAAAAGTGGATCAATCAGTGAACTCATTCTCCAATGAGCACCTGTACTATATCCCTAGTGTCCCTACACGAGTAGCTATGAGACCAGCTGCATCCATCATATGGACGGGTATACAACACACTAGTTTGTTCGGTTATCACGATGTCCCTCTCGAGTAACCTATGACCAGGATTATTCAGGATCAGAGTTTAAAGGTGAATCGGTCTCATTATTGTGATCTTATTACGATCTGATTCCACTTGCACGGATCCAAGGACATCACAATATATACATGCATATATGTAATAATCAATATAAAGTGATCAATATCAAAATATAATAAGCAAAAAGATTTCGTGTCAAGTCACACGTGCCATCACTCACGTGATTGGCTTGTTGGGCATCTATGACTAGCAATCTCCCACTTTACCTAAAGCCAATCACATATGCGTCTGATCTCTATCAGACCTCTATGATGCTCAAAGACAATCTAAGACAATGGCTTTATCAATGGATCTACAAAGTTATCTTCGGATGGAACTCTTTCCACTGCTACATCTCCTCGGGTTACGATCTCTATGATAAGGTGGAACCTCCTTAGAACATACTTAGATTTCTGATGAGACCTGGGTTCCTTCGCTTGAGCAATCGCCCCGTTGTTGTCACAATATAAGGAAATCGGCTCCTCGCTATCTGGCACGATTCCCAAATTGTGATGAACTTCTTTACCCAGACTCCCTCCTTTACTGCATTTGATGTAGCAATGTACTCCGCCTCTGTGGTCGAGTCAACAATAGTATCTTGCTTGGAACTCTTCCATCACACTGCTCCTCCATTCAAGGTGTATACTTACCCCGAATTCGACTTGCTATCATCGACATCAGACTGAAAACTTGAGTCTGTGTAGCCTTCAACCCTAAGGTTACTACCTCCATATACTAGTAAAAGATCCTTAGTCCTTCTCAAATACTTAAGGATACACTTTACTGCTTTCCAATGCTCCAAGCTTGGATCCGCCTGATACCTGCTCGTGACACTCAACGTATGCACTATATCAAGCCTAGTACATAGCATGACATACATGATAGACCCTATAGCTAAGACAAAAGGTATCATATTCATGTTTGCCCTTTCATCAGGAGTCTTTGGGGACATACTCCTAGAAAGCGATATCCCATGTCTCATCAGTATAAGACCTCTGTTGGAATTATCTATACCAAACCTTTTGACAATGGTTTCTATGTATCTGGATTAGGACAAGCCAAGCATCCTCTTGGATCTGTCTTTATAGATTCGAATCCCCAAGATATAGGATGCTTCCCCTAAGTCATTTATGGAGAAGTGTCTAGATAACCAAGCCTTTACTATGGATAGTATTCTTACGTCATTCCTAATTATCAGGATATCATCCACATATAACACCAAAAAGGTGATAGCTCTCCCACTTACCTTCCAGTACACACAAGGCTCATCTTCGTTCTTAACGAAGTCATAAGATCTGATTGCTTCATCAAATCTTATGTTATAACTTCGACAAGCTTTCTTTAGTCCATAAATGAATCTAAACAACCTTTACACCTTATCAGGAAAGTTCTTGGACACGAATCTCTCATGTTGTATCATATACACCTCCTCCTCAAAATTCCCATTGAGGAATGCAGTTTTCACATCTATCTGCCAGATCTTATAATCATAGTGTGCTACAATAGCCACTAGAATTCGGATGAATTTAGCATTACTACGGGTGAGAAGGTTTCGTCATAGTCAACACCTTGTCTTTGACGATACTCTTTAGCCACTAGCCTTGCTTTATAGGTCTCTACCTTTCCATCTACTTTGATCTTTTTCTTAAAGATCCACTTGCAACCGATGGGTACAATACCTTCAGGCGCATCAACTAGGTTCCAAACCTTGTTGGAATACATAGAATCCATCTCAGAATTCATGGCTTCTTGCCACTTTCCAGAGTCTATACTCATAATAGCCTCCTTGTAGGTCTGATGATCAATATCCTCAACATCTTCTCCTCTAATATGTCCCACATATCTCTCAGGAGGATGAGATACTCTACCGGACCTATGTAAAGTTGGAACTTGTGTATTAGGTACCTGAACAGACTCGGGCTATATAGTAGTGCTTGAGCTACGTTCTCCAACCTCGCTCAAATCTATCTTGCTCCCACTGTCTCCGCCAAGAATGTGTTTCTTCTCAAGGAACACTACTCTCTTAGCTACAAAGACCTTTTGGTCCTCGAGATGATAGAAATAATACCCATAAGTTTCCTTGGGGTATCTCACGAACTTACACTACTCTATCCTCGATTCTAATTTATCCGAGTTGTGTCTTTTAACGTAGGCAAGGCAGCCCCAAATCTTAACAATCTTAAGATCGAGCTTCTTCCCTTTCCATATCTCATATGGTGTAGATACTACCGACTTAGTTGGAACTCTGTACAGAATGTAAGCTATGGTCTCTATGACATATCCCCAGAATGAGATGGGTAGGTCAGCAAAACTTATCATAGACCGTACCATGTCTAATAGCGTACGATTTCTCCTTTCAAAGACACCATTGAGCTGAGGTTATAAGGAGGTGTCCACTGGGATAATATCCCATGGTCCTTGAGGAACTAAGTAAACTCTGTACTTAAGTACTCACCTCCTCGATCAGATCGAAGAGTCTTGATACTCTTTCCAGTCTGGTTATCCACGTCATTCTTATACTCTCTGAATTTCTCAAAGGCTTTGGACTTTTACTTCATTAAGTACACATATCCATACCTTGAGAAATCATCAGTAAATGTAATGAAGTAGGAGTAACCACCAATGGCATGAGTTGACATAGGTCCACATACATCACTCTGTATGAGTTCCAATAGCTTAGTGGCTCTCTCTCCAGTTCCACTAAATGGAGAGTTGATCAGTTTTCCACGAAGGCAAGGCTCGCAAGTTGCATATGACTCATAGTCGAATGGATCTTGATATACATCATTTAGTAACTTTTGAATCCTTCCCTCATGGATGTGACCTTGCCTACAATATCACAAGTATACACTATTCACCTCATCTCGTTTCCTCTTGGACACACTTACATTCATGATATGTGGAGTAGTGTCTAGCATAAATAAACCATTATGCAATGTTCCTTTCATGATGATCTCATCATCTAATAATATCGAACAACCATTGTTCTCAAAAACTAATTTATATCCAATAACTATCAAACATAAAATTGAGATAATATTTTTTATAATAGAAGAAACAAAATAACATGCATCTAATGCAATAAAAGCTCTACCAGGCAGATGTAGGGCAACCTCACCAACAACTATTATAGCAACTTTTGCTACATTGCCCATCTTGAGGTCCATCTCGCCTCTCTCTAGTCTCCTGGGCATTGCCAGAACCTGTAATGAATTGCATATATGATAAGCACTATCGGTATCCAATACCCATGTATTATCATAAGAGTTTGACAAATGGAGACTGGTCATGAATATACCTGAAGCTTCTCCAAGCTTTTGTTTCACCCTCTCTGCAAGGTGCTCTTTGTAGTTCCTCTTCCAATGTCCATCTTTGCCATAGTGGAAGCATTGGCCTTTGTCCTTTGTTGGGTCTTTCTTAGCAACTTTTGCTTTACTTGGTTTGCCCTTGCCCTTTCCCTTCTTAAGGGACTTTTCTGCTTTCCTTTTCTTTTTTGTCTCACCAGTGTAGAGAACTGGTTTCTCTTTCTTAATAGTACTCTCTACCTCCCTCAACATATTGAGGAGATTTGGGAGAGTCACCTAAAGCTTGTTCATATTAAAATTCATTATGAACTATGAAAAGGAATCTGGTAGGGACTGAAGCACAATGTCCACACACAAGTTATCCTCTAGGACCATTCCTAGACTTGTGAGTTTCTCCATCCACTTAATCATCTTTAGGACATGGTTCTGAACCGGTGTCCCCTTAGTCATCCTAGCACGAAAGAGGCTCTTAGATATCTTATATCGCTGAGTCATTCCCTGTTCCTCAAACAATTTACGGACATGTAGGAGAATGGATCTGGCATCCATCTTTTCATATTGTCTTTATAACTCAGGAGTCATAGAGCCTAACATATAGCACTAAGCAAGAGTGGAGTCATCAATGTACTTAACGTAGCGAGCGATCTCATCCTCGCTTGCCCCTTTCTCGGGCGTAGGCATCACTGTATCAAAGACGTACACGATTTTCTCTGTCGTGAGAATAATTCTCAAGTTGCGGAGCTAATCCATATAATTTGGACTAGTGAGGCAGTTGACATCATGTATGCCACATAAGGAATTTAAAAGCGATATTTTCTGAAAATAAAGATGCAGCAGAAATGAATAACATGCAGATTTTGTAAGAAATAAACTATCAAGATATGGACTTCTATCTTAATATGCTCTCACTATTTTGCTAGCGAGTCATGTGACACCCTCAGCACATGAAATGGAAGTCTCTGGCAGACTTCTAGTGGGGATCAGGATCTAATCAGCATCTTAGTGTAACCTCGAGGGACTTGACCAATCACACTAAGCCCAAAAGGTAGGCAACTCTTTCCAATCATAACTCTTTGTGATTCCCGTCTTGTTCGGTCTCTGAATCACCATGGTCTCGAAGGACTCAACCAACCATGATGTTCGGTTAAGTCAACACTTTCGTTACAAAATGAGTCTAATTTGATGATATACCCTCGAGGGATTCGACCAAGCATACCATGTCCTCAGGTCACCGGTGACATCTCTATATCGTAAGCAAGATAACGAGTCATGATATAGGTGAACCTCAAGGGACTCGATCAACTCAACCTACACCGGGAATCAGTTCCTACCTATAACGATGGAAGGTCACGTGGCTCAATATAATTGTCTCACGTTTACCGACTTAATATTATAAAGAGAGAGATATGTATGATTTGGTCTCCTAATATGACATGTTACATATATACATATTTCATATATATCCACATCGCGTACAAATATATATATATATATATATATATATATATATATATATATATATATATATATATATATATATATATATATATATGTAATATGTATAAGCAATCACACTAGATGATCATGAACAACAACCTAATGTGATCAGACCCGAGCCAGTAGACCTGATCACTCACATCAAGATCTATGTATGCAACGATGCATCTTCATGCCCTGTGATCGTCCATCTCATCCTCGTCAGTTCTGTCGACATCTCGATGCATCTCCATGCATCGCAATCGTCCGTCTCGTGGGTCCCGCTATCACATCCACGCTCCCGCTGCGCCTTCTCATATGATTACAACTTAATCATAGCACGCAGGCCCGATAATAAATGATAAATATAATGGAGACTCGCAGACCCCAAAAATAATAATCACAAGTACACAGATCACACGGTCCATGATCATCCATCCACACATCATACATCACATGTATAAATAATCATCATCATGTAAAACTACTAGATAATGATAAAAATAATAATCTACTAAACTTTTAATTTAATTAATATTTTCTAAAATTAGGGACATGTAGTGAATTTTTGAATTCCTAGGGGTATTTTTATAATTTGGACAAAAGGGATATAACTGAAATTTCTAAAAATTCACAAGGGCAAAACTATCTTTTTGTTTAAAACCCTAAGCCCCTATTCCTCTCCCCTGCGGCTACCGTCATCGCCGCCACCATGCCGGCGGTGAGGACTGTGCGGTGGAGGGCGGGGCGCTGCCCTCGCCTACGGGTGGCACGCCCGCTGGCGGTGCTGCCCCTGCAGGTGGGTGCCCCCGGGAGTGCCGCCGCCTCTGCAAATGGTTCTGCCCGCGGGGCAACGCCCGCATTCACCGCTGCCCCGCCGGGCAGCCACCCTTGCAGAGTTGTTTTGCCCGTGGGTCCAACACCTACAGGCGCCGCCCTTATAAGTTGCCTGCAGGCAAGCATCGCTGCGGGCGCTATGCCCGCAGGCGGCGACCGTAGGTGTCGACGCCGCCCCTCGTGCACAGGCACAGTGCCCACGCAGGTGGCCACCATGCCTGCGGTCCTACTTGCGGGCGTCGCTACAAGGGGCCTTATAGCTGCCGCTGCAAGATACCTGCTTGCACGCAGATGGCAACGCTACCATATGCGATGGTAGCAAGGGCAGCAACAGTTGCTGCCCTTTTTCACTTTTGCGTCAACGATTTTGACATCAAAATTCTTCGTAAACATAACACATGCAGTTCAAAACTAATCATTCGCATGAACAACCTGGCTCTGATACCAATTAAAGACCCAATAAGTTCAAATCCTTCGCTTCTTGTATTACGATTACTTTCGGATCCCAATTTTTCGAAAGAGATCTTAGAATCTTGTTTATAAGTTCAAGATTATAAAAATATTTATCAAGTACTTTTAAACTATTAGAGACATCTATAAAACAAGTGTACATATCAACAATAGTTTCACTTGGTTTCATTCGAAATAATTTAAAATCATACATCAAAAGATTTATTCTAGACTCTTTTACTCTATTCATGCCTTCATGAGTTACTTCTAGTGTGTGTCAAATCTTTTGTACAGTTTCGTATAAAAACTCCGATTAAACTCATTTTTGCTCAAAGCACAAAATAGAGTGCTCATAGCTCTAGCATTTAAAGAAAATATTTTCTTCTCCAAATCATTTCATATGTTCATTAGAGTAAAAGACTTTTGAAAATTGCCTTCAACAATATTTCATAAAAAAGAAAGCAAGAAAACTCTCATTCGAGTTTTCCAATAAGTGTAGTTTGGCCCATTGAACATAGGAGGATAAATGATAGAGTGACCCTCTTGAAAGCTAAAAAGAGCCATTTTTCTTGGGTGTTAAACCAAATGAGAAAAGTATTAGGATCGAGTTGGCACTAAAAGAGGGGGGTGAATTAGTGCAGCGGATAAAATTATATCAGGGCAAAAATATTTCGTTCAATTAAAACCAATTTTGGAAATATGTTAACTTGAAACACATTCATAAGAGTGTGCAACTAAAGTAATGAGAAAGTATGGCAGTTTGCAATAAATGTAAATAGCAAAGCAGAAATACAAACCAGATTTTATAGTGGTTCGGTCGTCGTGACCTATATCCACTCTCGATTCTTCTTCCGTCAAGGCCACCGGTAACCACTAACGATCTTCCTTCAATGGGTGAAGATCAGTTACCCTTTTACACCTTGATTCTCCTTTTAACATGTTCAAGAGAAAACATTTACAACCCTCTTCACTCCTCTCTTAAACAAGACTAACACTTAGAGCTTAAGAGGTGTTCTCACAAGATTACAATAGCATTTTTGTTTCTTTTTGCTCTCAATTCTTATGTATGTTAACCAGGGATGAGAAAGGTATTTAGAGGCCTCAAGTGGATTCAACCTTAGATTCTAAAAGTATCTCATCCTAGGTTTCTCGGGTCCTAGTGGCACCACCACCGGTGCAAGGCGGCACCACTGCTTGCAGCATTGACACTCAGCGGTACCACCGCCCATAGCAGTACCACAGCTTGGCACCCTACCACTGGGTGGTACCACCACCCAGTCTGGTGGTACCACCACTTGATAGTCTCTCGGAGACTGTGTTTGGGCGCTACCACCACCTCACACAATCTCAGAGATTGTGTCATGATGGTTCCACCTGTTGGGTCAATGTTTAGGCCTTTCACTTAGCTCAACATAGCCCAAACTTGGGTGCAATTGGCTCATAATTGAGTTGGCCCAATTCTAACTCAATTATGTGCTAACTATGAATTTTAAGGCATACACTAAGCTAAATAAGTTTGGTAAGTCTAGGTTTCTTCCGATGAACTTCCGACAATCTCATGGTAGTGTTTCAGTGGACTCCCGGCAAGCTCCTAGACTTCACGACGATCTTCTTGGTGAGTTTCGACAAGCTTCTTTGGTAAACTCCTGGATTTCTCGATCAATTCTGATAAAACTTTTGACGAACATCCGGACTTCTGACGAACTCTCGAACTCCAAACGAAATCTCGTTCTTAACACCGGGACTTCATTTTGCTTTATGCCTTGATCGCCATGATAGTTAATCCTACATACTTAAAACCTACTTTGATCTAGACAATTATAACAAAGCTTGAATCAAATATTGTTCGACATGTCATTGTTCATCGACACTTCGTTCGATTCTTCGGCGCATCATCCTCTCTTGTGGTCTATTGCCCAATCGGCTAGTTGAACTCTGCAATTCTGATTTCCTTGACACAATTTCTCCTCTTCTTGGCCTGATGCCCGATACCATGGCCCAAAGCTTTCTGTTGATATATGGACTGATCGTTTGACTCGACGTCCAATCTTCTAATATATTCCACTCCAACCCAACATAATTCTTCCTGCTTTAATTTTCTCTCCCTGATCGAAGCTTCTTACATCACTCAAAATGTAAATCAGATCATAAACACATCAATTGGTTTCATCATCAAAATTTGAGATTAAAAAATCTTTCCATTTTTGATGATGATAACTAATTGATGACGGAGGTAACCTTAACTCCCTCATCAATATGCCATATTGATAAAACCTTGAATTCAAATTGAATTCAAGTCAAAGCAAATTTAATCATGAATCCAAGCAACATGTCATCATTAAATCTTACATAATTAAAATTTTAATATATAATTCCATGCATGATTGTTCATTATAACTTCTTCCCATTTGTCATCAACAAAAAGGAGAAGTGCAACTAGCAATTTTTGAAACATGTAAGTTCTACTTCATTATAAAACATGCAAGCTTCATAAGTTTTAGAGATATGCAATATAGCATTTTTGTCTCTTGTTGAAGTGTGCAAGCTGGCAATTCTTGCTTCCTTTTGCAATGTGCAAGTTGCAAGTTTTGCTTCTTGAGATGGGCAAGATAGAACTTTTGCTTGAGATTGCAAACTAGCAAGATAGTAATGCATAATTTTAGAATATGCAAGCTAGTAAATTTACTTTTCTTTACGATATACAAGCTAGCGTGATTTGCTTCTTCTTGAATTGTGCAAGCTAGCAAATTTTATCTCTCCCTTTGTCATTATCAAAAAGAAGGGAAGAATATAATTTTTGTAATTCTTTTCCCTTTACATCAATTTTCAAATCATGACAAAGATAAAGTATCATTCTTAATTCAATATGTTTATGCATCATTATAGTTTCAAATTAAAATCTACACAATTTCAAAACCTTACATTTCATCCTTACTTCATGCATGATACCAAAAATCAATCATCACTATGGGCATATCATATATAATACTCAAGCATTCATGATATATCATTTTGTCAAAACAATCATAGTATTGCATGCATCATTCTAAATCATAAAATTTCAAATCATAATGGTATCATAATGTCAAATTACATTATATCCTACCATGCATGATCATAACTTCTCATTTGTATATATCAAATTAATATCTTGAGTATTTCATGCATAATTTCATATCATCATATGAAGAATATTAAGAAAAATTAATTGGGTGATGAGATATACACTTCATGAATATAAGGGAGTCACGAACCAAATTTCAAGTTGTGAATATCAAAAAATCAAGAGAAAAATTATTACTTTTTGGATGGCTAAAATAGCGAAAAGAAGAATCATAGCAAATGATCATGATTCATAAAAATTCTCATGTTATAATTCCAAGAATTCACAATAAAAATCATGATTCATTTGATAAAAAGATTATCGATTCATGCATTTAAATAAATATTTTTAAACCATTTCAACTCATCATGCTTAATTTCAAGATGTAAAATCATCAAAAATGGTACAAACATTTATTTTCAAAACATTCATCATTATTTTCAACTCATTCAATTTGTCAAATCAATAAAGTCACTTTCAAGAGATTCAAAATGAAATAAAAAGATTTATTGTTCTCTTGAAATGCAAGTGATTTTCTTTCTCCCTTTTGTTAGTGTAAATAAGAAAGAAGAAGAGGGGAATAATACAAAACTCAAGTCATAAATTATCAAGATGTCAAATAGCATATCATGATTTATTATAATAGGTCTCCTTTTCAATAAAAACAAAAAGAATCATAGGAGAACAAGATCTCAATCCATGCATATAAAAACTTCAATCATCAAAATCATGATTTGGATAAAACTCATTCAAATCAAAATCATCAAAATTACTTTAATAGTTCAAGAGATTCAAAATATAAATAGATTCATCACAAAGGATCTCTAAGATGAAAACTCGATAAAATAGAGATTTTTTCAAGAAACATGTTTTCCTCTTTTTTTGTTTCAACTTATGTGATTGATTTCATACATGCATACCATTTTCTTTTATGCCAAATCCATGCATCATTGATTAAAACCGAAAAAAATTTCATCACAACAAAGATCATCATGCATAATTTCAAAATATAAACTCATTAAGCATGATTTCAAACCTTTTAACCTTTTCATTATGTCTTACATCAATATGCATTATCAAAAATGATTTCATTAGACATAAAGCCTTTTCAATCAAAATCATAAAGCAATATGGAAATCATCAAGATACACATTATTGCTTCTTAAAATTATACATAAGATTAATCTAATTAGATATACAAGCATTAGATCTAACATTTTGTTCCTTTATCATAAAACATGCCATTTTCATGATCATTTTCAAAATCACTAGAAAGATAAGCATGGTCTCAAATTTTTAATATATATATATTTATTTAATAATTTATATATATTTTTTCTAAACTAATTTTAAAATGACTCATGAAATGCATCAAGTAATTTGAAAATAAAGCAAAGGTGTTTTGATTACCTCATCATCGAAAGTCATTAAGGCGTAGTTCGCCACCTTGTCTTTGTTGATTTGCTTCTCGTTTTCGAATGAGCTCGATTCATCCCAAGCTACCTTGAATATTTTTTTCTTCTTTAGCAACTTCTTCATTTTAAGTTTATTTTTACTTTTTTATTCTTGTTTTAAGAACTTTTTCATCTTTATTGTGAGAAGTTCAAGTTTATCATCACTTGAGCTTTCATTCGTGTAGTCTTCTTTTGTTCTAAGTACAAAATCCTTCCTATTTTTGGAAGGTTATTCTCAAGTTCATCATGTGCCGCATAAGTCATTTCGTAGGTTATCAAAAACCCGATAAGTTCTTTGAGAGGGAAATTATTTAAATCCTTGGCCTCTTGAATGGCCATTACTTTAGGATCCCAATTTTTAGAAAGAGATCGTAAAACTTTATTAACAAGTTCAAGATTCAAAAAATATTTACCAAGAGCTTTTAAGCCATTGATTACATCCATAAAACGGGTGTACATATCAACAATGGTTTCGCTTGGTTTCATTCGAAATAGTTCAAAATTATGCATTAAAAGAGTGACTTTAGAATCTTTTACCCTATTTGTGCCTTCGTGTGCAATTTTGAGTGTATGCCAAATGTCAAAAGTCATTTCAAAAATAGAAACTTGATTGAATTCAGTTTTATCTAAAGCACAAAACAAGGTATTCATAGCCATGGCATTTAAAGAGAAAGTCTTCTTCTCCAACTCATTCCAATCATTCATTGGAAGAGAAGACCTTTTAAATTTGTTTTCAATAATATTACATAAATCAAGGTTCAAGGAAAGCAAGAAAACTCTCATTCGAGTTTTTATTGAAAGCCAAAAAGAGCCATTGTTTTTATGTGTTAAACCAAATGAGAAAAGTGTGGCTCTGATACCAACTATTAGGATCGAAGCTAGCACTAAGAAGGGGGGGGGGAGGGTGAATTAGTGCAACAGATAAAATTACATCGGTTCAAAAATCTTTCATTTGATTAAAACTAATTTCGAAAAGATGTTAACTTAAAACACATTCATAAGAGTGTTCAGCTAAAGTAATGAGGAAGTATGGCAGTTTGCAATAAATGTAAATAGCAAAGCAAAAATGCAAACCAGATTTTATATTGATTCGATCATCGTGACCTACATCCACTCCTAATTCCTCTTCCGTCGAGGCCACCGATATCCACTAACAATCTTCCTTTAATGGGCAAAGATTAACTATCCTTTTATACCTCAATTCTTCTTTTGATAGGTTCAGGAGAGAACCTTTACATCCTCCTTCACTCCTCTCTTAAACAAGACTAACACTTAGAGCTTGAGAGGAGTTCTCACAAGATTATAATAGAGTTTTTGTTTTTTTTTTTCTCTCAATTCTTGTGTATGTTAACCAGGAATGAAATGGATATTTATATACCTCAAGTGGATTTAAACTTGGAGCCTAAAAGTGTCTCATCCTGGGTTTCCCAAGTCCTGAGGTACCATCGCCTGTAGCATTGACACTAGGCAGAACCACCATCCAATCTGGAGGTACCACCATCTGACAGTCTCTTAGAGACTATGTTTGGGTGGTACCACCGTTTGACAAAGTCTCGGTGACTACGCCACGATTCCACCTATTGGGTCACTATTTGGGCCTTTCACTTAGCCCAACACAGCCCAAACTTGGGCCCAATTGGCCTGTAATTGAGTTGGCCCAATTCCAACCCAATTATGTGCTAACTATAAATTTTAAGGCATATACTAAGCTAAATAAGTCTAGGTTTCTTTCGGCGAGCTTCCGGTGATCTTCCGGCAAACTTCCGATGATCTCTCGGTAATGTTCCAACAGACTGCCGGCAAGCTCCTGGACTTCATGACGATCTTCTTGGTGAGTTTCGATGAGCTTCTTTAGCAAGCTCCTGGACTTCTTGGTCAATTCCGATAGAACTTCCGACGAACATCCGGACTTCTGACAAACTCTCGAACTCCCAACGAAATCTCGTTCTTGACTCCGAGACTTCATTTTGCTTTATGCCTTGATCGCTATTATAGTTAATCCTACACACTTAAAACCTACTTCGATCTAGATAATTATTACAAAGCTTAAATTAAATATTTTTTGACATGTCATTGGTTCATTAACGCTTCGTCCAATTCTTCGGCGTATCATCCTCTCTTGCGGCCTATTACCCAATCGGCCAATTGACCTCCATAACTTTAATTTCCTTGGCATAATTTATGTTCTTCTTGGCCTGATGCCCGATACCATGGCCCAAAGCCTTCTATCGATATGTTGACCGATCCTCTGGCTCGATGTCCAATCTTCTGACATATTCCACTCTAGCCCAACATGATTCTTCCTACTTTAATTTTCTCTCCCTGATCAAAGCCTCCTATGTCTCTCAAAATGTAAATTAGATCATAAACATATCAATTGGTTTCATCATCAAAATCTAAGATTCAACAAAAAGAACATGGCTTTGATACCAACTATTAGGATCAAGTAGCCCCTAAGAGGGGGGATGAATTAGTGCAGTGATAAAAATCACGTCAAGTCAAAAATCTCGTTCGATAAAATCATTTCAGAAAGATGTTAACCTTGAAAGCATATAGAAGTGTAGTGAAAGTAAAGCAGTTTGCAATGAAAGTAAAGAGCAAAATAGAAATGCAAACCATATTTTTATAGTGGTTCGGTCGTCGTGGCCTACATCTACTCCCGATTTCTCTTCACTTGAGGCCACCGGCTGCTACTACCGATCTTCCTTCAATGGGTGAAGATCAATTATCCTTTTACACTCAATTCTTTTTTTAATAGGTTCATAAGAGAACCTTTACACCCCCACTACCTCCTTGATAGAACCTCAGAGGAATTCTATGTAGATTGATCTTTGAGGGAGATCACTCCTTGGAACACTATAGAGGTTCCACCCAACTAGAAGTCTACCAAATGGTTGCAATTTTAGATAGATCTTATTCTTAAAGAGATGGAGGATACATGCTTATATAGGGCTCCAAACCCTAGCCCTAGGGGTTGCTTCCTAAGTGAGTAATCCCTTTTGCTCTCAACCCTAACCAACCAGCCTAGTAAAAGGGGGTGGCGACTAAGAAGCCCAATGGCCCAAATGTAAACCCTAACCACTCTTCTTTATAGGATAGAAGCAGCTAGGTGGGGTTTATTATAATCTCACGGGGATTTATTAGCTGCTTCTTGGTTGAGTAGGACCCAACCCTACTAGGGTCCTATCAAGACCGCTCTCTCCAAATCTACCTTGTCCTCAAGGCTGAGGTTCTATAAACTCAGGGAACCAGGTCTTCTAAAGCTCCTCCGATGATTCTCATGTGGCATCTTCGAGTACTAAATTATTCCAATACATTAGTACTTTAGTAGAGGGACGTCGGCGACGCATCACGATTCTGTGGTTGAGGATGGCTTGTGGTTGGGCTTGAATATCTCCATCATCAATAGTGTTGGGCAGTTGGATCTGCGGTGACTGGTGTTCTCCCAACTTGGGCTTCAGGCATGACATGTGGAAGAAAGGGTGAATTTTGGCATCCTCAAGCAATTTAAGTCTATACACCATGGCTCCAATATGCTTTGTGATCTGATAGGGCCCATAAAAACATGGGGATAGCTTCATGGAGGCTCGTGTGTTGATAGAGAGTTGCTTATATGGTTGTAGGCGAAGATAAACCCAATCTCCTACTAAAAATTCTCTTTCGCTTCGTTGTGTGTCAGCTTGCTGCTTCATTCTAGCTTGAGCAGAAGAGAGATTATGCTTTATCAGCTGTAGGATTTTTTTCCTATCAATTAAATCTTTGTCGACCTGATCTACCTTGGCCGAGACAATTACATACTTTGGAATCATGGGGGTCGACCAACCATACAGTGCTTCATACGGGGCACATTTTGTAGATGAGTGATATGTAGTATTATACCACCATTCGGCCCAAGGAAGCCATTTCACCCACTCCTTTAGCTGGTCACTGGTGAAACACCGAAGGTACGTCTCTAAATACCTGTTCACCACCTCTGTTTAGTCGTTAGTTTGTGGATGATATACTATGCTCATCTTGAGTTTGGTGCCCTATAATTGAAATAACTCGATCAAAAATTTACTGGTGAAGATCCTATCATGATCACTTACAATGGACCTTGGCATCCCATGTCATTTAACAACATTTTCTATGAAAATCTTTGTAATACTAGCAGCGAGGTAGGGATTTTGCATAACACAAAAATGAGTATATTTCGTAAGTCGATCAACCACCATGAGGATTGTGCTTTTACCTTTGGAAGGTGGCAGCCCTTTAATAAAGTCCATGGAGATGTCAATCCACACCAAGTCCAATATAGGTAGTAGTTGTAGCTTCCCTCGAATCATAATTGTTTCACCCTTTTGCTTTTGACATACATCACATTATGCCATATATTCAGAAATAATTTTTTTTCATCCCTCTCCAATAAAAATTTTGCTTCACTCTTTTGTAGGTTCTTAGAAATCTGGAGTGCCCTACGAAAGGTGTAGAGTGTATTTCGTGCAAGATGATTTAGATGTAAGGGGAGTCGGGTACAAGCGCAATATGACTTTTGTATCGTAGATCCCATGAATCCCACGTATAGTGGGCTATTATGCTCGGATCCTCCTCCAATTTTTTTATGATATTGCTAATCTCTGGTTCCTTTTTCCATTCCTCCCTAATGTCCTTAAGGAAGCCAGTGGTTGGAAGGGAGATGGCTGAAATTTTTGCTTACTCAAGTAGCCGTGAGAGTGCATCTGCAACAATATTTTCTTTCCTTTTTTGTAAATAATTTCATAATCAAATCCCAAAAGTTTGGTTATCATTTTTGCTGCTTAGGGTATGATATCTTTTGCTCCAAAAAGTACTTAAGGCTTCTATGGTCGGTTTTAATTTGAAATCACCGACCGATCAGGTAGGGTCTCCACCTCGTTACTACGTGCATAATGGCGAGTATCTCCTTATCATATATTAACATTTTTATTATGGGAGGGAGACAACGCCTTATTGGTGTATGCGAGTGGTCGACCATCTTGTATGAGAACAACTCCAATTCCAACCCCAGATGCATCGACCTTAATGATGAAGGGTCAACTGAAATATGGTAGCGCTAGCACCGGCATCGTTGTTATGGCTACCTTAAGTTTGTCGAATGTAGTGGAGGCTTTGTCCGACCATTGGAAGGCATCTTTTTTCAGTAGAGAAGTGAGAGGTCCACTAATCTTCCCATAGTGCTTCACAAATTTTTAGTAGTAGCTCGTTAGTCCAAGGAACCCGTGTAGTAATTTCACGTTTATAGGTTTCAGTCAGCCTTGCATTGCTTCATTTTTTGTTGGGTCTACCGCCACTCCTTCTGATATTATATGCCCAAGGTACTCTACTTTTTTCTGGAGAAAGCTACACTTGGCTGCTTAACAAAAAGAGTATTCTCCCAAAGGATCGTTAAAACAACCCATAAATGCTGAAAGTGAGTCTCAAGAGAAGGGCTATAAATGAGAATATCATCAAAAAATACCAGCACAAATTTATGAAGAAAGCTATGAAAAATATCGTTTATGAGACTTTGGAAGGATAAAAGAGTATCAGTGAGTCCAAAAGGCATTACTAAGAATTTATAATGGTTGTTATGTGTGCGGAATATAGTTTTTGGAATGTCGTCTTCACATACCCGAATTTGGTGGTAACCGGATCAGAGGTCCAACTTCGTGAAGACTCAAGCTCCTATTAACTCATTAAGAAGTTCATCCACCACTAGTATTAGATACTTGTCCTTGATGGTTATGTCATTTAAAGCTTGGTAGTTGATGCATATCCGTCAAGTTCCGTCCTTCTTGCATACAAGTAGCACAGATAAGGAATAGGGGTTGTAACTTGGCCGAACCACCTCTAATTTAAGCATCTCCTTTACAATCTTTTTAATTTCATCCTTTTGGAGGTGAGGATAATGGTGTGGCTGAGTGTTCACTAGTGGCTTACCTAAAAGAATTAGAATCGGATGGTCATGTTTCCAAGTAGGAGGTCATGTTTCCAAGTAGGAGGAAGACTATGCGGCTCAGCAAAAAAGTCAGCAAATTCATCAAGCAATTGGGCAAGATTTTGATCTTCAATTTTTATTTTCTTCCCCTCTAGTTGCTGCTAGAGATGCATCAAAAAGCTACCATTTACCTTGTGTAAAACTTTCTCTATTCGTTGGGTCGAAATGGTAGTTATGTTGCTTCTGCGCTTCCCGCATAGGATGATCTGTTTGCCTTTATAGTAGAATTTTATAATTAATTTAGAAAAGTTTCAAGAGACATCAACTAGCATCGTCAGTCATTCTGTGCCAAGCATGGCCTCATAGTCATCAATTGATAGGAGAAAGAAGTCGATGATAATTTCTTGGTCTTGCAGTAATAGTTTCACCTGCAGGCATCTTTGGTCACACTTTAGGATTCTACCGTCGGCGACCTTTACGTCGAACTTGCTGCAACCTTCAATGTGGAGTGTCATCCAAGCAGCAACCTTACTATTTAGGAAGTTATTAGTGCTGCTCGTGTCAATGAGAATAGAGATCGGTTGTTGTTTGACAAGGCCTCCAACTTTCATCGTTAGCGGGTTTGAGTAGCCGACTAGCGCATGTACCATAAAGTCGACCGGTTGTGGCTCTTCTTCCACATCTTCTTCTTTATATTCAAGGCTCTCTTCTAAATGTTCAATGACATCTTCTTCTATTATTTCAATCATAAGAAGTATCCCTTTTTTAAAGTGATGCTCGCGGCTCCACAGCTCGTCACAATGCCAACATAACCCCTTCGCAGATCGCTCCCGAAGCTCTTCTCTTGTCAACCTTTTTAGTGCAGGAGCTCAGCTGATAGTAGGGGGGGCTGAGGGCTTTAGTATTGTTGGTCGGAGAGTGACCCTAGTCATCCGGGCTTCATGGTTCAATCGCTCCTCTTGAAATAGTGCAAAAGAGATGACTGCCATAAGCGTGTACGGTTGTCGCACTTTAACTTATTCCCGGATCTCCGGCTTCAAGCCTCGAATAAAGGTCCCTGATAGCTATTTTTTAGACCAATCACAAGTTTGATTAGATAACCATTCAAACATGGTTTGGTACTCCATAATGGTGGAGGTTTGTCAGATCTTTGCTAGTTGTCTATCAATGTTCTCGTAACCGGTTGGTCCAAAGCAGATCAGCAGTCCTTCTTTGAATTATCGCAATGAGAGGACTCCATGAGTGCGTTCAACTTAGTTAAACCATTGTATGGCATCCCCTTCAAGATGTATAGCTATAATTTTCACCATAGATGCATCCGTGGTTTTGTGGTACTGAAAATATCGCTCTGCACGCAAGATCCAATCAATCGGGTCTCCTTCTTCCCATCTAGGGAAGTCCACCTTCATGCATGGATAATAGAGATCATTCATATAGCCTCCCATCTCTTAGAAGTCATCTCTTCAGTCAGAGCTCTCTCCTTGATGTGATTTCTTCGGGCTTGGTGGTCGGCCTAAACTAAGTGCAGTAAAGAGAGTTCAAATCTTATCCTCCATTCGCGTCTCGAATGCTTCAAATTTAGCATTGATTGCCTCATCTGATACCATAGTATATACTTCCAAATCTATAATTTTATGATCTCTCTTTTGTTGTGGGTTAAAGGCATATATCGGTTGAGAGAAGTGGTGGTCGAAAGGGTTGGTGGATTGGTGGATGTAGGCTGCAGTTTAGGCTTATTTTGTGGTTGTTTTGGGTGCGGTTTGAGGGTGTGGTGGAGTTTTAGGGCTGTGATGGTAGTGGATAAAGGTTAGGGTAAAGAAGTTTTAGATCTATACTAGATGACAGCAAAGGTTTGATAGAAATTGGTGGAAATTGTTGCAGATAGGTGTTGTCTTGTAAGACCAGAATTATCGCCGAAGAAATAGTGGTTTCTTGATGAAATTTCCAGCAAAAACCGAGAGATTTGAGGAAAAAATTTGACAACAAAATCTTGGTTTAGATAACAGCAATAATAACAAATTTAATCAAGAAAATTTTGGCAGTATAATAACAAAGAAATATATGCAAGTTGTGATAGCAGAATTCTCATCGAAAAATTCTAATGGTTTGCGATGAAAATTTGTAGCAACATAAAAATAATTTTAGAGATGAATTCTTTAATAGATTAAACATATATGCAAGCCAAGATGATCTTTGAAGCATATAAGAAATTTTATTCAAAAAATGATTGCAAATAGATCAGTTAAATGCAATAATATGTGGCTGAAATTTTCTACAATAATCCTTTGTTCGCAAAGATGATAACTTTTACGACGAAAGGAATTCGCAGCACGGGATAGATAAGAAGACTTCTTCTTGGTATTTTGAATGAAAAATTATAGCAGTAAAAGATATTGGTGATAGGAGAATACCATATCTCTGATGCAATTGGAGGTAATGGTAGTAGATTGATTTGATCTACAACAGAAGATGACGGTGGAGATGACGATATCAAAAGCAATTTTGGAAATTGCTTAGCTAGTGGTGGGTGGTATGAATGGCAGCAAAAGTAGCAAGATCACTGCTTTGATACCAAATGATAGAACCCCAAAGGAATTCTATATAGATTGATCTTTGAGGGAGATCACTCCTTGGAATGCTATAGGGGTTCCACCCTTCTAGAGCAATTGTAGATATATCTTATTCTCAAAGAGATGGAGGCTATATGCTTATATAAGGCTCCAAACCCTAGCCGTAGGGGCTGCTTCCTAAGTGAGTTACCCCTTTTGCCCTCAACCCTAACCAACCAGCCTAGTAAAAGAAGGCGGCAGCTAAGAAGCCCAAAGGCCCAAATATAAACCCTAGTCACTCTTCTTTATAGGATAGAGGTAGCTAGGTGGGGTTTATTACAATCTCATAGGGTTTTATTAGCTACTTCTTAGTTGAGTAGGACCCAACCCTACTAGGGTCTTATCACTCCTCTCTTAAACTTCACCAACACTTAGAGCTTTGAGAGGAGTTCTCATAAGATTACAACAACGTTTTTCTTTCTTTTTGCTCTTAGGTCTTATGTTTGTTAACCAGGGATGAGAGAAAAATTTGTAGGCTCCAAATTGATTCAAACTTGGAGCCAAAACTAGTCTTATCTCGGGTCTTCCGGGTACTGGCGATACCACCACCAATGCTGAGTGGTACCATTGCCTTCAGCACTGACACTGGGTGGTACCATAGCCTGGGAGACTATGTCTGGGCGGTACCATCGCCTATACTGATGGTACCAC
Source organism: Musa schizocarpa (assembly GCA_900464855.2). Taxonomy (NCBI): domain Eukaryota; kingdom Viridiplantae; phylum Streptophyta; class Magnoliopsida; order Zingiberales; family Musaceae; genus Musa; species Musa schizocarpa. Next base: position 15,694,038 of record LS990916.1, on the reverse strand, counting down.
TGCCCAGACTGGTGGTACCACCGCTTGATACTATGTTGGAGATTGTGTCTGGGCGGTACCACTGCCTGATACAGTCTCGGAGACTATGCCACCAACGGTTCCACCTATTGGGTCATTATTTGGGCCTTTCACTTAATCCAACATAGCCCAAACTTGGGCCCAATTGGCCCTAAATTGAGTTGGCCCAATTCCAACCCAATTACACCTAAAACCTACTTTAATCTAGACAATTATTATAAAGTTAAATCAAATGTTGTTTTGCATGTCATTGGTTTATTGGCGCTTCGTCCGAATCTTCGGCCCATAGTCCTCTCTTATGGCCTATTGCCCAACCAGCCAGTTGACCTCCGCAACTCTAATCTCCTTAGCATAATTTTTGCTATTCTTGGCCCTATGCCTGAACCCATGGCCCGAAGCCTTCTGTCGATACGTCGATCGATCCTCTAACTCGACGTCCAATCTTCTAACATGTTCCACTCCAGCCCAACATGATTCTTCCTGCTTTAATTGTCTCTCCCTGATTGAATCTTCCTACGTCACTCAAAACACAGATCAGATAATAAACACTATCAATTGGTTTCATTATCAAAATCTGAGATTCAATAGTGTCTAATGCTAGTCATAGGTGCCCTGCAAGCCAATCATGTGAGTGATGGCATATATGACATTATACACATTTTTTTTGCTTATTATATTTTACCATTTTATCACTTTATATTACTTGTTGCATATATGCTTATATATATTGTGATGTCCATATATCTATATAATGGGAATCGGATCATGATGAGATCACGATAATGAGACTAATTCACCTTTAAACACAGACCCTAAATAATCCTGGTCATAGGTTACTCGAAAGGGACATCAAGATAATCAGATAGACTTGTATGCAATATACCCGTCCATATGATTGATGTAGCTAGTCTCATAGTTGCTCGTGTGGGGACACTAAAGATATAATGCAGGTGCTCATTGGAGAATGAGTTCACTAATTGATTCGCTCACGGAATACTGGATGGTTGATGATATCTTATTGTCAGACAATGATTTCATAGGACCACTAGTATATTTGGTCCTTAGACTTTAGACACCAAGGATGTTTTGTATGAGTACTCTACTCTTTGATATTAGACTTATAGGTTTGGAAGTTTCAAATCTAGTACAGTCGGCTATTAGGAGTGGTAGTCAACCTTACGAGGGCTATTGAGTGTCGATAGAGGATCATCCACTCTCAGTATCATGAGAGGAATATCCTATATATTCTTGCTCAAACAAGTCTTTGGCCAAGGTCATTCGGATTGAGAGAGAAAGAGTTCTCCGGGAGAATTTGATTAGAGCGAGACTCGAGAAGAAACCGTATGGGCCTGATAGCACTATACCCGACATATGGTCTCTGAGATATTAGATGGTTGAGAGACTATTGGTATATAGTAATTGAGGACAGATAGGTCCAAAGGACAGGATTCCCTTGTATTGTCTAGGGACTACGGCATAGTGGCATTATACGTCCGTAGTCGATGAGTCGAGTGAATTAATATGGAGATAATAATTCACTAAGCCAGAAGGAGTTCTGATAGGTATGACTCACGACCAGCTCGATATTGGACCTAGAGAGTTACACATATATGGTAGGTGTTGCGACGAATAGAGGTTCGAATATGAGATATCCGCTAGAGCTCCTATCTTATTGGATATCCAATAAGCCCCTAAATTATTGGATCTCATGGATGAAATCTAATAAGAGCTAATAAGATATTATTGGGTAGAGACCCACTAATCCAAGGGGCTTGGGTAATTAGATGGAGATCCAATACCCAATAGGGTAGGATCCATTAGGGTTAACTAGGGGCCTGTATAAATAGGAGGGAACCAAAGGCCCATAAGCTAGGGCTTCTTAGTTGCCACCTCCTATTCTCCTCTCCCTTTCTCCTCCTCGGATAGCAGGCATGGGGATTTGAGGAGCACCGTTCCAGCCCTACTGTGTGGATCACCGATAGAGAGGAGGATGCTTGACCTCCTTCATCCTCTCTAACATATCTATAGAGATTCAAGGATATATGATCTCCCTAGGTAATATAACTATCTCACACATGATTTTTTATTTTGTGGGTTTTGCACACCAATCTATGCATGACGATGAACACGTATTGAAAAATTTGGGGTTTTTGTTTTATGTTCTTCCGCTGCGTATATGATTTCACCCTTAGATTTCCCAACATCTAAGCGGTACCATCACTTGATAACTTGGAAAATGTGCTCTTAACTTTTCCAACTCATAGGTGGTTCCACCTAATCTTGGGTGACCGAATGAGCCTTCCACTTAGCCCAATGGGCCCCTAATTGAGTTGGCATAGTTATACCCGAAACTATCTCAATTATGACCTAAACTAACTTGATCTAGACACAATTAATTATAATAATAAATCCTATGTTGTCTGACATATCATTAGTTCATCTGACGCTTCATTCGATCCTTCGGCATATCGTCCTTTCCTTAGGTGTATTGCTTAATCGGTATATTGACTCCCGTAACTTTTGATCTCCTTGGCACAATGTCTGATCTTTCGGCCCGATGCCCGAACTCATGGCAAAAATACCTTCTGCCATTACATCGACCGATCCTTTGGCTTAATGTCCAATACCTTCTGATTATTCCTGCTTTAATTGATTTATTTTTTATGATCGAAGTTAGTCATGCATCACTCAAAACGTAGATTAGATCTAAACTCATCTATTGATTTCATCATCAAAATATGAGATTCAACATCTATAAACTTCCATTCCTTGGGTAAGGAATCTTTGTAATTTTGGTATGCAAATTTATAGTATGCAAGGTATCAAATTTTACACATAAAAAATGTTAGCAAAATTTTACATCTTTTAAGGTGTGCAAGATGGACTATTTTGCCTCTTTTTGAAATGTGTAACTTAGCAAACATTGCTTCTCTTGAGATTTGCAAGATAGCACTTCTTGCTTCCTTTTTTAGATTAGCAAGCTAGCAAGTTTACCTTTTTTTTCGAATTATGCAAGCTATAATATTCGTTTTCTAGCACATTTTGCTCCTCCTTTGTCATTGTCAAAAAAAAGGGAAGACCCTTTACGAAAATTTCTAAATTATAACAAAGGTAAGGTAACAAAGATGAAAAAATCAAGATGTGAGTGTCAAAATATTTTTTTATCATAAATATTTTATCATTACATGCATTATTATCATAAGTGTTTCATTCATTCATATCATCACATGAAGAATATTAAAAAGAAAATAATTGGGTGATGAGATAAACATTTCATGAATACAAGGAATTGCATAAAATTTATATCATGAAAGATTAGAACATGTGAATACCAAAAGACATGATTTCTTTTTAAAAAATCTCCTCATAAATAATCAAAAGAAAATCTTAGGAGATCGATTAAAGAAAAATCTTGATTCATAATAAAATTTCATGTATCGAATATCGAGAAATCAAGATGATGATTCATAAAAAAAATATCACAAGTTATATTCAAGAGAAAAATCATCATTCATTTTCAATTCATTCAATTTGTCAAATCAACATTTCTTGGGTATCCATGATATCAAAACATGGTTTCAAATCTTCAACATATAACATGCATAAATTCAAAAATCGAAAGAAGAAGGGAAGAATTCAAAGGGACAAAGATTTCAACCGTCTCATAAACAAATGAAGGATCAAGTCATGAATCCAAAATTCCATGAATCATTTCGACAAATCTCCTATTAAATAATCAAAATGATTATCAAAGTAAATCTCATGTTATTCCAAGAAATCAATATCATGATTTTGATAAAACTCATTTCAAATTCAAATCATCAAAATCATTTTTATGGTTCACAAAATTAATAGCATAAGTAGATTTATGATTTCATTGATAATATATTTTCCTCCTTTTTTTTAAAGAGTTTCATTTTAAGTAATTGATTTCATGTTAGCATGCTTTTTCATTTATGTCAAATAAAAATATGCATCAACGTTTAGGATCAAAAAATGAATTTCATCATAAAACCATCAAGACCAATAAATCACAAAAATCATCATATATAACTTTAAAATCTCATGCATAAAATTGTTAATCATGGTATCAAAATATTTAATATTTTTATTACATCGTTATGCATTACTTCAAATCAAACATGATTTTATTTAATCAAAATCAAGAAATAACGATGGAAATCAACATGATACACATTATTACTTCTTGACCACATATAGCATGATTTCATAAGGCATTTTTAATAAAAATCATTTTGTTTATCATAAACATGTAATTTTCATGATTATTTTTAAAATTACTAGAATGATAAGCATGATTCCTAATTTTTGCATTTTCATTATTAAATTATTAAACTTGTAATTTTTAAGAAAATTAATTCTAAACTAAATAAAAAAGGAAAATACATAATGAAAAATATCATGTAATTTCGAAATAAATTAAAGGCATTTTGATTACCTCATCATCGAATACCGTTAAGGCATAGTTTGTCATCTCGCCTTTCTTGATTTTCACCTCGTCTTCGGATAAACTTGATTCATCCCAATTTTTGTTCTTCTTCTTGCATTCAAAGCAAGTAGTTGCATTCTTTTTGTTTTTAAATTTTTGTTTCATAATTTTTATTGAAAGTTTGAGTTCACCATCACTTGAGCTTATGCTCAAGTAGTCTTCAAATGCTTTATGTTCCAAATCCTTCCTGTTCTTTGGAAGGTGATTCTCAAGTTCTTCACGTGCATTGCATATTAATTCATAGGTCATCAAAGACCCTTTTAGTTCTTCGAGAGGAAAATGGTTCAAATCTTTTGATTCTTGAATAGCAATTACTTTTGAATCTCAAGTTTTATTAAGATAACGCAAAATCTTGTTTACAATTTCAAAATCCAAAAAAACATTTGCCAAGAGCTTTTAAACCATTGACGACATCCGTAAAACGGTGTACATGTTAACAATGGTTTCGCTTGGCTTCATTAAAAAAAGCTCGAAATCATGCATTAAAAAATTAACTTTAGAATCCTTAACACTACTTGTGCCTTCGTGTGTGATTTCAAGAGTGTGCCATATGTCGAAAGCTGATTTGCAAGTAGAAACCCGATTAAACTCAATTTTGTCTAAGGCCAAAATAGAGCATTCATAGCTATAGCATTTAAAGAAAATATCTTCTTCTCCAAATCATTCTAATCTTTCATTAGAAGAGAAGTCCTTTTAAAATCGGATTCGACATTGTGCTATAAATTCAAATCCAATGAAAGCAAGAAAACTCTCATTCGAGTTTTCCAATAAGTATAGTCCATCCCATTGAAAAAGGGAGGACGAATGAGAGAGCGACCCTCTTGGTTGCCGAAAAGAGTCATTTTTCTTGGGTGTTAATCCAAGTGAGAAATAACGAGGCTCTGATACCAATTGTTAGGATCAAAAGCACTAAGGGGGGGGGAGGGTTGTGAATTAGTATAATGGTTAACTTTCAACAATTTAAAATGACGTTCGTATGATAAAAACACTTTCGATTAAAAACCATTTTGGAAAGTTCTTCAACTTAAGATTAAGTGAAGTGCAGTTAAAGAAAAGTAATGGAGGCAGTTTGCAGTTAAGATAGAGAGCAGAATGTAAATGTAAACCGAGATTTAGAGTGGTTTGGTCAATCTTGACCTACATCTACTTTTGGCTTCCTCCTCCGATGAGGTCACCGACATCCACTAGTGGCCTTTCTTCAATAGGCGGAGGCCAACTATCCTTTTACAGCTTTACTCCTTTTGACGGGCTTAGGAGACAACCCTTACATATTTTCACTCCTTTCTTGAATGATCAAAACTTAGATGAAAAGAGAGAGAAGAACTTTTGGCCTTTTAGAACACTTTTGAGCTCTCAAATTCTCATAATAAGATCAAGATTTTGGTTCTCTTTCATGCAGAAAAGGGTGGGGTTTATATAGGCCCCAACTGGTTTGAATTTAGAGCTTAAAAATGTCATCTCTTGGATTTCCGAGGTCCTAGCAGTACTACCGCTTGGCATTGCTCGGAGATCGAGCTTAGGCGGTACCACCACTTGACTTCGCTCGAAGATCGAGCTCAGGCGGTACCACCACATGATACGGGCGGTACCACCGCCTAACATTCTTAGGAGACTGAGCTCCTAGGCGGTGCTACCGCCGGCCCAAGTGGTGCCACCGCTGGCCAAGAATTCTGGGTTCGAATGGACTGATCCATTCGGCACAATTTGGGTCTGTCAAGGACCTAATTGCTCCCAAATTAAGTTAATGGGATCACCTCTCATTCCTAACTTAATCTACATACTAACTACGATATTTAAGACATTAATACTGCAACTTGCTCTGGTGCGTCAATAAGTGTGGTAAAGATACATGTCATAAAAAGATTCATGTCATTTTTTCAACAATTTGTAAGATTGCGATGTAAGCTCTAGATATCATGCAAATATGGCAATCATAGCTATTCATCATATGGCAAGATATCAACATTTGTAAAATTGCAATGTAAGCTTTAGATATCTTATCATTAATGCAAATATTTCAAGTGTATAGCAATTCATTCTATCATCAAATATGTATAGCAATTCATTCTATTATCAATTTTCCACATATTTCTCCCCCTTTATCATCCCCCAAAAGAAGAGCGATTCGACAATAAGTATGGTAAAGATACATGTCATAAAAAGATTCATGTCATTTTTTCAACAATAAGTGATAAGATACCATTCATAAAAATTATTTTTCAAGCAATCATGATATGGTATCATTCAAAGGTCCATTAAGGAGATAGCTTTCATTACTTCTTCCTTATTTGTCATTAACGTTTTGCATGAAGGAGAAAAGCCATTGTGAACTAACTTTGAATGAAGTTAAAAATGATAAGAGATTAAATCATGCTTTATTTTTACAAAGATCAAGGTATACATGTGAAATTAAATCCTTGCAAGTGTTCATTAAAAACAATCTTCCTTCATCAAGAAGGAATTCATTTCATCAAATCCATTTCTCGATTAAAAATCATTTTTCACAAGGTTACAAGGTAAATCCATGAGAGATGCATTTGTTAATCAATTCCATATGTCAAAAATCATGAAACCTCATGAAACCTCATGAAAGCTTAATATGACATAGGCTCATGAAAGCTCCATTCAAGAAATATATTTAATTCGGAAGAGAAATACAAAATCATTCATTGTTAGGATCAAGAAAGTCCAAATATGAAGTTTAATAAATTCACGCATTTGGACAAAGTTTTGCTATAGCTTTTCAAACACAATCATGAAGGTAAAACATGCTTATCATCATGGAAATCAAGACACACAATTTCCAACATGTTATTGAAGCATATAGTCATGTAAAATTCGTATAATAAAATTTTCAGCATTAAGTGATTGATCATAGAATCAAGAAAATATGAAAATGAAGCTCAATCAACATTAACATTCCTAATTCCGTAAGTGCTCACCAAATAATACATCAAGTCATAGATACCAATAGTTTAAACATATCAAAGCAAGTGGTATTGTGATCAAGGTGAGTAGCATAAAGAGTTTACAACAACATAGTTTTACAACAAGAAGGAATTGTGTCCACTTTTTTCTAAATACATACATATGCTCATTTAGGTAGTGGAAAATTAAAATGCCTAAACAGAGTATCAAACTATCAATGAATATGCTACAGCTCAGATAAGATTTGATCTTGGCAATGTTCAAGCTGATCTTGTCTTTGTTCAAAGCGATCAATCCGAATCTCTATGTCTTCGATAGATGATGAAGGAGCTTGCTCAATTGGGTGTGATTTCTCAAAGGGACCAGTTGGAGGAGATTAATTACCCCTAAAGATTAGTGTTTCTGGTTCTGGTTCAGGTTGAGGGGGATCAGTTCTTCTAGACATTCTAACCCACATACCATTTCTAAATATACATCTCATTCGATGAAGTAGATTTTTATTTATGATGCTAAATCTATCTACCTTTATAACCTCTTCATCGGGTGGTATTGCAATATCGTAGGTATTAAGTATTCTAGTGATTATACCACCATATGAAAGTATCATGTCCTTTTTAGAAATTTCTATCATGTTTTGTTGGATAAGGTAACCAAAACAGTTGTTAAATCCTTTCATAATCCAGTACATGGTTCCTAGTTCCATTTGACTTACTTCATCATGATGGTATTGTTAGGAAGAATGATACTAATTAGGATGTGATAAAGTATTTTGGTGTTTAATGGTAATAGATGTTCACAGCTTTTAGGAAGTACCACTAAGTTGGGATTACCGAAAATTGTTCCTAAGGCATCAACATACGTGGTCCCAACCATTTCATTATCCCATTATTCTCTAAAATAACAACCTCTATCTTTTACAAGGATGCCTATGATGTCGCAAAGGGATCTATCCATAATGGATATGTGATATCCTAGAAGATAGGTAGACACCCTTTATTCTTCATCTACATATAGATTGTTATAAAATAACCTAACAAGTCTAGGGTAGATGGGTTTACTTATTTATAGGATTGAGAGAAGATCTAGATTTGCAAACCATTGAATCAATTAGTTCATCTAGATCAACATATTTTCCCTTATGAACATTTCTAAATTCTATGAAAGCAAATTTTTGGGCATATAGATTTGAATCAAAAAGTGTGGAATCAAAGTTTTCTTCTAATCTCCTCTTTCCTTTATCCCTAGAGGATCTTCTAGAACCCATAAATACTATTATTTAGGAAGATAAATAATGAGCAAGAGTAGATCAAACAAAAGAGAAATCAAAGGGTTTTTTTTTAGAATACCTTAGTTAAGATCTTCAAGAGGAAGTGGGATTGATTCTTGATCTTGCAGGAAATAGGCAGTTTTTGGGCAACTAAAGGGGGGGAATGGAGTTGGAGGAGAGTTTAGAGCTACAAAGAGAAGAGAATGATTTGGGGTCAGTTCTACCACCGACCCAAGCTTGGGTTTAAAAGAGGGCAGGTTGCGGACGGTGGCACCGCTGGTTGGGTAGTGCAACCGCCTGCCACCCATGACAACCGACAGTGCTACCGCCAGCTGGGCGGTGCCACCGCCTACAAGTAGTGAGCACTACTTTCAGGGCTGTGTGGGCTGATGTGGGTGTTTTCAATTTGAAGAGAGTTTTTATTTGTAGAGCATCCAACCTTAATTACATAGTTATGTAAAAATTTCCATCACAAGATGAGAGATTTTATATGTTTATGATAGATCTTGTGAAGTGCATACTCTACTTCAAATGTCATATAGAGTTTTCAACATGTTCATGACTCATCATGTAGTCTTGTAAGCCTCGCTAGTTCATGATTTATGCGTATGCAAACTTGGCTTGCAAGACGTAAGTTCATGATCTTGTAAGGTATAGTTGGATCCGAAAAAAAAAATTGACGAAGAAATGTATCCGATAAATTCAGAAATCCAAAGGATGTGTGAAGGGGAATTCATGAGTTTTAAAATCTGAGGGATCAAACAGGATTGTATCAGTATCACTTTGTAATTGATAGTTTTAATTCTACTAATCCTATTTGTTATTTTAGCTAGAGAGCATTATAAGTCTTTTTGGATCTCGGGTCATAAATATTAAGCACCCAAAAAGCAAGATATCATCTCTTCCTCCTGACTTGTGGTGATATATGTTTTTACAAAAAAGGATGATTTTTAGATACCCATTTAATCTTGGGTGCCTCAAAAATCGATCTAAATTACTTGTCATATTGCATTGAATTTATTATGGTTCCTTTAGGAACCTAAATCAATTTGTTATGGCTAACTTTCTTGAATGGACAATGATAAGTTCTATGTCTATGTTTGCAATAAAAGTTGCATTTGTTTTGGTGCAAAATATGCAAGATAGGGCCTTTAATGAAGGTGGTTGGATTTTGTTAAGGGTTTCTCACAAATCCAATTTCACTTCTTTTATAAACGTAACCCTTATTTGTAAGGATCGTATTTAATGACTTGCTACCAACCTCAAATTTCTTCAATGTGTCCTTGAGTAGCAAGTTCTCCTTTTGGAGTATTTCTAAGTCATGACATTTTGTACATGAAACTAAACTATCATTATGTTTAATTTTTAATTTATCAAAATTACTAATAAGAATATCATGCTCCAATTTAAATTTTCTACTAATTGTTTTGCATTCATCAAATAAATCATAGAAAGCATTTAACAATTCATCAAATGATAAATTTGCATCAATTAAATTTGATACCTTCTCTCCAATGGCCATGAGTGCATAATGAGCAACTTGCTCGGTGTTGGACTCCTCTTCTTCAGATGCGCTTGAGTCATCTCACGTTGCTTTGAGTGCCTTCTTCTTTGGTGTTTTCTTCTTGGCTTGGGGATAATCACTTTTATAGTGTCCCGGCTTCTTGTCTTCGTAGCAAATAACTTGGTCTTTTTTTTGTTCAAATTTATTTTTAGTATTTTTTTAAAATTTATTTCTTTTAATATTTTTTTAAAATTTTCTTGTTATAAGTGTCAAGTCATCGTCAAAGTCCTCATCACTTGAGTTTTCTCTCAAGTGGTCTTCTTGAGTTCTAAGTGTCATATCCTTCTTGTTCTTTGAAAGGGTGTCCTCATGCTCTTCATGAATTTGCAAGTCATTTCATAGGTCATTAATGACCCAATTAATTCTTCAAAAAGGAAGTTGTTTAAATCTTTAGCCTCTTGAATAGCAATGACTTTAGGGTCCCAACTCTTTGGAAGGGATCTTAGAATTTTATTAATGAGCTCGAAATCCGAAAAACTTTTACCGAGTCCTTTTAGACCATTGACGACATATGTGAAACGGGTGTACATGTCACCTATGGTCTCGCATGGTTTCATTCGAAAAAGTTCATAAGAATGTACTAAAAGATTAATTTTTGACTCTTTTACTCTACTCGTGCCTTCGTGAGTCACTTCGAGTGTATGCAAAATATCAAATACAGTTTCACAAATCGAAACACGGTTGAACTCATTTTTATCAAGTGCACAAAATAAGGCATTCATAGCCTTTGCATTTAGAGCGAAAGTTTTCTTCTCCAATTCATTCCAATTGATCATTGGAAGAGAAGACTTTGAAAATCCATTTTCAACAATATTCCAAAGTTCAAAATAAATAGAAATAAGGAAGATCCTCATTCAGGTCTTCCAATAGGTGTAGTCCGTCCCATTGAACATGAACGGACATGTAATAGAGTGACCCTCTTGGTTTCCAGCATATATCATCTTTCTTGGGTTTTAATCTAACTGAGAGTGAACCCGCTCTGATACCAATTGTTAGGATCAAGAGTACTAAGAGGGCGGGGGGGTGAATTAGTATAGTGGAAAACTTTCGTTGGTTCAAAAAGACTTCATACGAAAACCGTTTCAGAATGATCTTTAACTTGAGAGCAAACGGAAGTATAGTTGATGTAGAGCAACGGAGGCAGTTTGTAGTTAAGATAAAGAACATAATATAAATGCAAACCGAGATTGAGTGGTTTGGTCAATCTTGGCCTACATCCACTCTTGGCTTCCTCCTCCGATGAGGTTACTGACGTCCACTAGAGGCCTTCCTTCAATAGGCAAAGACCAACCACCCTTTTACAGCTTTTCTCCTTTTGACGGGCTTAAGAGATAACCCTTACAAGTTTTTACTCCTCTCTTGAATGATCAAGACTTAGAAAGAAAAGAGGGAGAGGAACTTTAGCTTTTTACAATACTTTTAAGCTCTCAAATACTCAAAATAAAAGTAAGCTTTTAGTTTTTCTTTCATGCAGAAAGGGTGGGGTTTATATAGGCCCCAATCAGTTTAAATTTGGAGCTCAAAAGTGTCCATTCCTAGATTTCCGGGGTCCTGGTGGTTCCACCGCCATAAATGGGTAGTACTTCCACCTGTCATATGTCATTGAGCGATACTACCACTCAGTTTGGGTGGTACTATTGTCTGACATCGCTCGGTGACCGAGCTCAGGCAGTACCATTGCCTGACAAGGGCAATACCACTGCTGGTAGTAATAACTACCGACGGTACCACCGCCTGACAAGGGCGATGCTATCACTCAGAACTCCTAGGAGACCGAGTCTCCTGGGCAGTACCACTATTGGCCAGGAATTCTGGGTCTGAATAGGCTGATCTATTCGGCCCAATTTGGGTCTGCTAAGGGCCTAGTTAGCCCCAAGTTAAGTTAATGGGATCACTTCCCAATCCTAACTTAATCTATATGCTAACTATGATAATTAAGACATCAATACTGTAGATTATGTTCTGGTGTGTCAATCGCTTCTTCTAGCGAGCTTCCGGCGAACTTCCGGTGAACATCCGACGAACCCTCGGCAATGCTTCAGCAGACTCTCGGCAAACTCCTAGACTTGTGACGATCCTCTTAACGAGTTCCGACGAGCTTTTTTGGCAAGCTCTTGGACTTCTTGGATTATTCCCTCAGAACCTCCGACGACCATCCGGACTTCCGACTAACTCTCGAACCCCCAACGCGATCTTGGTCTTGACTCCGGCTTAACACCTATTGTATGTCTTACTGCCATCGTAGTTAATCCTGTACACTTATCTCAACATACGGATTAGATAACCAAATGACAATTGATTTCATCATCAAAATCCGAGATTCAACATCTGCTTTCAAATGGATTAGGCTTTGCCTAAATCAGAGTTTAGTCCTAAAAGTTAGGTCTAAAATAATGCATAGAGGTCAGATTATCGAAAAATTATCAATTCATAGCTTTGTATCAAAACAAAAGAAATGTTTAGTGCTAAGTTGAAATCTTTCGAATTATGTAGAATTAAAATAAAAATAGAGATTAGGATTTCTATGGGATGGGGTTAGAACACTTGTCTTAAAAATGTTTGATTCTTAAATATGGGGAAATTGATGTAAAACCTCAAGCAACACTTCTTCTTCTTCTTCTCCTCTCAAACCCATGTTGGCTGCAACTCTTAAGTTTTCCTCCTTTAGTTAAGATTTCCTTTAGTTTCTTCTCAAATTGCATTAAGTTTAGCTAATACAAGGCTTGCAAGGTGGCAAGCATGCATGAAATAAGCCTATGTGTCATCTTTAGAGCAAACATAGGTGGTTTCAACCTTAGGTTAGCTAGTGACATATGTCTACCATTTTTCTTTTTTTACTTAAATCTGAATATTTCATAAATCATATCAAATTTCTAATATTTACTCTTAGGTCCCTAGCCATAAACTTTAATATAATATTATTTAATTTAAAATTTTATTAAATAATCCTTATATTTATAAACAAGCATTTACTAAATTTTCAAAATGGGGGGATGTTACAAGTATCATGCTTGATGATTTTATATTATGCATGAGGATTTGAAGCAATGATGATTTAAAATCTTATGTTTTGAAATTATATGTTACACTTTTGATCTTAATGATTTTTATGATAAATCTTGTTTTTTGAGTTTAATCGATAATGCATGGTTTTGGCTTAGAAAGCAAGGCATGCTTGCATGAATTCAATCACAAAATTTAAAACTAAAAGAACTTAAAGCTATTTTAAATCTTATAGGAATGTTGCTTTAATCGAATTTTTCGAAAAGTGATTTTGATGATAATTTTGGATTTATTTTCACATAACTCATTTTACTAATGAGATGATATATCCAACTAAATCATTTATCATATTTATGACTTGTGATATATTCAACATGAAACATCTCTCTTGATGCACATATGATTCACTCTTTTAAGAGAATATTTATCAAATCATGATAAGTTATGATTTTCTTTATATGAATCAAGATTTTTCATTGTTCTCTTATGATTCTACTTGCTATATGTTAAAGAGAAGCATTATTGAAATCAAGATCTTGAATTCTCGGAATCAAAAGTTGATATTTTCTTTATGTAAATCATTGATTTGGAATGATGCATGCAATATTATGATTTTTTGATGAAATTATGTGAAAGTCAACAATTATCATTTTCTGAAATGATACCTTATTTCAATATGGCATATTGAAATAAGAATGATATTTTATCTTTGTAATGATTTGAAAATTGATGCAAAGGGAAAAGAATTACAACATTGTATTCTTTCCTTCTTTTTTACGATGACAAAGGGGGAGAAAAATTGCTAGCTTGCACATTTCAAAAGAAAGCAAAAATTTCTAATTTGTACATCGCAACGAGAGGCAAAACTTGCGAGCTTGCTCATCTCAAAAGAGAAGCAAGAAGTGCTATCTTGCATATCTCAAGAGAGACAATACTCATGATGCATGAACATCTCAAAATTTTGCTAGCTTGCATGTTCTAAAATGATGTAAAAATTTGCTAGCTTGAATGTTCAAAAATATGTAAAATCTGCTAAATTTACTAGCTTACACATTGTAAAGGGAGTAAAAAATTGCTAGCTTGCATTGAGAAAGGGAAGAAAGAACTCACTAGATTGTATGTTCTAAAGTGATGAAAAATTTGCTAAATTGTTAAGCTTTGATATATCTAAAACTTGATAGTTGCACTTCTTTTTTTTGTTGATGACAAAGGGGGAGAAGTCATGATGACAATCATGGGATGATGTACTTGGATATTTTAATTATGCATGAGTTTATGTTGCATGCAATGATATGATTAATTGAGTCTTTCAATATTCATGATGCATGCAATGGTGAAATACTTATAATTTTTTTTAATTCAAAGACTCTATCAATATGGCATATTGATAAAGAGAGTTAAGGTTAACTCCGTCATCAATTGGTTGTCATCATAAAAAATAGGGAGATTGTTGAATCTCAGATTTTGATGATGAAATCAATTGATGTGTTTGTGATCTAATCTACGTTTTGAGTGACGCAAGACTAGTTTCAATCAGGAAAAACAATTAAAGCAGGAAGAATCAATGTTGGGTCGGAGTGAAACATGTTAAAAGATTGGATGTCGAGCCAGATGATCGGTCGACAAATCGAAAGAAGGCTTCGTGCCATGAGTTCGGGCATTGGGAATAGAAGAGCGAACATTGCGCCAAAGAGATCGGAGTTACGAAGGTCAATATACTGATTGGGCAAAAGGCCGTAAAATAGGACGATGCGCCGAAGAATTGGACAAAGCATCGATAAACTAATGACATACTAGACAACATGTGGTTAATGTTTTGTAATAATTGTCTAGATCGAAGTAGTTTTAGTTCTAATTGAGTTAGTTTAGAATGTAATTAGGCCAACTAGGCCCAAATTGGGATAGTTTTGGGCCAAGAGAAAGGCTCATTCAGTAACCCAAAAGTTAGGTCAGGCGGTGGTACTATTGGTCCAAGTGGTGGCACCACCAAAGGCTCAATCTCCAAGACACAGTATTTGAGACTATTAGATGATAGTACCGCTAGATCGGGCGGTGGTACCTCCTAGTGTCAAGCGGTGATATCGCTAGTCTGGGTAATGGCACCGCCCAAGCACAATCTCCCAGACTATGTCAAGCAGTGGTATTGCTAGACTGGACGATGGTATCACCTAGGGTTAGTGTTGTGATAGGACCCTAGTATGGTTGGGTCCTACTCAACTAAGAAGTAGCTAATAAAACCCTGTGAGATTGTAATAAACCCCACCTAGCCACCTCTATCCTATAAAGAATAGTGGCCAGGGTTTATATTTGGGCATTTGGGCTTCCTAGCCGCCGCCCCCTTTTACTAGGCTGGTTGGTTAGGGTTAAGGGCAAAAGGGGTAACTCACTTAGGAAGCAGCCCCTAGGGCTAGGGTTTTGAGTCCTATAAATTGAATCTTGAATTTTGATGATGAAGTCAATTGTCATTTGGTTATCTAATTCATATATTAAGATAAGTGTGCAGGATTAACTATGGTGGTAGTAAGACGTGCAGCACGTGTTAAGCTGAAGTCAAGACCAAGATCACGTTGGGAGTTTTAGAGTTCGTCGGAAGTCTGGACGGTCATCGGAGGTTCTAAGGGAACAATCCGAGAAGTCCAGGAGCTTGCCAAAGAAACTCGTCGGAACTCACCAAGAGGATTGTCGCAAGTCCAGGAGTTTGCCGGGAGTCCGCCGGAGCATCGTCAAAGGTTCGTCGGATGTTCACCGGAAGTTCGCCGAAAGAAGCGATTGATGCACCGAAACACGATCTATAGTATTGATGTCTTAAATTATCGTAATTAGCATCGTCTTCCCTTGGCAGACCCCAATTGGGCCGAATGGATCAGCCCATTCGGACCCAGGATTCTTGGCCGGTGGTGGCACCGCCCAGGAGACTCGGTCTCTTAGAAGTTCTGGGCGATAGTACCACCCTTGTCAAGGGGTGGTACCATCGGCAGTTATTACTACCAGCGGTGGTACCACCCTTGTCAAGTGGTGGTACCACCGATAGTTATTACTGCCAGCGGTGGTACCACCCTTGTCAGGCAGTGGTACCACCTGAGCTTGGTCTCCAAGCAATGTTAGGCGGTAGTACTGCCCAGACTGAGTGATAGTATCACTCAGTGACAAATGACAGGCGATAGTACCGCCCAATAATGGTAGTGATATCGCCAAGGCCACGGAAATTCGGGAATGGACACTTTTGAGCTCCAATTTCAAACTGATTAGGGCCTATATAAACCCCACCCTTTCCTACATGAAAGGGCATCAAAAACTTGCTTTTATTCTAAGTATTTGAGAGCTTAAAAGTGTTGTAAAAGGCTAGAGTTCCTCTCCCTCTTTTCTTTCTAAGTCTTGATCATTCAAGAGAGGAGTGAAAACTTGTAAGGGTTGTGTCCTAAGCCCGTCAAAAGGAGAAAAGCTGTAAAATGGTGGTTGGCCTTTGTATATTGAAGTCAGGCCTCTAGTGGATGTCGGTGACCTCGTCGGAGGAGGAAGCCAAAAGTGGTTGTAGGTCAAGATTGACCAAACCACACTAAATCTCGATTTGTATTTACATTTTGCTCTTTATCTTAACTACAAATTGCCTCCGTTGCTTTATATCAGCTATACTTCCGTTTGCTCTCAAGTTAAAGATCTTTCCGAAACGGTTTTCATCCGAAGTCTTTTTGAACTGATGAAAGTTTTCCACTATACTAATTCACCCCCCCTCTCTTCTTAGTGCTCTTGATTCTAACAATTAGTATCAGAGCAGGTTCACTCTTAATTGGATTAAAACCCAAGAGAGATGGCATATGCCAAAAACCAAGAGGGTCACTCTATTACACGTCCGCCCATGTTCAATGGGACATACTACACCTATTGGAAGACCTGAATGAGGATCTTCCTTATATCCATGAATTTTGAACTTTGAAATATTATTGAAAATGGATTTTCAAAGTCTTCTCTTCCAATGATCAATTGGAATGAATTAGAGAAGAAGACTTTCGCTCTAAATGCAAAAGCTATGAATGCCTTATTTTGTGCACTTGATAAAAATAAGTTCAATCATGTTTTGATTTCTGAAACTACATTTGATATTTGGCATACATTCGAAGTGACTCACGAAGGTACAAGCAGAGTGAAAGAGTCAAAAAATCAATCTTTTAGTATATTCTTATGAACTTTTTAAAGGTTTTACAGAGTGAGACCATATGTGACATGTACACCCATTTCACGAATGTCGTCAATGATCTAAAAGGACTCGGTAAAGGTTTTTCGAATTTCGAGCTCGTTAATAAAATTCTAAGATCCCTTCCAAAGAGTTGAGACCCTAAAGTCACTGCTATTCAAGAGGCTAAAGATTTAAACAACTTTCCCCTTGAATTAATCAGGTCATTAATGACCTACGAAATGATTTGCAAAGCTCTGAAGAGCATGAGGACACCCTTCCAAAGAATAGGAAGGATATGGCACTTAGAACTCAAGAAGACCACTTAAGAGAAAACTCAAGTGATGAGGACTTTGATAATGACTTGGCACTTCTAACAAGAAAATTTTAAAAATTTATTAAAAGAAATAAATTTAAAAATAACACTAAAAATAAATTTGAACCCAAAGAGGACCAAGTTATTTGCTACGAATGCAAGAAGCCAGGACACTATAAAAGTGATTGTCCCCAAGCCAAGAAGAGAATACCAAAGAAGAAGGCGCTCAAAGCAACGTGAGATGACTTAAGCGCATCCGAAGAAGAGGAGTCTAACATCGAGCAAGTTGCTCATCATGCACTCATGGCCATTGGAGAGGAGGTATCAAATTTAATTAATGCAAATTTATCATTTGATGAATTGTTAAATGCTTTCCATGATTTATTTGATGAATGCAAAATAATTAGTATAAAATATAAATTATTAAAAAAGGAGCATGATATTCTTGTTAGTAATTTTGATAAATTAAAAATTGAACATAATGATAGTTTAGTTCTATGTACAAAATGTCATGACTTAGAAGTACTCCAAAAGGAGAACTTGTTACTCAAGGACACCTTGAAGAAATTCGAGGTTGGTTGCAAATCCTTGAACATGATCCTCACCGACAAGGGTCATGTTCCTAAAAGAAGTGAAATCGGATTTGTGAGAAGCTCTCACCAAAATCCAACCACTTTCATTAAAGGTCCTATCTTGCATGTTTCGCACCAAAACAAGTGCAACTTTTATTGCAAACATGGACATAGAACTTATCATTGTCTATTCAAGAAGATTAGTCCTAATAAATTGATTTGAGTTCCTAAAGGAATCATAAAATATTACATACAATATGATAAGCAATTTAGATCAGTTTTGGAGGTACCCAAGATCAAGTGGCTACCTAAAAATCATCCTCCTTTTTAGAAATATATATCATCACAAGCTAGGAGCAAGAGATGATATCTTGCATTTTGGGTGCTTAAGGTTTTTTATCAAAGATCCAAAATGACTCATAACGCTCTCTAGCTAAAATGACAAAAAGAGTATCAATATAATCGATTACAAAATGATACTTATATTCCATACGTTAATGATAAACACTTAAGTTTGATCCCTCAAATTTTGAAACTTGTAAACTCTTATGCATGAATTCTCCTTCACACATCCTTCGAATTTTCCGAATTTATCATTCCTTCCTCAATTTTTCTGAATCCAACAATATCTTACAAGATCATGAACTTATGTCTTGCAAGCCAAGTTTGCATACGAATTCTTATATGATATAAATCATGAACTAGCAAGGCTTACAAGCTTGCATGATGAGTCATGAATATATTGCATACTCTATATGACATTTGAGTAGAGTATGTATTTCACAAGATCTATCATGAACGTATAAAATTTCTCATCTTGTGATGAAAATTTTTACATAATTATGTAATTAAGGTTGGTTGCTCCACAAATAAAAACTCTCTTCAAATTGAAAACACCTACATCAGCCCACACAGCACTGAAAGCAGTGCTCACTGCCTGTAGGCGGTGGCACCACCCAACTGGCGATAGCACCGCCAGCTATCACGGGTGGCAGGCAGTTGCACCGCCCAGCCAGCGGTGCCACTGCTCGCAACCTGCCCCTTTTTAAACCCGAGCTAGGGCCGACGATAGAACCGACCCCAACTCATTCTCTTCTCCTCCTTGCGGCTCTAAACTCTCCTCCAACTCCATTCCTCCCCTTTAGCTGCCCAAAAATTACCTATTTCCTACAAGATCAAGAATCAATCCAACTTCCTCTTGAAGATCTCAACTAAGGTATTCTCAAAAAAACTTTTGATTTCTCTTTTGTTTGATCTACTCTTGCTCATTATTTATCTTCCTAAATAGTAGTATTTATGGGTTCTAGAAGATCCTCTAGGGATAAAGGAAAGAGGAGATTAGAAGAAAACTTTGATTCCACACTTTCTGATTCAAATCTACATGGTCAAAAAATTGCTTTCATAGAATTTAGAAATGTTCACAAGGGAAAGTATGTTAATCTAGATGAACTAAGTGATTTAGAGTCAATTCAATGGTTTTCAAATCTAGATCTTCTCCCAATCCTACATATAAGTGAACCCATCTGCCATAGACTTATTAAGTTATTTTATAATAATCTACATGTAGATGAAGAAGAAAGGGTGTCTACCTATCTTCTAGGACATCACATATCCATTATGGATAGATCCCTTTGCGACATCATAGGCATCCTTGTAAAAGATAGAGGTTGTTATTTTAGATGACAATAGGATGATGAAATGGTTGGGACCACATATGTTGATGCCTTAGGAACAATTTTTGATAATCCCAACTTAATGGTACTTCCTAAAAGCTATGAACATCTATTAACATTAAACACCAAAATACTTCATCACATCCTAATTAGTAACATTCTTCCTAAACAATACTATCATGATGAAGTAAGTCAAATGAAACTAGGAACCATGTATTAGATCATGAAAGGATTTAATAATTGTTTTGGTTACCTTATCCAACAAAATATGATAGAGATATCTAAAAAGGACATTATGCTTCCATATGGTGGCATAATCACTAGAATACTTAATGCCTATGATATTGCAATACCACCCGACGAAGAGGTTATAAAGGTAGAGAGATTGAACATCGTAAATAAAAATCTACTTCGTCGAATGAGATGTATATTTAGAAATGGTATGTGGTTTAGAATGCCTAGAAGAACCGATCCTCCTCAACTTGAACTAGAACCAGAAACACAAATCTTGAGGGGTAATCAATCTCCTCCAACTGGTCCCTTTGAGGAATCACACCCAATTGAGCAAGCTCCTTCATCATCTATCGAAGTCATAGGGATTCGGATGGATCGCTTTGAACAAAGACAAGATCGGCTTGAACATCGCCAAGATCAAATCCTATCTGAACTGCAGTAGATTCATCGATAGTTTGACACTCTGTTTAGGTATTTTAATTTTCCACCACCTGAATGAGCATATGTATAATGAAGACACAATTCCTTTTTGTCATGTTATAAAACTATGTTGTTGTAAACTCTTTATACTACTCACCTTGATCACAATACCACTTGTTTTGATATGTTTAAACTATTGGTATCTATGACTTGATGTATTATTTGGTGAGCACTTACAAAATTAGGAATGTTAATATTGATTGAACTTCGTTTTCAGATTTTCTTGATTCTATGATCAATCACGTAATATTGAAAATCTTATTATACGAATTTTACATGACTATATGCTTCAATAACATGTTGGAAATTGTGTCTTGATTTCTATGATGATAAGCATGTTTTACCTTCATGATTGTGTTTGAAAAACTATGGCAAAACTTTGTCCGAATGCATGAACTTATTAAATTGGTTTTTCGGACTTTCTTGATTCTATGATCAATCACTTAATGTTGAAAATCTTATGAAACAAATTTTACATGACTATATGCTTCAATAACATGTTGGAAATTGTGTGTCTTGATTTCTATGATGATAAGCATATTTTATCTTCATGATTGTGTTTGAAAAGCTATGACAAAACTTTGTCCAAATGCATGAATTTGTTAAACTTCATTTTCAGAGTTTCTTGATTTTAACAATGCATGATTTTGTATTTCTCCTCTGGATTAAATGTATTTCTTGAATGGAGCTTTCATGAGCCTATGTCATATCAAGTTTATTTCATATCAATGCTCCATGATTTTTGACGTTTGGAATTTATTAACAAATTCATCTCTCATGGATTTACCTTGTGAAAAATGATTTTTAATCGAGAAATGGATTTGATGAAATGAATTCCTTCTTGATGAAGGAAGAATTTTTTTTTAATGAACACTTGCAAGAATTTAATTTCACATATATATCTTGATTCTTGTAAAAATGAGCATGATTTAATCTCTTATCATTTTTAACTTCATTCAAAGTTAGTTCACAATGACTTTTCTCCTTCATGCAAAATGTTAATGACAAATAAGGAAGAAGTAATGAAAGCTATCTCCTTAATGGACTTTTGAATGATACCATATCATGATTGCTTGAAAAATAATTTGTATGAATGGTATCTTATGGTTGAAAAATAACATGAATCTTTACCACACTTATTACTATACCTGAAATACGCTTGAATCATTCTCCTTTTTGTTAATGACAAAGGGGGAGAAATATGTGGTAAATTGATGATAGAATGAATTGTTTTGATTACTAATAATAGAATGAATCGCTATGATTGCCATATTTGCATTAATGATAATATATCTAGAGCTTATATTATAATTTTATAATGTTGATATCTTATCATATGATGAATTGCTATGATTGCCATATTTGCATCATGTTAAGATATCTAAAGCTTACATCGCAATCTTAGAAATTGATATTTTGTCATGTGATGAATTGCTACAATTGCCATCTTTCACATATGAAATATAAGACTTGAAAATGGATGTCAAGCCTTGACATCATTTTCAGAAAGATACATCATAATAGAAATCATGACGAGGTTATTGATAAGTTTAAATGAACTTAACTTATCAATATATCTCTTGAATTCAAAGGCTTTGAATTCAAGAATGACTTATCTCGAGTATGACATATAGATAGGGGGAGTTAAGGTTAACTCCATCATCAATTAATTGTCATCATCAAAAGGGGGAGATTGTTGAATCTCGGATTTTGATGATGAAGTCAATTATCATTTGGTTATCTAATCTGTATATTGAGATAAGTATGCAGGATTAACTACGATGACAGTAAGACATACAGCAGGTGTTAATCCGAAGTCAAGACCAAGATCACGTTGGGGGTTCGAGAGTTCGTCGGAAGTCCGAACGGTAGTCGAAGGTTCTGAGGGAACAATTCGATAAGTCTAGGAGCTTGCCAAAGAAGCTCGTCGGAACTCGCTATGCATCACTTATTAACACCAAAAAAGAACTTTCAAAAGATCGTAAAAATTATCATGCATAAGTTCAAAATATGTTAAGCATGCTTTCAAATCATCATTACATTTTTATTAAGACATCAAACATTATTTTATTGAACATAATGTTGAATGATTCTTAAAGATATCTAAACTTTTTTAGTTTCAATTTGTGTGATTGACTTTATATTAGCATGCCCAAATATTTGTTCTTATGTCAAAACCATGCATCAACGTTTAAAACGGAAAGATCAAAAAATCATCAAGATAAAAAAGTGTAACATATAATTCCAAAACATATGATTTTAAATCATTACTTCAAGTCCTTATGCATAAAAATCATCAAGTATAATACAAACATTTATTTTCAAAATATTCATCATGATAAGATATACAAGCCAAAAAAATTATTAAACATAAAGTATATTTATCAATCATGGTTTCATTGAGCAAACATTTTTAATCAAAATCATTTTGTTTGTTTATTATAAAATATATAATTTTCATGATTATTTTTTAAATCACTAGAAAGGTAAGCATGATCCAATTTTATTTTTGTATTTTCATTAAACATGCAGTTCAAAAAAAATAATTTTTAAACTAATTTAAGAACAACTCATGAAAAGCATTATGTAATTTCAAAATAAATTAAAGGAGTTACGTTTGAGTTATTTACCTTACTATCGAGAGTCACCAAAGCGAAGTTCATCGTTTCTTCTTCATTGGTTTCCACCTCGTCTTGAGATGATCTCGATTCATCTCAAAGTGCTTCCCTCTTCTTGCATTCATAGCAAGTAGTTGCGTTCCTTTTGTTCTTGAATTTTTGTTTCGTGAACTTTTTAAATTTCATAGTGATGAGTTTAAGTTCACCATTACTTGAGCTTATGCTCGAGTGATCTTCAATTATTCTAAGTCTGAAATCCTTCATGTTCTTTGGAAGGTAGTTCTCAAGTTCTTCACGTGTATTGCACGTAATTTCATAGGTCATCAAAGACCCTATAAGTTCTTCAATTGGTAAATGGTTCAAGTTTTTTATTCTTGAATAGTCGTTACTTTTAAATCCCAACTCTTATTAAGAGAACATAAAATTTTGTTTAAAAGTTCAAAATTCAAAAAACTTCTACCAAGTGCTTTTAAACCATTGATGACATCCGTAAAACGGGTGTACATGTCAACAACGGTTTCACTTGGCTTCATTTGAAAAAACTCAAAATCATGCATTAAAAAGTTGATTTTCGAATCTTTAACATTGCTAGTGCCTTCATGTGTGATTTCGAGAGTGTGTCATATATCGAAAGTTATTTCGTAAGTAGAAACCCGATTAAACTCAGTTTTCTCCAAAGCGTAAAATAGAGCGTTCATAGCTCTAGCATTTAAGGAAAAAGTCTTTTTCTCCAAATCATTCCAATAGTTCATTGGAAGAGAAGATCTTCGAAAACCACTTTCGATAATATTTCATAAGTTCAAATCCAAAGAAAATAAGAAAACTCTCATTCGAGTTTTCCAATATGTGTAGTCCGTCCCATTGAACAAGGGAGGACGAATGAGAGAGTGACCCTCTTGAAAGCTGAAACGAGTCATTTCTCTTGGATGTTAAACTAAATGAGAAATACAAGGTCTGATACCAACTGTTAAGAATGAGTCTGCACTAAGAGGGGGGGGTGAATTAGTGCAGCAGTAAAACCTACGTCGGTTTTGAAAATTTTCGTACGTTAAAACTGATTTCGGAAAGATACTTGAGATCAAAAGAGTATGGAAAAGTGTAGTGGATGTAAAGCAAGTAAGTTTGCAGTAAAGATAAATTACATAAATAGAAATGTAAACTGAGTTTTATAGTGACCTACATCCACTCCGTCGAGGCCACCGGCATCCACTATCGATCTTTCTTTAATAGGCGAAGATCAACCTTCTTTTTACACCCCTCTTCTCCTTTTCACAAGTTTAGGAGATAACCTTTATAAGCACTCACTCCTCTCTCAAACTGTTCTAACACTTAAACTAGAAGAGGAGGATTCTCACAAGAGATTACAACAGCGTTTTTCCCTTTTTAAATTCTCTGTACTTATGTTTCTTAACCAGGGATGAGAGGGGTATTCATAGGCCTCAAGTTGATTCAAACTTAGAGCCTAAAAATATCTCATCTTGGGTTTCCTAGGTACGGACGGTACCACCGCTTGTGCTAGGTAGTACTACCGCCTGACAAAGCTCAAAGACCGAGCTCTAGCGGTACCACCACATAACAGGGGCAGTACCACCGCTGGCAACATTTACTACCAGCGGTACCACCGCCCAAACCACCTGAGAGACTGAGTCTCCCAATTGGTGCCACCATCGGTCAGGCTTTCAGCATCCTAGTTGGGCCTTGAATCCGGCCCAAACTAGCCCAACTTCGGGCCCAATTGGCCCCTAATATAGTTGATGGGATTACCTCCCAATCCTAACTCCAATTATATACTAACTACGATTCCTAAGATATATTCTAAGTAAAATAAGTTCGATTTCTTCCGGCGATCTTCTGACGAACTTTCGATGATCTCTCGGTAATGTTCTAACCGACTCCCAATAAGCTCCTGGACTTCTCGGTTGGTTCCGACAGAACTTCTGGCGAACGTCCAGACTTCTGACGAACTCTCGAACTCCCAACCAAATTGCGTTCTTGACTCTGGAACTTCATTTTGCTTTATGCCTGCTATCGTAGTTAATCCTGCACACATAAAAACAACTTTGATCTAGACAATTATTACAAAGCTTTGAATCATGTTGTCCAGCATGTCATTGGGTCATCGATGCTTCATCCGATTCTTCAGCGCATCATCTTCTCTTGCGGCCTATTGCTCAATCGGTTAGTTGACCTCCGCAACTCCGATATCTTTAGTACAATATCCGCTCTTCTTGGCTCGATGCTTGAAATCATGGCCCGAAGCCTTCTGTCGATACGTCGACCGATCCTTCGGTGCGACGTCCAATCTTCTGACATGTTTCTCCAGCCCAACATGATTTTTCTTGCTTTAAATGTCTCTCCCTGATCGAAGCATCATGCATCACTCTAAACGTAGATCAAATCATAAACACTTATCAATTGGTTTCATCATCAAAATACGATATTCAACATCACACACACACACTCTCTCTACCCACTAACTTAGTTATATAGCTTACACTACTGTTTTCTCCCCTTCACTGACTTAAACATTGGAGGGGCCTTGTTGGGCAACCCTCGATGTTGACCTGTCATGTAGGATCTGTTAGGATCGAGTCAGTACTAAGAGGGGGGGGGAGGGGGGGTGAATTAGTTCTTACGATAAAATCATTGGTTTAAAACTTCGTACGATGAAAATCGATGTCGGAAAGATGAGTTTAACTTGAAAGCTCATTCATAAGTGTAGTGAATGCAGTAAGTAAGACATCTTACAGTAAAGGTAAATAGCAAGAATAGAAATGCAAATAATGTTTTATAGTGGTTCGATTGTCATGACCTACATCTACTCTCAATTCCTCTTCACTCGAGGCCACTGACTTCCACTACCGATCTTCTTTCAATGGGCAAAGATCAACTACCCGTACAACTCGATTTTCCTTTTGTCAGGTTCAGGAGAGAAACTTTACACCCCCACTACCTCCTCTCTTAAACTTCACTAACACTTAGAGCTTGAGAGGAGTTCTCACAAGATTACAATATCATTTTTCTTTCTTTTGCTCTCAGTTCTTGTGTTCTCTAAGCAGGGATGAGAGAGTATTTATAGGCCCCAAATGGATTCAAACTTGGAGCCTAAAAGTGTCTCATCTCTGATTTTTTAGGTACTAGCGGTACCACCACTTGTAGCACTGACAGCACCACTACTTGACACAGTACCACCTAAAAGTGTCCCAATATGACAATACCACTACTTGACATAGTTTGGGAAACTACTATGTCTAGGAGATACCACCGCCTAGATTGGCAGTACCACCGCTTGACACTGGATGGTACCATCGCCCAATATGGTGGTACTACCACCTAACATAGTCTTGGAGACTATGTCTCAGAGACTGAGCCACTAGCGGTGCCACCGCTTGGACCGGTGGTGCCACCGCCTGACCCAACTTTTGGGTCATTGAATGAGCCTTTCTCTTAGCTCAAAAAAACTCCAATTCGAGCTCAGTCGGCCCCTAATTGTATTGCCCTAATTATATTCTAAACCAACCTAATTACAACTAAAACTACTTCGATCTAGATGAATTAGTACAAGCAAGAATACTAAGTTGTCTGGCATGTCATTGGTTCATCCGTGCTTCGTTCTACGCTTCGACATATCGTCCTCTCCTTTGTCATATTACCCAATCAGCATATTTCTTTCACACAACATCCAATCTCCTTGGCACAATATCTGATCTTCTTGGCCCGATACCCGAACTCATGGCACGAAACTTTCTGCCGACATGTTGACCATTTCTTGCTAGTCATAGGTGCCCAGCAAGCCAATCACGTGAGTGATGGCACGTGTGACTTGATACAGAATCTTTTTGCTTATTATATTTTTGGCGTATATCACTTTATAACTATTGCATAAATGCATATATATATTGTGATGTCCTTGGATTTGTGCGATGGGAATCGGATCGTGATGAGATCACGATAATGAGATCGATTCACCTTTAAACACATATCCTAAATAATCCCGGTCATAGGTTACTTTCGAGAGGGACATCGTGATAACCGGGATAGACTGGTGTGTCTTTGTATACTGTCCATATGATGGATGCAGCTGGTCTCATAGCTGCTTTCGTGTAGGGACACTAGGGATACAATGACAGTGCTCATTGGAGAATGAGTTCACTAATTGATCCGCTTACGAATGCTTGGATGGTTGATGATGCCTTATTGTCGACAGTGATTCCGTAGTCCTAGTGGTGTATCGGTCCTTAGACTTGAGACACCAAGGATGTCCTATATGAGTGCTCCACTCTTTGATACCGGACTTATAGGTTTGGTTGTCCCGCATCTAGTACTGAGTTGGTCATTGGGAGTGGTAGTCGACCTTCGAGGGCTATTGAGTGTTGATAGAGGATCATCCACTCTCTACGTCATGAGAGGAATATCCCATGTGTTCTTGCTCGGACAAATCCACGGCGGGGTCATTCGGGTTGAGAGAAAAGAGTTCTCCGGAGAATCCGTCGAAACGAGACTTCGAATAGAAACCGTATGGGTCCGACAACACCATGCTTTCGATATCTCGGTCTCGGGATATTAGATGAATGAGGGACTATAGGTACATGGTAACGAGGGCGATAGGTCCAATGGATTGGATTCCCCTCAGACGTCAGGGGACTACGACGTAGTGGCCTAGTACATCCGTGATCGATGAGTCAGTGAATTATTACGAGATAATAATTCACTTGAATTAGAAAGGAGTTCGGCGGTATGACTCACGGCCCAGCTCGATGTGGGCCTAGAGGGTCACACACATATGGTAAGCATTGCGATGAGTAGAGGTTCGGATATGAGATATCCGGCCGGAGCCTGTCTTATTGGATGCGCATCCAATACCCACTAGGAAGGACCCATTAGGGTTTGACATGGGATCTCTATAAATAGGAGGGATTCCGGCCTCATAGGCTAGAGTCTTTGCTTGCCTTTCCTATTCTCTTCTCCCTCTCCACCTCGGGAGGCACGGAGTTTTGAGGAGGTCGTGCAAACCCTCTTGGTGGATCACCGCTAGAGAGGAGGGCGCTTGACCTCCTTCACCCTCTCCTAAGGATCTGCAAGGAAACAGGGGATATCGATCTACCTAGGTAACACAATCTCTATCGCGCAGTTTTGTGTTTTGGCTGGATTTTTTTTCACCAATCTTCGCATCTGACGACGAACATCTTTTTTGGGAATCGGGGATTTTTGTTTTCTTGTTCTTCCATTGCGCGTATGATGTAAGCCCCTTGATTTCCCCAACAAAGGTATCGAGCCGGGTTGTTCGTCTTGAATGATTGTTTTTGAACTGCATGTGTTGTGTTTAGGAAGAATATTGGCGTCAAAATCGTTGGCGCGAAAGCGAGGAAGGGCAGCAACAGTTGCTGCCCTCGATCTGATGCCTACTGACCACTGCGGCAGCGGCCGCATCGTAGTCGGGCACCCGGCCGGCGCATGCGCAGCAACCGCGTACTGCGGCCGGTGGCCGGCGGTCTGCTTGCAATAGGCTTCGCGACGGCGGGGGGCTGGCAGCCCCGGGTAGAGGCGCCTGTGTACGCTGACCCATGAGCGGGCAGAGGGCATGAGCGGCAAAGAATGAACCTTGGCAGCGAAGGCAACGGCGCTTGTGGCAGCTGCTCCCACCGGCAAAACCCCAGAGAAGGCCGCCAGATGAGTAGCACCGCCTACGGGCGTTGCCTCATGGTAGAACCGCCCATGAGGCGGCGCCGCGGGGTGCCCACTGCGATCATGGCGCCCGGCGAGCGTCTGCCGCTGCGGCGAGAACTCCCCTAAGCCCTCGCCCTAGGCCACCGCCGATGGGGTGGCGACGGCAGCAGCAGAGGAATTAGGGTTTTGGGCAAAAGGACAATTTTACCCCGTGAATTTGAGAAATTCCAGTTTTCTTTTTTTGTCCAAATTACGAAAATACCCTTAGGAATTAAAAATTCCCTACATGTCCCTGATTTCAGAAAAAAATATTAATTAATTAAAAGGTTTAGTTGATTATTATTTTTTATTATTATCTAGTAGTCCTACATGATGATGATTATTTATACATGTGATGTATGATGTGTGGGCCGGATGATCATGGGCCGTGGTGTGATGTGTGTACTTGTGATTATTATTATTGAGGTCCGCGAACCTCCATTATATTTCTCATTTATTGTCGGACCTGCGTGCCGATGATTAAGTTGTAATCACATGAGGAGGCGCAAGCGAGGCGTGGATCGCGATAGTGGGACCCAAAGAGGCGGACGATCGTGATGCATGGAGATGCATCAAGATGTCGACGGAACAAACGAGGGCGAGATGGGCGATCACAAGGGCATGGAGATGCACCGTTGCACACATAGATCTTGATGTGAGTGATTAGGCCCTCTTGGCACGGGCCTAATCATATTAGGTTGTGGTCCATGATCATCATCGATGTGATTGCTTATACACATACTAGATATGTATATATATTTGCATGCGATGTAGATATATATTAAATATGTATATGTGTGACATGTCATATTAGGAGACCAAATTATAGAAACATCTCTCGATAATATTAAGTCGGTAGACGTGAGGCAATTAGATTGACCCACGTGGCCTTCCATCGTTATGAGTAGGAACCGATTCCCGATGTAGGTTGAGTTGGTCGAGTCCCTCGAGACTCACCTATATCGCGATTCGCTGTCTTGCTTATGACATAGAGATGTCACCGGTGACCTGAGGACATGGTATGCTTGGTCGAGTCCCTCGAGGGTATATCATCAAATCAGACTCATCTTGTAACGAAGGTGTTGACTTAACCGAGCATCATGGTTGGTCGAGTCCCTCGAGGCCATGGTGATTTGGAGGCCGAACAGAGGGCGGGAATCACAAGGAGTTGTGATCGGCAAGAGTTGCCTACCTTTTAGGCTTAGTGTGATTGGTCGAGTCCCTCGAGGTTACACTAAGACGCGATTGAATCCCGATCCCCACTAGAAGTCTCTGGAGACTTCCGTTTCCGCGTCTTTGAGGGTGTCGGCGTGACTCGTTAGTAAAATAGTGGGAGCATATTAAGATAGAAGTCCATATCTTGATAGTTTATTTCTTACAAAATCTGCATGTTATTCATTTCTGCTACATCTTTATTTTCAGAAAATGTAAACTTTCAAATCCCTTTACGTGGCATACTTGATGTCAACCGCCTTACTGGTCCAAATTATATGGATTGGCTCCGTAACTTGAGAATTGTTCTCCAAATGGAGAAAATCGTGTACGTCCTTGATACTGATGATGCCTACGCCAAGAAGGGCAAGCGAGGATGAGATCGCTCGCTACATGAAGTACATTGATGACTCCACTCTTGCTTTCGATTATATATGTTGGGCTCTATGACTCCGAGTTACTGAGACAACATGAAAAGATGGATGCCAGATCCATTCTCCTGCATGTCCGCAAATTGTTTGAAGAACAGGGAAGGACTCAACGATATGAGATATTCAAGAGCCTTTTCCGCGCTAGGATGACTAAGGGGACACCGGTTCAAAACCATGTCCTAAAGATGATTGAGTGGATAGAGAAACTCACAGGTCTAGGAATGGTCCTAGAGGATAACTTGTGTGTGGACATTGTGCTTCAGTCCCTACCAGATTCCTTTTCACAGTTTATAATGAATTTTAATATGAACAAGCTTGAGGTGACTCTCCCAGAGCTCCTCAATATGTTGAGGGAGGCAGAGAGTACTATTAAGAAAGAGAAGCCAGTTCTCTACACTGGTGAGACCAGAAAGAAAAGGAAAGCAGAAAAGTCCCTTAAGAAAGGAAAGGGCAAGGGCAAACAAGGTAAAGCAAAGGTTGCTAAGAAAGACCCAACAAAGGACAAAGGCCAGTGCTTCCACTGTGGTAAAGATGGGCATTGGAAGAGAAACTGCAAAGAGTACCTTGTAGAAAGGGCGAAACAAAAGCTTGATGAAGCTTCAGGTACATTCATGATCAGTCTCCATTTGTCAAACTCTTATGATAACACATGGGTATTGGATACTGGTAGTGCTTATCATATATGCAATTCGTTGTAGGTTCTGGCAAGGCCTAGGAGACTACAGAGAGGCGAGATAGACCTCAAGATGGGTAATGGAGCAAAAGTTGCTGTATTAGCTGTTGGCGAGGTCGCCCTACATCTGCCTAGTGGAGTTTTTATTGCATTAGATGCATGTTATTTTGTTCCTTCTATTATCAAAAACATTATCTCCATTTCATGTTTAACAGTTAGTGGATATAAATTTGTTTTTGAGAACAATGGTTGTTCGATATTATTAGATGATAAGATCATCACGAAAGGAACATTGCATAATGGTTTATTTATGTTAGACACCACTCCACATATCATGAATGTAAATATGTCCAAAAGGAAACGAGATGAGTTGAACAAAGCATACCGTGGCATTGTAGGCTAGGTCACATCCATGAAAGAAGGATTCAAAAGTTGCTAAATGATGGATATCTAGATCCATTCGACTATATGTCATATCGACTTGTGAGCCTTGCATTCGTGAAAAACTAACCAAATCTCCATTTAGTAGAACGGAGAGAGCCAATGAGTTGTTGGAACTCATACATAGTGATGTATGTGGACCCATGTCAACTCATGCCATTGGAGGTTACTCCTACTTCATTACATTTACTTGATGATTTCTCAAGGTATGGATATGTGTACTTAATGAAGTACAAGTCCGAGGCCTTTTGAAAATTCAGAGAGTATAAGAATGAGGTGGAGAACTAGAACTGGAAAGAGTATCAAAAACTCTTGATCGGTCGAGGAGGTGAATACTTAAGTACAGAGTTTACTCAGTTCCTCAAGGACCATGGGATATTATCCCAATAGACACCTCCTTATACACCCCTCAGCTCAATGGTGTCTCTGAAAGGAGAAATCGTACATTATTAAATATGGTGCGGTCCATGATGAGTTTCATTGACCTACCCATCTCATTCAGGGGATATGCCCTAGAAACCGTGAGCTTACCTTCTCGAACAGAGATCCAACTAAGTGGTGAGTGTCTACACCATATGAGATATGGAAAAGGAAGAAGCCTGATCTTAAGGTTGTTAAGATCTGGGGCTGCCCCCCATGTTAGAAGACACAACCCCGATAAGTTAGAATCAAGGACGAGCAATGCAAATTTGTGGGATACCCCAAAGGAAACTTGTGGGTATTATTTCTATCATCTCGAGGACCAAAAGGTCTTTGTAGCTAAGAGAGCAATGTTCCTTGAGAAGGAACACATTCTTGACAAAACAGTGGGAGAATGATAGAATTGGCGAGGTTAGAGAACCAAGCTCAAGCACCACTCTGACCCGAGTGCATTCGGTACCTAATACACATTATCAAACTTTACTTGAGGTCTGATAGAGTATCCCATCCTCCCGAGAGATATGTGGGACATATTAGAGCAGAGGATGTAGAGGATATTGATCCTCAGACCTACGAGGAGGCTATTATGAGTATAGACTCAGGAAGTGGAAAGAAGTCATGAATTCTAAGATGGATTCTATGTACTCCAATAAGGTTTGGAACCTAGTTGATGCTTGAAAGGTATTGTACCCATCGGTTTTGCAAGTGGATCTTTAAGAAAAAAAAAGATGGGAGTAGATGGAAAGGTAGAGACCTATAAAAAAGCAAGGCTAGTGGCTAAGGGGTATCGTCAAAGGCAAGGTGTTGACTCTGACGAAAAACTTTCTCACCAGTAGCAATGCTAAAATCCATCAGAATTCTATTGGCTATTGCAGCACACTATGATTATGAGATCAGGGGATGGATGTGAAAACTGCATTCCTCAACGGGAACCTCGAGGAGGAGGTGTATATGATGCAACCTGAGGGATTCGTGTCCAAGAACTGCCCAGATAAGGTGTGTAGGTTGCTTAGATCCATTTATGGACTAAAGCAAGCTTCCCGAAGTTGGAACATAAGATTTGATGAGGCAATCAGATCTTATGACTTCATTAAGAATGAAGATGAGCCTTGTGTATACAGAAAGGTAAGTGAGAGCGCTATCACCTTTTTGGTTATCTAGACACTTCTCCATGAAGGACTTAGGGGAAGCATCTTATATCTTGGGGATTAGAATCTATAGAGATAGATCCAAGAGGATGCTTGGCTTGTCCCAGTCCAGGTACATAGAAACTATTGTCAAAAGGTTTGGCATGGTAAATTCCAAGAGAGGTCTCATACCGATGAGACATGGGATATCGCTTTCTACGAGTATGTCCCCAAAGACTCCAGAAGAAAGGGCGAACATGGATATGATACCTTATGCCTCAAAGCAATAGGGTCTATAATATATGCCATGCTATGTCTTGGGCCCGATATATCGCATGCTCTCGAGTGTCACGGCGGGTATCCAAGCGGATCCAAAGCTTGGAGCACTTTGAAAGCGATAATGTGTATCCTTAAGTACTTGAGAAGGACTAAGGATCTTTTACTAGTATATGGAGGTAATAGCCTTAAGGTTGAAGGCTACACGACTCAAGTTTTCATCGATGTCGATGATAGCAAGTCAAATTCAGGGTATGTGTACACCTTGAATGGAGGAGCAAATGTCTTTGGAAGAGTTCCAAGCAAGATACCACTGTGACTTTCACCCCCAGAAGGCGGAGTACATTGCTGCATCGGATGCAGAAAAGGAGGGAGTCCGGGTGAAGAAGTTCATCCAGATTTGGGAGTCGTCTGAGATAGCGACAAGTCGACTTCCTTATATTGCGACAACTATGGGGTGATTACTCAAATAAAGGAACCCGGGTCTCATCGAAGTGTTCGAGGAGGTTCCGGCTTATAAGAGAGATCGTAACCCGAAGGAGATGTAGCAGTGGAAAGAGTTCCATCCGAAGATAACATTGTAGATCCACCGACAAAGCCGTTGTCTCATTTTGTTTTGAAGCGTCCACGAAGGGGTCTGATGGGGATCGAGAACATAGGTGATTGGCTTTAGGTCAAGTGGGAGATTGCTAGTCATAGGTGCCCAGCAAGCCAATCACGTGAGTGATGGCACGTGTGATTTGATACAGAATCTTTTTGCTTATTATATTTTTGGCGTATATCACTTTATAACTATTGCATAAATGCATATATATATTGTGATGTCGTTGGATTTGTGCAATGGGAATCAGATCGTGATGAGATCACGATAATGAGATCGATTCACCTTTAAACACATATCCTAAATAATCCCGGTCATAGGTTACTCGAGAGGGACATCGTGATAACCTAGGATAGACCGGTGTCTTTGTATACTTGTCCATATGATGGATGCATTTGGTCTCATAGCTGCTCATGTAGGGACACTAGGGATACAATGCAGTGCTCATTGGAGAATGAGTTCACTTGATTGATCCGCTTACGAATGCCGGATGGTTGATGATGCCTTATTGTCGGACAACGATTCCGTAGTCCCTAGTGGTGTATCTCGGTCCTTAGACTTGAGACACCAAGGATGTCTGTATGAGTGCTCCACTCTTTGATACCGGACTTATAGGTTTGGTTGTCCCCGGATCTAGTACAACCGGTCATTGGGAGTGGTAGTCGACCTTCGAGGGCTATTGAGTGTCGATAGAGGATCATCCACTCTCAGCGTCATGAGAGGAATATCCCATGTGTTCTTGCTCGGACAAATCCCTGGCGGGGTCATTCGGGTTGAGAGAAAAGAGTTCTCCTGGGAGAATCCGATTAGAGCGAGACTTCGAGTAGAAACCGTATATGGGTCCGACAACACCATGCTTTCGATATCTGGTCTGGGGATATTAGATGGATGAGGGACTATAGGTACATGGTAACGAGGATGACAGTCCAATGGATTGGATTCCCTTGTATCGCCCTGGGGACTATGGCGTAGTGGCCTAATGCGTCCCCAGTCGATGAGTTGAGTGAATTATTACAGAGATAATAATTCACTAAATTAGAAGGAGTTCTGACAGGTATGACTCACGGCCAGCTCAATATTGAGCCTAGAGGGTCACACACATATGGTAGGCATTGCAATGAGTAGAGGTTCGGATATGAGATATCCGATAGAGCCCTTGTCTTATTGGATGCAGATCCAATACCCACTAGGGAAGGACCCATTAGGGTTTGACACGAGATCTCTATAAATAGGAGGGATTCACAGCCTCATAGGCTAGAGTCTTTGCTTGCCTTTCCTATTCTCCTCTCCCTCTCCACCTCAGAGGCCTAGAGTTTTGAGGAGGGTCGTCGTAACCCTGCTGTGTGGATCACCGCTAGAGAGGAGGACGCTTGACCTCCTTCACCCTCTCCTAAGGATCTGCAAGGAAACAGGGATATACGATCTCCCTAGGTAACACAATCTCTATACGCAGTTTTGTGTTTTACGAATTTTTGCGCACCAATCTTCGCACGACAATGAACATCTTTTTGGGAATCGGGAATTTTTGTTTTCTTGTTCTTCCGCTGCGCATATGATGTCGCCCCCTTGATTTCCCAACATTTCTATGGTTTGACATCTAATATTCTGACATGTTCAATTGCAACCCAACTTCTTATTCTTCCTTCTTTAATCAATTTACCTTTTATATTTGAATATAGTCTTACGTCACTTAAATACATATTTGATCACAAACTTTATCAATTTATTTAATCATCAAAATTCGAGATTCAACATGATCGTCAGTTACCTGAGGACACCAAGATGACCCAACCCCTAGGGAGGAATCTTATGATCAAGAAGATGTCAGTTCACCTATCTGGTAGTCTCGAACTAGGTCCTTACCAATAGAATGATTTCTGACTGTCTATGTGGTCTTACCTTATCAAGTCTCCCATGTCAGGAAGAAACATCTAGATGAGCTTGCACTGAACCAATCATATCAATTCATCAACAATACTTGTTACACCAATCAACAATTCATCAACCAAGCATTTGTTGTGATCCCATTATTAACTCATTTATACTTGAATTTAGTCTGTCATTTTAAGCATATTTATCTTAGAAGAGCTTGGGTTTCATTGTGAAGGTAAAGAAAAACAACTTCTGTCCGCTTAAAGAAAAGCCAAAAGTAAGCTTCTTTCTGTGCTCCAAAGCATATATATATATATATATATATATATATATATATATATATATATATATATATATATATATATATATATATATATATATATATATATAGTTTGATTTTTCTGGATTTGATTTTTGCCCTTTGCCCGATCTCATATAATCTCTCCGCTCCGCTCCTTTAACAAAGTCAGAGAAAAAGAAAAAAAAAAGGGAGAAAAAGAAAAGAAGAAGAGACAAGAATGTACCACAGCTTGGACTCTTTCAAATTAAATCAAACATGAATCTATTACACGGTGGATTCTCCCAATTCAATCGATCTGACTTGGTTTTTTTTTCCTTCCATGAAGAGATGCAAAATCTTCACGCTTCCTAAATTCCATGGTAAATTCCTTGAAAAGGTTGCTATTCAGTAAAACCATAGAACTTAAAAAATTTTCTTAAAGATTATAATATACTGTATAAGAAAATTGGAATAATATAGGATAGATGTTGGGACTAATCGGAACCGGATTCCATGAGGTCTGAGAAGGAGAAGTTTACAGAAACACTCGACAAATCTGTAATATCTGATTCTACAAAAAATTTCTTATTTCAGCGAGTCTCGTTCCAGTATGGTTCACCATGATCAGTGAGTGGCTCAAGGTAGCTATGAAGGCTCAGGTGCGTACTATGCGGGCAGCTGATGCCTGCACAGAAAGGAGACTAGGAGACTTCTCTTTCTTTTTATTTCTCTTTCTCCTTTCAAACCCATCACCTCGAGTGGAGCGCACAAAGTACTGCTGTGGGAACAAGCGAAGTCTTCGTCCAGGTGAGCCTGAGCCTGTGATTAGAATAAGCCCGGGAAGCTAAACCACGCTTGCCCCCAGGAAAACCGCGTCCTCGCTCGAGTTCTGCCGCACAAGTTATGATGGACTCCAGCAGCAACACCTTTGGCCTTCTGCTTCCGAGTTTGCTTTGACTGCTTCTTTGTCACGCACACACTCACAACGGTGTATGTTTATTTGTGGTGGTGTTTTCTTCCGGTCACAGATTGAGCTGGCGAGCGAAGGTCAAGGAAACCGGTTGAAAGCATTCAGATATGCTGCTGAACCCCACCCAGAATTATGAAGCTCGCTCGATGGGAGCAATGGAGGCAGCTGTTGTCTCAACCCAAATTTATGAGGGTCGCCGAAAGGAGAGAAACGGAGGCAGCCATGGCCACGAGAGGAAGAGTTCAGCAAGAGGGTAAAGGTTGGGTGCAGCGGCCGAGTTCGGGCGACGCTGTTCCCGGTGATGCGAGTACCCGAGCCGTCTGATCTGGCCCACCCCCCTCTGTTCGCCCGATTCGTGGCGGAACGGTACGTCGATGTTAATGATGATGGGACGGCTATAAATAGGGCCGGCCCCCTTTTCGCCCTGTCGTCAACATCTTCCTTTGGTCCACTGTTCCCACTACTGTTGTTCTCATAAAGAACCGTGCTTCCACGTGCGCCCTCCTCCCCCTCCTCTCCATCCAGTAATATTCTCTCTCTATATATATATTTACGTATATATTAATCTTTCTTACCATTTGTGTTGGTACAAAATACTGCTTATTGTTCCTCCAAACCTAAAGAACCAGAAAAACAAAGAAAAATGGAGATGGCTTGCCTTTCCTTTGCTACTGACGTTTTCATTCTTTTCTTCCTACTCTTCCGGTAGCGGTAAATGTAAGCTGCTGTTCTTCTGAAGTCGACGGCTTGATCCAGATTTTGTTTCCTTTCATATCAGACCGCTATGTTCAGCAGCACCTGTGGGGTTCTTGTTTGTTTCTTCCATCCCTAGCTTTTATGATCATCCTCTTATAGTAGGCGTATGTGCTCTATTTTCTAGTCGTTATTCTCATTACAGTAATTTAATTGTCCTCTTTTTCAAGGACTTATTCTTCTTTAATTTTCTATGTTACCTTTTCATGTTTTGGCGTTTTACCTACTGATTTGAAGGAACATCTCTGTGAAGTAGGAGGAAGATGGAAGATTTGTACAGCATACATCCGGGAATCCTGCGGGGAGGGGATATACCGGTCATCGGATCGGTGTCGAGCTGCCAGGTGACAAACGAGGCGTCGCAGGTGATCGGCGGCGGCGGGGGGTCGGATCTGACGGACATGATCAAAGCTCAAATTGCGAACCACCCTCTGTACCCGTCTCTTTTATCCGCCTACATCGAGTGCCGAAAGGTACTGATCATCATATGGATATAACAGTGTTTGGGAAGAGAGGGTTTGTCGAAGTGAACCTGGCGATGGGTTATCCCACATGACGTTTTTCCTTTGAAGGTGGGGGCGCCGCCGGAGGTGGCGCAGCTCCTGGAAGAGATCGGGAGCGAGGGGCACTCGAGCACGGGTGGTGGGGAAATTGGAGCGGATCCGGAGCTCGACGAGTTCATGGTAACGAGATGGGGTCACCACATGAACGCTCTCTCTCTCTCTCTCTCTCTCTCTCACTCTCTCTCTCTCTCAGTCTCACTGCTGCTGTTTTGTATTACCGGTGTGTGTATGCTATATCTGACCGACTTTGAGACTGTATACTGCTGCTGCTGTTCGAGCAATTAGATTTCTATATGGTTACAACGAAGGTTTTGTGATCGAAGTCAGTGGCGCAGGAATCATACTGCCTTGCTTTGGTGCGATACAAGGAGGATCTGTCGAAACCCTTCGACGAGGCTGCATCGTTCCTCAACGACATCGAGATGCAACTCACCAATCTGTGCAAAGCATCCTCCGCCGCCGCCACCACAACCGCAACCGGAAACTCTCCTTCCGGTAAATGTTAATCTTTGTCTTTGTTTTCCTGAAGTCAACACCGCAAGTGAGTCTTAATTTGAAGGTTGAAGCTGGAGAGAGAGAGAGAGAGAGAGAGAGAGAGAGAGGGGTTCGGGTTGGGGGTAGTGAGCAGTCAAATCGTGGCCATGCAAAAGAGGAGCAGGTCTGTCAGTAACAGTGGAGTAGGGATCAGTCCAACGTTGTAGGCTTCATTGTTGCTACCTTTGTTTCTTTATCTGCGCTGGATGGTGGAGAAGTCGGATCAATCAATCTATTCTTCTGAAAAGAAGAAGCTATCATAATAAAAGTCGTTGTACGGTGAGAGATTGTTTCTTTGCCTCCTCATACAAGTGGCAAGGGAGTTTCGATTAGGGTAGCGGACTGACCATATCTCTCTTATGGTTGTGCACTAAAACCACGTTACTCGGGTTTCATCATTCTTGATTACATGTATGTTCGAGAGAAACAGTTGCAGATGGAAGAACTGTGTTGAAAGAACATTTCTTTTTAGAGATTTACTGGAACTACTACCATATGCTTATTCATGGGTTCCTTCCAATTTTTCTCAACTTTTCTGCAGCATTTTTTTCTTTTTGTCTCTGAATTTCTACTATCATTGGTTGTGCATATCTCTTACCCTTAATGTTTTTTATCAAGCGTGGAAGAGTTGAACTTGGAATTGATATATGTGACCTAGCTGGTGTAGATTGTGTATTTCCCTAAATTGCAATTGTAGTAGGGTTTCTCAATCCCTTCCGATTGCACAATAGAGCGTTAGGGTTAAAAATGCAATTTCAAAAGACATACTAAGATCTTCATCCACAAAAATGCTCTTAACCGTTTATTGTGATAAGATCTTAGGCATCATATTATACAATTGAATTGGATATCACGTTGAAAAAAAAAAAAAAAAAACTTAACAATGGTCATATTACAATGATGATAACAAGTGGTATAATACTGCTTACTAGACAAATTGAATTGCGATTTCCATCCAACTTGTATTAAATTCAGGATGATTATGGATCACCTTGCTGCCATTCATGTTTGGAGTACCCAGATATTCTAATAAGATGGGCAGATTTTTTTATTTTTTTTATGAAATATCAATGCATGCTATCATGGAGTGGCCCATATTATATGGGTTCAATTATTTGAGAGTTTCATTAAGCTAGGAGAACATGATTCAGTATTAACAAAAAAAGAAAATGTTTGATTTGTTGTATGTTTTCTTGCATTAAATAGTTATATAGATTCAAGTATTTGAATGTTTAACTGAACTAGGAAAACATAAATCAGTATTATATGTTTGATTTGCTGTCTACTTTCTTGAATTAAAAGTTTGATATTTGAAATATCAACAATCACTACATTTCTCTCTCTCTCTCTTTCTCAATATAAAGAAACAGAACAGAAGACAAAAGATCCCCACTTCTCTTGTATCCATATAAACAAAATCAGTCCCCAATTTATGCATGTAAATATTACTAGTCTACATCTACTAGAAATTGAAGATATCCTGATGAATGTTAGATTAGAGGATGATTTTTCTCTACAATTATGTATTACTCCTAGTTCTCGGAGTCTGATATACTGAATGATGTGGGACTGTTTTCCTACCATCACTGCCTCCTATCTCCATTATGAATTGAACTATTTTGTGAATTATGCTCCTTGCTGTTGCCTATTAGACCAGATGCCTACCAATCTTCTTTTGCCTTTGGAAAGAGTTAAGTCTCCCAGTGTTTGTTCATGCAATTCTTACCAAGTTTGGTTGATGGACACAATAGACAAGAAACTTAATACTTTTTAGGGAAACTTCCATATGCAGACCCTGGCATTATGAGCTAGTTATAAAATTCTATACGTATCCATAAATGCAATTCGATATCATTCGATGTGGTAAACTAAAAAGTATTATCATGTTCCTGACTAACACAGGTGGATCTACTGTATTATCATATTCCTCGGTTTGTTTTGACACTTAAGACTATCTTATAATAAATGTGATGAAAATGCCTTAGTTTTCAATTTGTAGAAAATCATCTCTCTTCTACCATAACTAATTATCTACCTTAGTAAACATCATAGGGTAAATTTGAATGGAAGCTCACATAGAATTTTTTCAGGTGTGATTATAGGATTTGAATCTGCCACCAAGACTGCATGGGATCCAGAACTTTTGCATGTGATGTTAATTCAAAATCTTGCCAGCAACTTAGAAATTGGATATTTTGTGGCAGACTCAGTAAGAGCTTGGATATACCTTTTTCATTTCAAAATGAATTGATTTTTAGATTTGAAATTGATTCAATTAAACTACATGAAAAATTATGGTATAAAATTAATAGAAACTAAAGTTCTTGTCAATTTTCATCCCTCGAAGATATGGACAAAATAATCTGATGGGTGTTTCAAATTAACGTGCTGGAAATTTATGTTATTTTTCCACTAGAAATAGTCACATCATGTGAATTTGTCACATCTATCTCACATACCAAAGACAACTCAGATGGAGAATGAATAGATGCAAGAAAAAAATTGCCTAGACATGTATAGACACTATGGTCTTTGTTCCTTGTGATGGAAAATTGAACAACAACCATAGTCCCCAGTACAGTCTACATAATGAAAAATATTTTAAATAAGGTGATCATATATATATATATATATATATATATATATATATATATATATATATATATATAATATAAGTTGGATTAGGCTTGGCACATGAAACCTAAACCTATGTGCACGATGTAGATTTAAATTCTTTGTTAGGCAGCCAACAGTACTTATCAGTATATCTGAATTTTCATATGTTCAAATTGTTTCATGATGAACTAAATCAGACAAGGAGGTTTGTATAAAACATTCTGATACGGTAAGTCCTGCTTTTGTTTATTTGCTACAGCTTAGATTCTATTCATTTCTTAAGATAAGCATGTGAGGGAAAAAGATTCAAATTGGAAGTTAGGTCTTAATTATCATGTTAATGCTGATATGTGCATCAGTATGTTGTGAATCTCATGTCAATTTCCTTTATACACTAGAAAAGATTGTAGGAAATGTGTTATTTATTTAAACACTGAAAAACAATGGTATTGCAATCATGTATTTGATATCCTAGTACTGGAACATTTTCCTTTCTAGATATCACATTTCTCTAATCTGACCATTTCTTTTGATTTCGATCAACCAAATGCTTATGCCCACTAAATAAGCTTGGATGGATAATTATGTAACATGCATCAAGGATCAGTTAGTCATCTTCTAAAATAAATGCATTTGTCTTCTGAAACACTGGCTTTGTTCTTGAAGTTTTCAACTTAATAATTGTTCTACATTGTGCCGATCATGGAAATATGAAACACTTCAAAAAATAAGCTTTTATCAGTTCTATGGAGGGTAATCATAGTGTGGTCGGTTCCTGTATTCATGGTGACTAATGTTGAGAATAACTGTTCATAAGGCACTCGTAGGTTGTTTATTTACACCAATTACTTTTAGTTTTCTTCTGCACTTCAATGCAGTTATAATTTTATTCACATTCAGTGCTCTATAATATTTATCATATATTTGAAGTATGCATCTGCTCAATTGGCTTCTGAAGTTTGCAGTTAATTAATTTCTACATACACCTCTCTGAAAGGTCATACTTAATATTTTATGAGAATTTTGTTTGCTCAAAATAGAAAATTGAATAAAAAATACTAAGAATTGATTTGTTATGTTGAAACAATATTTTTATGTTGACATAAATTAGCACAATCATTATACATGTTTCTTTGGCTTGACAGCGCATATAGGATTTT
This sequence comes from Musa schizocarpa, assembly GCA_900464855.2. Classification (NCBI taxonomy): domain Eukaryota; kingdom Viridiplantae; phylum Streptophyta; class Magnoliopsida; order Zingiberales; family Musaceae; genus Musa; species Musa schizocarpa. The sequence continues at coordinate 15,651,049 of LS990916.1, read as the reverse complement.
CTTCCTGTGTGATATTCGCCATGTTATATTTGAATTTTCCATGAACTTTAAGTTCTGTTTTCCATAGTCATCTTTTAATTATCCTTTAAGACTGATAGCTTGAGCTTTTATATTATTTTTTGTTATAAATTCTATCACCTCAATATGTGCAAGAGCAATGGGTATCATATGGATGTACCATAGGTGTAGTTATTTACTTTCCTCATGCGTCAAGCTTACCTTGGTTGTATCATCAGTTGACATCAGAAAACAATTTTTACTAATCGTGGAAACCTTTAAATTTATAGTTACTTATAGGTGCTAGATGATCTCTCTTCAAAAATCAAAATATCCTCCTATCTAGCATGCTTGCCGAGACAAGCTATTTTTGTCTTTTTGGTTTTAGTGATTTTTGTTCTTTGCATGTTGCAAAATAATATATAGAATGAAATGATAATATCCTTGCAACCCGGATTCTTTCAGTTAATTTTGTTGGTTAAATTGATAGCAAATAAATGTGCACTGCTAGTAATGCTGCTTCTTGTTCTGTTATGATGCTTTTCTATGAATCTAAGAAATAATGTTGTATTACTTTTTTACTTGAAATTAAAAGCTATCTCCTCTCCTAAGAATCTTGAAGTGTGAATTCTTTAATTCATGGTGTATGCATGACAGTATTCAGAAAGTTGTCTTTACATTGTTGTGAGGTTTCATAAATATCCAGAATGAATATGTCGATTATCATATTTCTTGCCGGATGGTTCTCGTTCTATGAATCGATTGCTAGTTCTAAAAAAACATTATAGCAGAAAGGTTCAGATTCTCTCTTGGGCATTCTTAGCTAGATAGACCTGTTAATGTAAATTACAGTTGAAAAGTCACCAATTACATTATGGGCACAAGCAACAGAACTGGCCCTGTAGGTTTGTTCCAGTCCAATAGCGACTTGGATGTATAAATAGAAGAGAATATTATTGTTTTGCAATTGTGTTTTTGTGATCCATCAGAAGTGAACAGACGTTCAAAAATTGTACTTGATTTCATGAGGATACAACAATATCAAGTAGAGAATTTGCAGATATTTTTTTTCGTTTGACTTGATACATAAGTTTGTCTTATCTTAAGTCAACATAGAGCTATAGTATATGTTTTTCTCAAGGTTCATGATAAAGCAGTTTAAATAACCTCAATCTTTAACATGGAGATTCACTAACTTCTTTCAACTTTCAATATGAACTGAAATGCTTGTTTTCTTAGATCAGCTAAACCTTGTCAGAATTCTAGGGGCTTGTTGTGATCCATTAGAGAGAAGTGGTTGTACCCATACGCCATACAGGTTATAGTTCCATAAATAAGCTGGTAACAGTGTGTTCATTAGACTAACCTGAGGGGCAGTGCTGGTGTGTGAGATGTATAGCTTCTGGATTCCACATATATTTAATTTGTAGCAGCTGAGACTATGCTGATAGATTTTTTTATTTTATATTTGAAAGCTTTTTTCTCAAGAATTAATTGTGTTTGAAGCATCAGTCTGGAGGAATTAATCTAACTTAGACAAATGCGTATTGCCTGTGATGCATCTTTCAATGTAATTTATGTCTTATATTTTCTGCAGTACCAGATCTAAGAAGTTGTGTACAATTTGGTCAGTGCTGTATAGATCCTACCCATCAATATTGTTTTTGACAACAAGGATGCAAGGATAACAACACGTCTCCAAAGTGCATGCCATGCCCTTGCCTGATTATTTGTTTGAAGTTCTATTGGAGAGTTTAATTGATGGCTATGTTAATTTATGTGCATAGATTGTGGTAAACACGTATCATAGGACTTGCGAGATGCACCATTTGTATTTTTACTACAATAGTCTTTTCCGTTGTATGATTTCATTGGTATATTCTGCCAGAGGAAGTGATTGGAACCTCGGAAGAAGATCAAAGTTGCGAGGACTTGGAATCATCTGAAGGCCAAGGATATGGTTCACGTGTGGCGGATTCTGACCTGAGGGAGATGCTGCAGAAAAAATACAGTGGCTATCTGAGTAATCTGCGCAAGGAATTCTTGAAGAAGAGAAAGAAGGGGAAACTGCCGAAGGATGCAAGGTTGATATTATTAGATTGGTGGAACACCCATTGTAGATGGCCCTATCCAACCGTAATTGCTCTGGCTGATTCTTTATTTAGTTTCTTATTGAGACTATTGGGTTAATATCCCTCACTTCTTGGACATGGTTTGCATAGGAAGAGGAGAAGGCAAAACTAGCTGAGAAGACTGGCCTTGAACAGAAGCAGATCAACAATTGGTTCATAAACCAAAGAAAAAGGCACTGGAAGCCATCCGAAGACGTGCGTTTCGCGTTGATGGAGGGTGTGAGTGATGGATCCAGTGGGACCATGTTGTGCTTTGGCAGTAGTACAACTGGTACTTAAGCAACACCGTGCTCCTCTTTCATTCTCTGCCCCTGCAAGCTGTTTTGTCCCACTGGCAACTTCTGATGTCCATGTGTACATGTTTCTTGGACAAGTACAAATGTTATTAGCTTGCATTGCATGTTATCAGGGGCGTATAATGTTTGAACTGACGGTGCGATATATTAGCCTTCTCTGTGGTTTGCTTGATTAACTTGGAAGTATCATGTTCTGCTAATCCATGTTAATATACTTTCCTTTATTTGCCTCAATTTGTGTCAATGAGGCCTGCTAAATTGAACTTGAGTTCAATATCCAAGTATGAAAGATGTGAAGAGCTACACTTGAGTCACTAGCACTCTCTATATATTAGTCACTGTTTGGGTTACAGTTTTGCAGTGTTCATTTGCAAGTGCCAAGTTAATACTTTTTCTGAAAATTCAGAAGCTTCTGAGATTAATCATATTGAAATGCTTGCAACCGATAAGTTTTGGAGTTAAAAAGTAGGAGGTAGAGAGATTTATAATCCCTTGAAGTCATTTTGTCAGTGCATGCTTCAATTTTAGGCGAATGTCTATTTGTCTTGCAGGTTTATGAATGCTTGAATTCTTCCATCCTTTGTTTTATTCCTTCCTAGGAGGGCTTCAATGACTTCGTAGCATCATTTGAGGTTTCAATATGGAAATTAATTAAACTAGACTCATCTAATCCTATAAACCAACTGAAACTTCTCACTTTCAATATAGAAATTAATTAGGGTGTTAAAATTGAGATTATTCTTTTAAGAGTATTTCTAATGGACTTTCAATATAGAAATATAAAACTAGGTTTCTAATTGTGCTTAGTATTGCATAAGTATTATACAAGTCTACTCTCATCCGTAGAATGCCACTAGCATATCGATAGATGTAAAGGACACAACTCAAGGTTGACGTCAAAGTCACTTAGGAAGGATGATATATCGGTATCAGGGCTTAAGTTCAACTTATGGATAACTTGTATAATTATTTTTTTATATCTAAAATATTAATATGATGATATATCAGATGAGAGGATTTGAAATCTTATGTGTTATATTTTTAATACCTAAAATATTAGTGTAGTAGTAGTGTATTAGGATGGAAGGTTCGAGATCATCTGATATATTTATTATAATTAAGTCATCATTAAAGTAGTAATCTATTAGACTCATTTATCAAGAGGTGAGCATTCGAAATCTCATCCGATATATTTTTTTAAGATGTTAATTAGCTTGATTAGTAAAGACTTTGTTTGATTATTATTATTAAGCCTTCTTATTAAAACTTTTATTTATCATTTATTTTTTATAAAAAAAATTTTATATCCAAATATATCTCAAATATGATTACAAGGTAGCTGAGTTCAGTTTAATCCATGTGTCTTTCCACGTCTTAGTTTCTTCAAAATAATACATGTGTAGAAATCAAAATGTCATCGTTGTGAGTCGAAATCAAGAAAAGGAAAAGCTCCATGTGTATCATTCCGTCATGACATCTCGAAGGCTTTTCGTTATCATATCCATACATCTTGCTTGTCATTACCTGTCTGCTCTGTTTGGATTTGATTCAGCATCATATTATGAACAGTGGAAGTCTTTATCATCAAAGCCACCATTTTTCAAAATATGATTAAACATAAATGAACGAAAAATGATACAATTTGAATTTTAGATATTGTTACCAAGATTTTTATTTTTCTTTATTTTGAGTCTTTATCATCATCAAAGTCTCAGATTATAGGACATCCGGAGTTTTATCATCTAACAAGGTTGCAAGTTATTGCAAGTTATCATCTAACAACCTTGTTTTATCATCTGACAAGGTTGCAAGTTATTGCAAGTTTTATCATAAAAAAAAAACACTTGGCATCGATGTTATCTCTGCTAACAAATATCATCTTCTTCCCCTATCTACCTCAATATTCTGAGACAAGTTTGGTAGTTGAACTTAGATATCAGTGCCTTAGATTTTTGTGCCTACATCGTATGATATATGTTAGAGCTACCCCAGGAACCGATAAAGACAATAAAGCGGAAAGAATAAAAGCAACAAGAACATCAGATTATCGTGGTTCGATCAATTAATCTTGACTTACATCCACGGACGAAAGAGGAGCAAATCACTACTATAAAAGAAACTATTACAAATGCCTTAGGAAGATGTTCTTAGGCCATAAAACACCCGAAAATACTAAACAAAAATCTCAACTATAAGCCCAAACTATTGAACTGAGTATGAACTTAAACCCAAAGCAAACACTTAGGTTTTTCTTGTGGTGCCACATGTGGTGCATCTGACTTTAGCCTAGGTCCTTATTTATAGTTCCAATAGGAGATAATAAGCCTGGTTTTCCCGATGTGGGACTATGGGACTTGCCAAACTGACAAATCTCCACCTTGGCATGTCCCAACAAAACTTGCTCCACCTTCTTCATAAAAGTCCCAATGGGCAATCACCAACAATGAACACCAACAAAGTCCAAGCACTGCTTGAACTTGTAAACCGGAAGAGGCTTCACAAGCATATCAGTTGGATTGTCCTTCATATGAATTTTCTGAACAAGGACTTTTCCCTCAGCAATGGTATCCCATTTGCATCCAACAATTTTCTTACCCAAAGGCGGCTTCACAAGATCCTCAGTTCTATTCTGATGAAGAGATTCTATTTCTTCATTCATCGCAATCAACCATTTAACGAAATTATCATAAGAAACTGCATCTGAGTAGGAAGTAGGCTCACCAACTTCATTTGTTTCTTCTGCAACAGACAAAGCATATGCAACCAAATTTGTATATCTTTGTGGTGATCGAATATTTCTCCGTTGTCTATCCTTAGCTATGGAATATTGCTCTTCCTCTGGATCAACTTCATCAGTAGACTCGGGACCATCTACTGTCATTCTTTGAGTAGAAGAGTTCGACTGAAAAGAATTAGAACTACCAATCTCAAGCTCCACCTGCTTCTGCGCACTATCATTTGTATAACTAATAGATTCCTCTTTAGAAGATAACATAGACAATTCATCAAAAGTAACATCTCTACTGATTACAAATTTTTGGGATTTGGGATCAGAACACCATAATCTATATTCTTTCACCCTAGAAGCATACCCAAGGAAAATACATTTTTTAGCTCGATGCTCTAATTTTCCTTCATTTATATGCATGTATGCTGGACACCCAAAAATTTTTAAATCAGAGTAATCAGTAGGAGTACCTGACCAAACTTACTCCGGAGTTTTAAAGTTAAGTGCTGTAGAAGGAGCGCGGTTGATAACGTAATAGGCCATATTAATTGTCTCTGCCCAAAAGTCCTTTGTCAACCCTGCATTTGAGATCATACACCTTGCTCTCTCCAAAAGTGTTCTGTTTATACGTTCGGCCACACCATTTTGCTGAGGCGTCATCCTAACAGTGTGATGCCGAACGATTCCTTCATTTTTGCAAAATTCATTAAAGTCACATTCACAAAATTCCATACCATTATCTGTTCGAAGCCGCTTAATCCGTTTACCTGTTTGCTTCTCAATCAAAGCCTTCCATTGTTTAAATGTTAGAAAAATATCATTTTTATGCTTCAAAAATAAACTCAAACTTTCCTAGAATAATCATCAATGAAAGTCAACATATACCTAGCACCACCCTTAGACTGAACATGAGTTGGACCCCAAAGGTCTGAATTAATATAGTCAAGAGTATCTTTCGTTTTGTGAATTGTCAGAGAATTGAAGCTGACTCTTTTCTGCTTTCCAAAAATGCAGTGTTCACAAAAATCCAGTGGCCCAGTACTCTGTCCGCAAAGTAGACCCCTTTTGCTCAATATGCTCAAATATTTTTCGCTTATATGACCCAAACGCATATGCGATAATTTGGTGATGTCAGAATCAGACAATGATGATGACAAGACTGCAATTGATCCTGTGACAGTAGTTCCCTACAAAATATAAAAGCTACCAGACCTACAAGCTTTTATTGTTGAATCTCGAATTTTGATGATAAAATCAATTGATGGGTTAACTGATCTAATCCATATTATTGAGTTAAGTGTGCAGGATTAACTACGATAACCAGAAAACACAAAGCAAGGATACCAGAGTCAAGTTCGATGGACATTTAAGAGTCCGAAGAATCGTCGGAGATGCTGCCGGAACCAACCGAGAAGAAATCGGGAACTTGTCGGAATTTTCGGAAGTTCGCCGAAGAGATCGTCGGAGGTTCACAGAGATCACCGAGAAAGCTCGGCTACTCATTAAAGTCATCACAAGTTCGGGAGCTCGCTGGGAGCCCGTCGGAAGAAGTTCGTCGGAAAGCTCGTTGGAACAATACTCGACGTTCGCGGTTGAAAGCTTGCTTAGGATGTGTTTTGTTATGTAGTTCACTTGTAATTAGGATAAGGATTAAGAGATAATATATCCTGGTTAGGGGCCAATTGGGCCCAAAATTAGACTTGGTTTGGGCTAAATTTGATGCCCAACAAGTGAACCGAAGGGTCTGGCGGTGGCACCGCCAGACTGGGCGGTTGCACCACTCAACACCCGAGAGCTGCTCGGTGGCACCGCCCAGCACTGTCAGTGTCTGACACTGATAGGCGGTGGCACTGCCAGCATCGGGAACTCAAAGAGAATTCAAATTTTGGAGCCCAAATTTGAATCCTCTTGAGGCCTATAAATACCGCTCAAATCTCAGCTGAGAGAACAACTTTTTGAGCAGCAAGTGTTTGAGAGAAAGGCCTTAGAAAAGTCTTAGCTAGCCTTGTTTTCAATTTGCTAGTGTTCACCTCCTACTTTCTTGTTGAAAATTTGTAAGAGAGTGAACTGCTTGTAAAAAGTTGTAAGAGGGGTATTCACCCTTCCCTTTCAAGAGATTTGCTAGTGGAAGGTGGGAGCCTCACCGAAGAGGGGCCTCGCAAGTGGATGTAGGTCACTTGACCGAACCACTGTAAAATCAGCATGATCTCTGGTTTGCATTTACTTATTATCATTTACATTACTGCAAACCATTTGCACTTTAATGCTATATTGCTTTGTCTCAGTCTTACTTATCCCTTCAAGTTAAAACGCAATCGAAACGATTTTAAACAAAAACGTTGCTTTTATCATACGAAGTTTCCAAAAAGTGTTTAAATCGTGAAAAGTTATCGCACTTTACCGCTGCACTAATTCACCCACCCCTCTTAGTGCCGCTCCGATCCTAACAATTGGTATCAGAGCCAGGCTCACTCTCATATTTGGTTTAATACCCAAGAGAGATGGCTTACTCCGGCATGCATGAGGGACACTCTATCACACGTCCACCTATGTTTAATGGGTCGGATTACACGTATTGGAAGACCCATATGAGGATCTTCCTCATTTCCATGGATTTCGAACTTTGGACTATTGTCGAAAACGGATTTAAAAAATCTTCTCTTCCGATGAGCGAATGGAATGAATCGGAGAAGAAGGTTTTTGCTTTAAACGCAAAGGCTATGAATGCCTTGTTTTGTGCACTAGATAAAAATGAATTTAATCGTGTTTCAATTTGTGATTCGGCTTTTGATATTTGGAGAACTCTTGAGGTCACTCATGAAGGCACTAGCCGAGTGAAAGAGTCCAAAATCAACATCCTTGTGCACTCTTATGAACTTTTCCAAATGAAACCAAGTGAGTCCATCGGAGACATGTACACTTGTTTCACGGATGTCATCAATGGACTCAAAGCTCTTGGTAAAGATTTTACTAACTTTGAACTAGTAACTAAAATCTTAAGATCCCTCCCTAAAAGTTGGGATCCAAAAGTTACGACAATTCAAGAGGCCAAAGACCTTAAAACATTCCCTCTTGAAGAACTATTGGGTCTCTAATGACCTATGAAATGACATGTCAAGCTCATGATGAGCTCGAGAACCCCCTTCCAAAGAATAGGAAGGATATGACACTCACATCACAAGAAGACAACTTGAAAGGAACATCAAGTGATGAGGACAGTGACAATGACATTGCACTTTTGACTCAAAAATTTAAAAAATATTTAAGAAAGAACAAATTTAAAAATAATATAAAAAATAAGTTCGAACACAAGAAGGACCGAGTGATTTGCTATGAATGTAAAAAATCGGGACACTACAAGAACGATTGCTCTCAAGCCAAAAAGAGAACATCAAAGAAGAAGGCGCTCAAGGCAACGTGGGATGATTCAAGCGCGTCCGAAGAAGAGGAGTCCAACACCGAGCAAGTTGCTCATTACTCCCTAATGGCCATCGGAGAAGAGGTAATAGATTTAATTGATGCAGATTTACCTTATCATGAATTATTAAATGCTTTCCATGAGTTATTTGATGAATGTAAGACAATTAGTAGAAAATACAAATTGCTAAAAAAGGAACATGATAGTCTCACTTGTGATATCGATAAATTAAAAACTGAATATCATGTTAGTTTAACTCCATGTATAAAATGTCATGATTTAGAATCTCTCCAAAAGGAGAACTTGCTACTTAAGGACACCTTGAAGAAATTCGAGGTTGGTAGCAAATATTTGAATATGATCCTTACAAATAAGGGTCACGTTCCTAAAAGAAGTGGAATCGGATTTGTGAGAAGTCCTCACCAAAATCCAACCACCTTCATTAAAGGCCCCGTCTTACATGTTCGATACCAAAGCAATTGTAACTTTTGTTGCAAATATGGACATAAAACTTATAAATGTCCATTCAAGAAAATTAGTCCGAACAAACTAATTTGGGTTCCTAAAGGAACCATGATCAACTCTATGCAATATGATGAACAAGTTAAATCAGTTTTTAAGGCACCCAAAAGAAAATGGGTACCTAAAAATAATCCCTTCTTGTAGAAATATACACCATCACAAGCTAGGAGCAAGAGATGGTATCTAGATAGTGGATGCTCAAGACATATGACTGGAGATCCATCTCATTTCTCTATGCTCACTAGCAAAGAAGAAGGGTATGTCACCTTCGGAGACAACAACCAAGGGAAAATCATTGGCAAGGGAACCATAGGTAACAAATTAAAATTTTCTATTGATGATGTCTTACTAGTTGATGGATTGAAACATAATCTCTTGAGTGTTAGTCAATTATGCGATAAAGGTTATATCGTTAGATTTGAATCAAATGTATGTATTATTAAAAAACCAAACCATAACATGACTATGATTGCATTAAAACAAAATAATGTCTATACCATCAACCTTGATGAACTAAGTAATGAAATGTGCTTCTCTGTTTTAAATTATGATGCTTGGCTTTGGCATAGGAGACTAGGCCATGCAAGCATGAAACTAATATCTAAGATCTCATCTAGAGAATTAGTGTGAGGAATTCCAAATATAAAGTTTATTAAGGACAAAGTATGCGATGCATGTCAACTAGGTAAACAAATAAAAACGAGTTTCAAATAAAAAACTCAAATTAGCACCACTAGACTATTACAATTGATTCATTTGGACTTATTTGGACCAATTGATACGACAAGTCTAGGAGGAAGCAAATATGCATTTGTAATTATGGATGACTATACTAGATACACTTGGACCTATTTCTTAGCTCACAAAAGTGATTGTTTCAAGTGTTTCTCTAAATTTTGTAAACTCACTCAAAATGAAAAATGTTTCATGATTTCATCAATTCGGAGTGATCACGGTGGCGAATTTCAAAACCGTGACTTTCAAAATTTTTGTGAAGTTAATGGATACAATCACAACTTCTCCACTCCGAGGAATCCTCAACAAAATGGAGTAGTTGAAAGAAAAAATAGAAACCTACAAGAAATGGCAAGAACTAAATTAAATGAACATAGTTTACCTAAGTATTTTTGGGCCGAAGCCGTAAATACAGCTTGCTACATCATGAATAGGGTCCTAATAAGACCATCCCTATCAAAAACTCCCTATGAATTATGGAATAACAAAAAACCAAATATTTCCTATTTTAAAGTTTTCAGTTTTAAATGCTTTATTTTGAATGAAAAGGATGCCTTAGGAAAATTTGATGCTAAATCCGATGAAGGCATCTTTCTTGGTTACTCTTCCGTTTCTAAGGCTTTTTGGATTTTTAACAAAAGAACCTTAGTAATAGAAGATTCTATTCATGTAGTTTTTAATGAAATTTCTAATTTAAAGAAAAATAATTTTGATGATGATCTGGTTTTGATAATTTGAATTTAAATGAACCCCCTCCTCAAAATAGCAACTTGGATGCACCTTCTTCCGAAATTTGCTTACCCAAGGAATGGAAGTTTATAGATGCTCATCCAAAGGAACTAAATACAGGAGATACATCAAAAGGGATCAAACTCGTTTCTCTTTCAAGAATTTTTGTGCTAATGCCGCCTTCCTTTCTCAAATCGAACCTAAGTGCATTGACGAGGCCATAAAAGATGATTTTTGGGTTATTGCAATGCAAGAGGAATTGAATCAATTTGAGAGGAATAAGGTGTGGAAGCTTGTTCCTAGACCTAGTGACCATTTAGTCATTGGTACTAAATGGGTCTTTAGAAACAAGCAAGATGAAAATGGTATCGTGGTTAGAAACAAGGCTAGATTAGTGGTCAAAGGTTTCAACTAAGAAAAGGTATCGATTACGAAGAAACCTTCTCTCTCGTGGCTCGATTAGAAGCCATAAGGATGCTCCTTGCCTATGCTAGTAGTAATAATTTTAAACTATTTCAAATGGATGTCAAAAGTGCCTTCTTGAATGGTTTTATTTCCGAAGAAGTATATGTCGAACAACCTCCCGGATTTGAAAATTCTCTTCTTCCTAATCATGTATTCAAATTGACTAAGGCTCTCTATGGCTTGAAACAAGCTCTTAGAGCTTCGTATAAAAGGCTTAGTTCCTTTCTTATTTTAAATAATTTTACCAAAGGCAAGGTTGATACTACATTGTTTATTAAACATTTTGAAAATAATTTTTTTATTATGCAAATTTATGTTGACGATATTATTTTTGGCTCTTCGGATGAATCACTATGTGAATCATTTGCCAAATGTATGAGTCATGAATTTGAAATGAGCTTAATGGGTGAATTAACTTTCTTTTTAGGATTACAAATCAAACAACTTAGTGATGGTATATTTCTTAACCAATCTAAATATACATTAGAATTGTTAAAATGATTTAACATGGATAATTCAAAAGTAATAAACACCTCTATGAGTACTGCGACTAAGTTAGATATGGATGAAAATAGTGAAAATTTCAATAAAAAAACATATAGGGGAATGATAGGTAGTCTACTCTACCTTACCGTGACTAGACCGGATATTATGTTTAGTGTAGGACTTTGCGCAAGGTTTCAATCAAATCCTAAATTATCTCATCTTAAAAGTGTTAAAAGAATATTTAGGTATCTTAAAGAAACTCCAAATCTAGGACTATGGTATCCAAAATCTGAAAAATTTGATTTAATAGCTTATGCAGATGCCGATTTTGGCGGATGCAGGATAGATAGAAAAAGTACATCTGGAACATGCCAATTTTTAGGACATGCACTTGTTTCTTGGACTTCCAAGAAACAAAATTCAGTTGCACTATCTACGGCGGAAGCCGAATACATTACTGCAAGTGCATGCTGTGCACAAGTTGTTTGGATGAAAAATACATTAGAGGACTATGGAATTCACTTTAAAAACATTCCCATAAAATGTGATAATACTAGTGCCATATGTCTTACTAAAAATCCAATTCAGCACTCTAGAACTAAGCACATCGACGTTAGGCATCATTTCATACGCGATCATGTCCTTAACAATGATGTTGTTCTAGAATTCATTGACACAAAGCATCAATTAGCAGATATATTTACAAAAGCCTTGAATGAAGACCAATTTGAATTCATTAGAAGGGAATTAGGTATGTTAAATTGTCCCTAAACAATAAACTTGTTTGAATGGATTTTCCGTAAAGTTTTTCATCTTCTCTCCATTCCTCGGTGAATCTAATCCTCCTCCTTCAATTCTAAATGACATGTTAAATTATCTTATCCTACCGCTCCAATCTGCTCAAGATTAATGATTTTATGACATTTTGTGAATCTCGAAATTGATTTTTTGATTATGAGTTTCAAGTTGACAATTTGAATTTAAATGAGTTTGTATTCGAATTATGATCTTGACTTATTGAAGTTACTACTTGAAATTTTTTTTATCCTAATCTCTTCCTTGTACATCTATAATTTCTGTTATTTATAGAAAGAAGAGATTAGATAATATGGATGTATGCTGAATTTTCCTTTAAGATGAACTCTGCGTAAATATTTTTGCATACTTAATTTTGAATGATAAAATCTTTGTATGACAAAATATGTGCTTCAGGTCTCATTTCCCTTTTTTATTGATGACAAAGGGGGAGAAAAGTGATGACTTGTATCATTTTAACAAGCATGACTTATATGAATTGCAAAAGCTTTTCAAAATCTTTGAGAAAAGTGATCGATCGATGAATGTATTATATGCCTTGCAAAATCCTTGAGAATATCGCAAGATCGATTGATCATATTGAAAGCATGTCTAATATGTATATCATGAAATTCATGTTGAAAATCTTTATCTCCTATCGTAGTAAAAATTGTCTCTTATCATTCGACTTGAAAAGGATTTTCAGCGAAGTTTCGCATTTACATTATGCTTAATAAGAATAATGATAAATTCTACTCTTAGAACTTATCGGTTTATGCTTGAATTCAATGGGATGGAATTCAAGTGTTTTTATCTTCTCATAATATGGCATATAGATAGGGGGAGTTATGTTTAACTTCGTCATCAATTGATTGTCATCATCAAAAAGGGGGAGATTGTTGAATCTCGGATTTTGATGATAAAATCAATTGATGGGTTAAATGATCTAATCCATATTATTGAGTTAAGTGTGCAGGATTAACTATGATAACCAGAAAACACAAAGCAAGGATACCGGAGTTAAATTCGATGGACGTTTAAGAGTTCGAAGAATCGTCGGAGATGCTGCCGGAACCAATCGAGAAGAAATCGGGAACCTGTCGGAATTTTTGGAAGTTCGCCGAAGAGATCGTCAGAGGTTCACAGAGATCACCGAGAAGGCTCGGCTACTCATTAAAGTCATCACAAGTTCAGGAGCTCGCTGGGAGCCCGTCGGAAGAAGTTCGTCGGAAAGCTCGCCGGAACAATACTCGACGTTCGCGGTTGAAAACTTGCTTAGGATGTGTTTTGTTATGTAGTTCACTTGTAATTAGGATTAGGATTAAGAGATAATCCTATATCCCAGTTAGGGGCCAATTGGGCCCAAAATTAGACTTGGTTTGGGCTAAATTTGAAGCCCAACAAGTGAACCGAAGGGTTTGGCGGTGGCACCGCCAGACTGGGCGGTTGCACCACCTAGCACCTGAGAGCTAGGCGGTAGCACCACCTGGGTTGGGCGGTGGCACCGCCCAGCACTGTCAGTGTCTGACACTGACAGGTAGTGGCACCGCCACTGACAGGCGGTGGCACCGCCAGCATCGGGAACTCAAAGAGAATTCAAATTTTGGAGCCCAAATTTGAATCCTCTTGAGGCCTATAAATACCCCTCAAATCTCAGCTGAGAGAACAACTTTTTGAGCAGCAAGTGTTTGAGAGAAATGCCTTAGAAAAGTCTTAGCTAGCCTTGTTTTCAATTTGCTAGTGTTCACCTCCTACTTTCTTGTTGAAAATCTGTAAGAGAGTGAACTGCTTGTAAAAAGTTGTAAGAGGGGTATTCACCCTTCCCTTTCAAGAGATTTGCTAGTGGAAGGTGGGAGCCTCACCGAAGAGGGGCCTCGCAAGTGGATGTAGGTCACTTGACCGAACCACTGTAAAATCGGCGTGATCTCTGGTTTGCATTTACTTATTGTCATTTACATTACTGCAAACCATTTGCACTTTAATGCTATACTGCTTTGTCTCAGTCTTACTTATCCCTTCAAGTTAAAACGTAATCGAAACGATTTTAAACAAAAACGTTGCTTTTATCGTACGAAGTTTTCAAAAAGTGTTTAAATCGTGAAAAGTTATCACACTTTACCGCTGCACTAATTCACCCTCCCCCTCTTAGTGTCGCTCCGATCCTAACATTTATAACAACAAGGGCATTTCTAGAAACTTTCATAATATCACATTCAGTTGTGTATTTACACCCAAGGGCCTCTAGGGTGCCTAAAGAGATGAGATTCTTTTTTAAATCAGGAACATTTCTAACATTAGTGAGCGTCCTCACAATACCATCATGCATTTTAATTCGGATTGTTCCTCTACCAACAACATCACATGCTGCATTATTGCCCATCAAAACTATTCCACCATTACAAGATTCATATGTGGAAAACAAATCTCTATTAGGACATATGTGATAAGAACAACCAGAATCTAAAATACATTCATTTTTAGACCTCATCCTGTCATCAATAGCAGAGAAAATATTTCCAATATTCTCATTAGCTGCTACACTAGCTTTAGCGGATTCAATAGTTTTCTCAACAAATTTTTCCTTTTGCTTTAATTTATTTTTCAATTTAAAGCAATCAGATTTAATGTGCCTTATTTTATGACAATATCTGCACTCCAAATTTCTATGTCTGGATTTAGATCTAAATTTAGATCTACTATTGTCAAATTCCCTTTTATCTGTTCTCCCCCTAACAACCAGACCTTCAGCCTGATTCTCTCTACTTTCCCCAGTGATATCTCTGTCTATCTGCTCCTTAGATTTTAGTGCAGATTTAATTTCCTGATACGAAATTATTTCTTTTCCATAAATCATAGTATCACGGAAATACTTAAAAGATTGGGGAAGATAACACAAAAGTAAAAGGGCCTTATCCTCATCATCAATTTTTGCATCTATATTCTCCAAATTCATAACCAAAGAATCAAACGTATCAAGATGTGAGAGTATAGATGTACCTTCAGTCATCCGAATCATATACAAACTCTGCTTTAAGTAGAGATGATTCTCTACTGTCCTCTTCATATACAAGGCTTTAAGCTTGTCCCACATGCTCTTAGCTGTAGTCTCCATAGCTACCTCCCGTAAAACCTCATCAGAGAGATTTAGAATGATGCTTGATCGAGCCTTCTTATCTATACCCGTAAGATCTTCCTTTGACGTACCATCTGGAATGTTCTCAGCCCCTTGTAGTGCCAAATCAACTCCTTCTTGAACCAGAATGACCTCCATTTAAGTTGTCACATGCCGAAGTTGACATTTCTGTCGAATTTCTCGACAACGATCTTTGATATTATCATTATAACCAAAAGATCCCAAAACCAAGCTCTGATACCAGTTTGTTAGAGCTAGCCCCAGGAAATTTACCAAAAGATAATTTTGGCAACCCGACAAAGACAATAAAGCGGAAAGAATAAAAGCAACAAGGACACCAGATTTACGTGGTTCGGTCAATTAACCTTGACCTACATCCACGGACGAAAGAGGAGCAAATCACTACTATAAAAGAGACTATTATAAATGCCTTAGGAAGATGTTCCTAGGCCATAAAACACCCGAAAATACTAAACAAGAAAAACCTCAACTATAAGCCCAAACTATTGAACTGAGTATGGACTTAAACCCAAAGCAAACACTTAGGTTTTTCTTATGGTGCCACATGTGGTGCATCTGACTTTAAAGCCCAGGCCCTTATTTATAGTTCCAATAGGAGATAACAAGCCTAATTTTCTCGATATAGGATTATGGAACTTGCTAAACTAACAATAGCATAATTTGCACTGGATCTCATAATAGCATTCACAGAGGGTAGATGTTTTTTGGGCCATCTTTGGGAGAGCAGAAACAACAACAAAAGCCCCCTACAACGCTTCTCTTTTTAGCTTTGACGCAAGAGGGATGGAAGCAAAAAGATGGAGCTGCTGCTGCAGGAGAACGCCCAAATGAGTCATTTTATAGGTTTCCTTACTCGTATTTGCCAAACCTATACATTTTCGACTTGGAGCTCTCCGTTAAGTATTTCCACTCTCAGTCTTGTATCTCACAAATCTTTTTGAGCCAGCAAGCGTAGATAACAAGTATTTGATCACCGAGTATACAAAGCTTAGCTCAACTAATCACTATGGCAGGGTTTGTCTTACTCAGCATGTACATCTGAGACAAAGACTTTTCTTTTACTTCAATTATTATGGCAGATTTTATTGCAATGACAGATTAGTCCATACATCGAAACAACAGAAAAATGCCACTTATTATTCCCCGACACATCAAGAACTAAAATGAAGATAGCAGTAGACCGTCTTATAAAAGCACACAAAAAGGAGCCAAAAGACATGCAGTAGAATGATGTGTCATAACCCAGTCACACAGCTTCTTCAGTTCCCCCATGCATTTAGCCTCAGGAGGGCAGCTCCTCCAGTGTAATCTCTTCCATGATGCTTCCTTGACCGAAGTGATGGAAACCCTGCATCATCTCACAGCACTTGCAGGGCCTCATCACCGCTGCACCCGCCGCATGGCCGCCGTGCGGCTTTCTCGCAATGATCACCGAGTTTATGACCTCGTCGGTCGGGTGGTGCACTGTCAGCACCTCGAACCCTCTCAAGTCAGCCGCCGGATCCACCACCGGGTACAGGAAGGCCCTGGCTCCGTGCGCGCTTCGCGCCACCAGGACGGCGCCCGGGGCCATGTGGTGCGCGAGGTGCTCGATCACCCGGATCTTGTCGTCGTGGCTGATCCCCACCAGCGCCGCCAGGAACACCACGTCGTAGCCCCTCAGCTCGTGGGTCACGCCGAGGATGTCCGCCGTGTGGAACTCCATGCGAGCGGCCATGTCCGGGTCGCCACGCACCAGGAGACGAGCCCGAGCATTGGCCGCGGCGTCCAGGTCGTAGTTATGGAGCTGCGCTTCCTGCATGTGTCGCGCGGCCAGCACGAAGGAGCTCAGCGGCAGAGGGCCGGAGCCAACGAACGCCACCCGGGTCGGCGGCGAGCTCGGCACGTACCTCGCCAGGAGGGTGTACTCCAACTGGCTGAGCTTGAGATAATTGGAGTAGTAAGGGAAGAGGTCGAAGTGGTCAAGAGGGTTGTCATAACAAGCCAGCATATCAGAGTAGTGGCTCTCCATGAGGCCTTCGGCCTCTCCACAGAGCTTGATGAGCTTGCACCTCATGTCTTGCACCTCTTTGCTTAGCTTGGATACATCAGTGGAGACTGGAGGGATGCATGTGAGGACCAGCTCCGTGAAGAGCATGTCCACTTCCTTGGACGGGCACAGGCTGGGAAGATTTGAGATGTCGCCATAGATCTCTGAAATCTTTTGGATTAGCATCTCTTCTTGGTTGCCCATGGCAAGGTTAGCAATCAGCCAAGCTAGCACACAAGACACCACTCTGCCACAAGCCCTGAGCTGTGTTGGACTCTATTTATAGGCATCGCAGCGTGTGGACTACGCCTTGTGGATCCATGAATGGATGGATAGAATGGAAAGGGATGCTCCTCTCGACTGTGGCACTTTCTCGGCCTTCCTTGTGACCGACGCAATTGCAACAGTAACAACTCGGACAACACATATCTCTTAATTACAAAGAACATAAATGTGGGTCAACCTTGGCAATTTCCTAGTAATGCTGTTGTGCTATTGTTTGAGAAGTGCAGTATTGAACTGATCATGATCAATCAATTTATCAACTCTACAATCTAATACCCTTCGATTCTATCAAGATCGTAGAGTTGATATTTCCCACTCATATTATGGAACATTTATGTGGTCAGGGTGAGCATGATCCAAATGCACATAAAGTTTGCGAGAACAAAAATCTAGTTCTTTTGGTTGACAGAAACGATGCTCGATGAAAAGGAGATGGAACCATTGGAGGGTCATGGTTGGCTGAACTATTGAGAGGTCTTTGTGAATGGCCCATTTCATGCCTTCTCTAACGGTGAAGAGCAACCCCTCACGTCAAATATACTGTGCATGCTGCGGAATATTTATGTGTTCACACTGGATCGTATTTAAATAATTTGGGGGGGGGTGGCCAACTCAATCTAGTGAAGGTTGATTTCATTTTATATGCCTTCTCTAAGTCAAACTAATTAGTATTGCTTTATGCATACACCTCTATTGATATCTTTTTGTATTTCATTAATAATAAATATTAATTTTAATTTATTATATTAATCTATTGATCACCCCACCAAACTTGTAGAAAGTAGCTTTCACAACAGCTGATTGCTGAAAGGAAACAAAGTTTTAGGAAGTAATAAAATCTAAATAAGGGATACTCTTTTGTTCCAATTTGCCAAAGGTGTTGTCCATGGCGTGGAGAACAAGAACATCAAAATCTAGCAGCACATGGTGTCATACATAACAAAACGACAGGGATCTCTCTGTCTGAAAACAAAGAGGGCTGTTGGACGCTGCAGTCTCTGTTGATGAGCACATAGATATGTGACTAGTGGGTCAGGAGTAAAGTCACTTTACTGTAATTATTGCACTGCACGAGTTGTAGTTGTAGCTGCATCATCTCACGAGAATTATAATGATTAGAATTGCTAGTTGCATCTTGCATACTCAAAGTTCTTAGACATTGTCGGTGAAGATTAGAGTTTGTTTTCTAAATAATTTTTAATATTTTTTTAATTATATAATCTTATTTCTATTATAAATATGATTGAATTGTTAATGATTATTAATAAAAAAAAAGTATAATTATGATAGAATTCTTTAAAAGATGATCTTGATGGGAGGATCTTTCGTAATTGCTTATCTTAAATCTTCTAAACCCTTGCTCTCGTCTATAAAAAAACAAATAGG
Source organism: Musa schizocarpa (assembly GCA_900464855.2). Classification (NCBI taxonomy): domain Eukaryota; kingdom Viridiplantae; phylum Streptophyta; class Magnoliopsida; order Zingiberales; family Musaceae; genus Musa; species Musa schizocarpa. The sequence continues at coordinate 15,631,892 of LS990916.1, read as the reverse complement.
ACTGATAGAATAAATGATGAAGAAGATGTTTTTATGTTTAATATGTGCTCCCTATTTTATACATGTTAGGAGGGAGAATTTCCATCAACAGTGAGATTTTCTCATGTAGTTTGGGAAATCTTAGCTATTATCATACCCCCGTAAGATGGTGCTCCTATCAAGGATGTCGATCTTTGACCAATGCAATGAAAATAGTTTGGGGGCGAGAGGCTTCCTGAATGAGTCTGCTAGTTGATCAACTGTATATATGTGATAAACACGTAGTTAATGTCTGACAACTTAATCTCGCACGAAGTGAAAGTCGATGGTAATGTATTTCATGAGTGAGTGGAATACTGGATTGACGCACAAGTAAGTAGCTTCTACATTATCACAATATATTGTAGGAGTAGAGGTGGAGTTGATGTCAAGTTTCTTGAGCAGATTTGTGACCCAATTGAGTTTTGTAGTAGCGGTTGTAATGGCATAGTATTCAGCTTTAGTTATAGATCATGCAACCGTCTTTTACTTTTTAGAACTCCAACTAATTGGATTAGCTCCAATGAAGATAATATACCCCAACATGGATGTTCTATCAGTAAAATTCCTTACCCAATCAGTATCAACAAAGGTATGGAGATGAAAGGAGGAGTATTTACGGAAAAAGAGGCCATGATTGAAGGTTCTATTAAGAGATCACAAGATTCATTTAATTGTAGACCAATGCATAGTAGATGGGCAATGTATGAATTGTGATAATTTATTGATCACAAATAAGATATCTAGGCGAGTAAGATCTATATACTATAAGGAGCCAAGTACCTGGCGGTATTAAGTTGGGTCCGTAGCAAGGCTTCCATCATATAACTTGAGTGATTCACTCGTAGATAGATGAGTTGTAATCGCTTTGGCATCCTGCATGTTCGTCTTTAATAACAAATATTGAATATATTTTCTTTATGATAGGAAGAGTCATAAAGATGTATATATTGCTTCCACTTCCAAAAAATATCTCAAGATTCCTAGATCTTTGAGGGAGAATTGATCTGCCAAATGCTTGAGGAATGCCTTGATCTCCATAGGACTATTGTCCATGATAATAATGTCATCCACATATACTAGAAGATATATTGTATTGCTACTTTGTTGACAGAGAAATAGTGAGATATCAAACTTGGAGGATGAGACGATCTTGACATAACCATAGTTTGTGGTCTAGATTTGGTACTGGACTAGGTGCTCCTGGGATGTTGAGCATTGCTAGTGGACAATGGAGAGAGCTATCGACGTAGCCTAGTAAATCATAGCCAAATAGGAGATTGGAAAATTGTGCATGCCAAGATGCACCACCTTTAGATAACTTGAAAGGGATGAGAGTTGTAGCATTGATAAAGATAAGGCCTGTATGTTGAGGAATTCTATGGTTCCCTATGGGGACAGTAATTGGAGCCTCAAAGGTTGATGATGAGGATATATTGAGGAAATGTACCAATCTAAGGGAATAAGGGAGTCCTCAACTATAGAAGGAGGGTGAGAAGACGACTCGATATGCTGTTGAGAGGCTGGAAAATGATCAGGATGGGATTGTAAGGAATTCTAGGGGTGACATCACATGCGTAGCGGAAGAACATAAATAAAAAATCCTAAAATTTTCCAATGATGTATTCATTGTCATGCAAAGATTGGTGCACAAAATCTAAATATGTAAAATCGAAAACTGCATATATTAAAGATTATGTTTTACCTAAGGAGATCGTATATCCGTGAATCATTGCAGATCTGTAGGAGAGGATAAAGGAAGTCAAGCACCATTCTCTTTAGCGGTGATCCATACAATAAGACTACAATGACACTCCTTAAATCTCTAGGAGATGATAACCAAGAGAAGCTCTAGCCTATGGGCCTTTGGATCTCTCTAATTTATAGAGGTCCCCTGTTAACTTAACCCTAATGGATCCTACCCTATTGGGTATTGGATCTCCATTCAACAACCCAAGCCTCTTAGATTAGTTAATCTCTATCCAATAATATCTCATTGTCTCATATTAGATCTCATTAATAGGATCTAATAATTCAGGGGGTTATTGGATATCTAATAAGATAGGGGCTCCGACAGATATCTTATATCCGAACCTCTACTTGTCGTAATGCCTACCATATGTGTGTGACCCTCTAGGCCCAATATCGAGCTGGCTTATGAGTCATAAATATCAGAACTTCTTCTGGCTTAGTGAATTATTATCTCCATAATAATTTACTCGACTCATCGACTACGGACGCACTAGGCCACTACAACGCAGTCCCTAGAGGATATAGGAAAATCTAATCCATTGGACCTATCTATCCTTAGTTCCCATGTTTATATAGTCCATTATCCATCTAATACCCTAGAGACCATATATTAGATATGGTACTATCAAGCCCTTATAGTTTGTACTAAAGTCTTGCTCTAAACAGATTCTCCCGAAAACTCTTTCTCTCTTAATCCGAATGACCCTAGCCAGGGATTTGTCTGAGCAAGAACACATGGGATATCTCATGACATCAAGAATTGATGATCCTCTATCGATACTCAATAGTCCTCGTAAGGTTGGCTGCCACTCCCGATGATCGATTGTGCTAGATTTGGAACTTCTAGGCCTATAAGTCTAGTATCAAAGAATATAGTACTCATACATGATATCCTTGGTATCTTAAGTCTAAGGACCAGGTACATCACTAGGATAACGAAATCACTGTCTGATAATGAGGTATCATTAACTATCTAGCATTTGGTGAGCAGATCAATCAGTGAACTCATTCTCCAATGAGCACCTGCATTGTATCCCTAGTATCCCCACATGAGCAGCTATGAGACCAACTACCTCTATCATATATATCGGTATACAATACACTAGTATATCTGGTTATTTTGATGTCACTTTCGAGTAATCTATAATTGGAATTATTTAGGATTTGTGTTTAAAGGTGAATCAATCTCATTATCGTGATCTCATCACGATCCGATTCCCATTACCCAAATCCACAAACATCATAGTATGTATATATATATATATATATATATATATATATATATATATATATATATATATATATATATATATAATAATAATAATAATAATAATAATAATAATAATAATAATAATAATAATAAGTGATAAAATATCAAATAATATAATAAGAAAAAAGAATGTGAATTATGTCACGTGCTATCACAACATGATTGGTTTGTAGGGCACCTATGACTAGCAATCTCCTACTTGACCTAAAGCCAATCACTTATGTGTTTGATTCCCATTAGAGCCCTGTGATGCCTAAAAACCATTTGAGACAATGACTTTGTCAGTGGATCTGTGATGTTATCTTCAGATGAAACTTTTACCACCGTTAAATCTTGGATTTTGATGATAAAACTAATTGATAGTATTTATGATTTGATCTATATTTTAAGTGACGCATGATGCTTCGATCAGGGAGAGACATTTAAAGCAAGAAGAATCATGTTGGGCAAAAGAAACATGATAGAAGATTGGACGTCGTGCCGGAGGATTGATTGACGTATCGATAGAAGGCTTCGGACCATGGATTTGGGCATCAGACCAAGAAGGGCTGATATTGCGTTAAGGATATCAGAGTTACCGAGGTCAACTGGCCGATTGGATAATAGGCCGCAAGAGAGGATGATGCGTCGAAGAATCGGATGAAGCATCGATGGACCAATGATATGCCGGACAACATAATTCATGCTTAGAATTAATTGTCTAGATCAAAGTATGTTTCTACATATGCAGGATTAACTACGACAGCAAGGAATAAAGCAAAATGAAGTCCCGAATTCAAGAACGTGATTTCATTGGGAGTTCGAGAGTTCGTCGGAAGTCCGGATGTTCATCGGAAGTTCTATCAGAATTGATCGAGAAGTCCCAGAGCTTGCTAAAGAAGCTCATCAAAACTCACCAAGAAGATCATCATGAAGTCCAGAAGCATGCTGGGAGTCCGCTGGAACATTACCGAGAGATCGTCGGAAGTTCATCGAAAGATTGCCGGAAGCTCACTAGAAGAAATCTAGATTTATGGACTTTGTTTAGCTTAGTAAATGTCTTAAAATTCATACTTATTATATAATTGAGATTAGAATTGGGCCAACCTAGTTAGGGGATAGTTGGGCCAAGTTTGGGCTGTGTTGGGCCATGAGAAAGGCCCAAACAATGACCAAACAAGTAAAATCGTCATGGCACAATCTCCGAGATTGTGTCAGGCGGTTGTACCGCCAGTCTGGGCGGTGGTACCACCTAGACTCAGTCTCCGAGACTGTTTGGGTGGCACTACTGCCACTCTGGGTAGTGATACCACCTAGTGTCAGGCTGCAGGCGGTGGTACCGCCCAGTGCAGGTGGTGGTACTGCTCGTACCCTAAAATTTTGGGGGTTTGAATTTTGGGCTCCAAATTTGAATCCATTTGAGGCATATAAATACCTCAGCTATTTTTACATAGATTAGCAAGAAATATTGAGAAAAACCCTGTGATTCTAAAGTTATAAACCTTAGAAAGTTGAGTTTCCTCCTCCTAAAACTTAAAGAGAGTTCTAAGGGACGTGTGAGAGGGATACCTTGTAAAAAAGGGTTGTAAAAGGTTATCTCCTAAACCCATAAAAAGGAAAAGAGGGGTATAAAAGGGTATTTGGTCTTCTCTCATTAAAAGAAGACCGATAGTAGATGCCGATGGCCTCGACGAAAGAGGAATCGGTAAAGTGGATGTAGGTCACGACGACCGAACAACTATAAAAATCTGGTTTGCGTTTCTCTTGTATAAAAGGGTATTACTTGCTTTACATCCACTATGCTCTTCCGTATGCTTTGGAAGTTAATATCTTTATGAAATGGTTTTTCATCAGAAATGGATTTAATCGTAATGAAGTTTTGAACCTACGTAATTTTTACTACTTCACTAATTCACCCCCCCTCTTAGTGCTGACTCTTTTCCTAATAATTGGTATCAAAGCCTTGTATTTCTCATTTAGTTTAACAACTAAGAGAAATGGTTTTTTTCGGCTTTCAAGATGTTCACTCTCTCATTCATCCTCCCTTGTTCAATAGGACATACTACACATATTGAAAAATTAGAATGAGAGTTTTCTTAAATGGATTTGAATTTATGGAATATTATCGAAAGCGATTTTTGAGTGTCTTCTCTTCCAATGAACCATTGGAATGATTTAGAGAAGAAGATTTTTTCCTTAAATGCTAGAGCTATGAACGCTCTTTTTTGCGCTTTGGATAAAACTAAGTTTAATTGGGTTTTTACTTGCGAAACAACACACTCTCAAAATCACACACAAAGGCATGAGTAAAGTAAAAGATTCTAAAGTCAATCTTTTAATGCACGATTTAAAACTATTTCATATGAAACCAAGCGAAACCATTGGAGACACATACACCTGTTTTACGGATATCGTCAATAGTTTAAAAGTACTTGGTAGAAGTTTTTTGGATTTTGAACTCGTTAACAAGATTTTACGATCACTTTCTAAAAATTGGGATTTGAAAATAATGGCAATACAAGAATCAAAGAACTTGAACCATTTTCTAATCGAAAAACTTATAGGGTCTTTGATGACCTATGAAATAACGTGCAATGCACGTAAAGAACTTGAGAAACACCTTCCAAAGAATAGGAAGAATTTTGGACTTGAAATAATTAAAGATCACTCAAACATAAGCTCAAGTGATGATGAACTTAAGCTCCTTATGAAAATTTGAAAACAAGAATCAAAAATTAAAAATAAACTTAAAAAGAAGAAGAAAGCAACTTTGGACGAATTGAGCTCATCCGAAGACAAGAAGAAAATTTACAAAGACAAGGTGGCAAACTATGCTTTAACGGCATTCGACAATGAGGTAAATAACTCAAACAAAACTCCTTTAATTTATTTCAAAATTACATAATGCTTTTCATGAGTTGTTCTTAAATTAGTTTAGAAAAATTATATATTTTTTTGAATTGCATGTTTAATGAAAATACAAAAATAAAATTGGATCATGCTTACCTTTCTAGTGATTTTAAAAGTAATCATGAAAATTATATGTTTTATGATAAACAAACAAAATGATTTTGATTAAAAATACATTATGAAATCATGCTTGATGTTTTAATAATGCAATAGAATGTTAGATATAAATCTAATGCTTGTACACCTAACAAGATGAATCATATTGTTTCTTGATTTTGAATGAAGATACTCTATGATTAATGAAATCATGTTTGATTTGAAGTAATGATTTGATATCATGCTTAATAAGCTTATGTTTCGAATTTATGTATGATGATTCTTGAAATTTATGGATTATCGATTTTTATGATAATGAACGTGGCCTTTTCGATTTTAAATTATGATGTATGTTTTCATATGAAAAAAAAAAACTTGATCATGCTTTTATGAAATTAATCACTTAAAATGAAACACATAAAAAGGAAAATATATCTTAATGAAAATATAATGATGATATATTTAGAACTTATGCATGATAATTTTTCTGATCTTTTGAAAGTTCTTTTTTTGGTGTTAATGAATAATGCATGAATTTGAAAGAAAAGAACATGCATGAAACCAATCAATAAGTTGAAACAAAAGGAAGAAAGCATTTTTCTAATTTTTTTTTCTCTTTCTTATCGATTTTTTACTAAGAGATCAATAAAATTATTTATGTCATTTTGAATCTCTTGAAAGAAATATTGAGATTTTGATGATTTTGATGATCTGAATTTGTATAAATTTTATCAAAACCATGATCTTGGTTTATTGGAATTACTTGAGATATTTTTTTTAATCAAGATATCTTCTTTGTACTCCAATTTTTCTTGGTATTTTACTAAAGAGGGTATTTTTAAGATTTCTTTTGCATGAATTGAAATATTTTTCTCCCATGTTTCCTTTTGCAATTTGCTAAATAAAATATCTTTTGCAAAATTTATGACTTAAAATTTCATTTGAATATCTTTTATTATTTGATCTCCTAAGATTTCTCTTTGAATATTTAAGAGGAGATTTGTCAAAATGAATCATGTATTTTGATATTCACGTGATCTCATCCTTCATGATATGATTTTTTGGCTTTGTATAATTCCTTGTATTCTTGAAGTATATCTTATCACCTAATTCTTCTTGATATTCTTCCACATATGAATGCATGAAATACTCATGATATTATTTTGATGCTCTAAAATGATATAAATTTACTAGCTTATGAGTATCATGTATGATATGATGATTGATTTATTTTTAGTATTATGCATAGAGTAAGGATGATATGTAAAGTTTTAAAATTGTGCATGTTATAAATTGAAACTATAATGATGCACAAACATATTGAAATAATAATTGAAACATTAATGTAATTATGAATGATGATTTGCAATACTTCAACTTACGATAATGATGCATGTAATGATAAAATATTCATGATGAAAAATTATTTTGACATTCATAACTTGATTTTTCATCTTTGTTATTCATCCTTTGTCATGATTTGAAAATTATTGTAAAGGGAAATGTTAAGATCAGAGCGGCACTAAGAGGGGGGGGGGTGAATTAGTGCAGCTGATTAAAACGTTGATTTCAACAAATCTTTCGTGCAATAAAAATCGGAGTCGGAAGTGCTTAACTTGAAAACGTATTCGCAAAGTTGTGCAGCAAAGGTAATGATGAAATAAAGCAAGTAAGAAGGTTTGTAGTAATGTAAATAGCAGTAATGAAATGCAAACCAGAGATTACGCCGTTTTTGAAGTGGTTCGGTCAAGTGACCTACATCCACTTGCGAGGCCCCTCTTCGATGAGGCTCCCACCTTCCACTAGCAAATCTCTTGAAGGGGAAGGGTGAATACCCCTCTTACAACTCTTTTACAAGCGGTTCACTCTCTTACAGATTTTCAACATGAAAGAAGGAGGTGAACACTAGCAAATTGAAACCAAGACTAGCTAAGACTTTTCTAAGGCCATTCTCTTAAACAATTGCTGCTCAAAAAGTTGTTATCTCAGCTGAGATTTGAGGGGTATTTATAGGCCTCAAGAGGATTCAAATTTGGGCTCCAAATTTGAATTCTCTTGAGTTCCTCGATGCTTTGTGCCACCCTTTGTCATGTGGTTGCCACCACCTGCCGGGCTTTCTGACCCTGACAGTGCTGGGTGGTGCTACCACCCAGCTCTCGGGCACTGGGTGGTGCCACCACCTACAGTGTTTTCAGCCCACTAGTTGGGCTTCAATCTTGGCCCAAACTAGTCCGAACTCGGGCCCAATTGGCCCCTACTTGGGTTATAGGATTAATACCTAATCCTAATTCTAATTAACATGCTAACTATGAATTTAAAGACATTTTATAAGCTATTACAAAGTCCATAAGTCAAGACTTCTTCCCAGAAGCTTCCGCTAACTTTCGGGTCTCTTCCGATAAACTCTGAAAACCATTCTACTGGACTCCCAAAGCTCTTAAACTTCACGATTTGATCTTGGCGAGTTCCAATGAGCTTCTTCGGCAAGCTCGATCTCTCTCGGCAAACTCTGCGAACTTCCCACGAACCTTCCGAAGAAGCTTCCAAAAAAACCTTTGCAAGCTCCCTACTCATTCTCGGCTAGTTCCGGTGTTCCCGATAATCCTTCGGACTTCGGTCGAACTCTTGAACTCCCAACGAATCCTTCATTCTTGACTCCACACTTTGTTTCACTTTATGCCTTCATCGTTATCGTAGTTAATCCTGCACATGCAAACCAAAACTCTACTCCGATCTAGACAGTTATTACAACGCGAATCGACATTCCGTTGTTCCGCACGCCATTGGTTGGCGTTTATCCGATTCTTCAGCGATCGCCCTCTCTCTTGCGGCTTGTTGCCCAATCGGCGGTTGACTCTCCGCAACCCCGATATCCTTGGTGCAATTCCGCTCTCCTTAGTTCGATGCCGACGTCCAAAGCCTTCTCTTGCCGTCCAATATCCCCGACGTGATCTCCTCCTCGCAAACGTCAATTCCTCCTGCGTTAACTGTCTAATTCTGATCGAGTAGACCTGCATCACTCAAAATGCAGTTTAAATTATAAAAACATATCAGGTGGTTTCATCATCAAAATACGAGATTCAACAATCTCCCCTTTTGATGATGACAACCACTTGATGACGAGTTAACCTTAACTCCCTGAGTTTAAACAAACTCCCCCCCATCAATATGCCATATTGATAGAACCTTGAATTCAAGAAGAATTCAAGTCATTGCAATATTCATCATGAATACTTGCAACACATCATCATGAACATATGCATAAACTTATGCATATCATGTCATCAACATACTTCTCCCCCTTTGTCATCAACAAAAAGGAGAAGTACAACTATTCTTTGTGTTGGTAATATAAGTTCAACTCATTGCATGAAAAACATAATATTAAGTTTTATCATCATACAGTTTTGAAGCTAGAAAATTTAGCAAGTAATGCATCATGCTTAGGACATTCAAGCTATCAAGTTTTAGATATGCAAGTTTTACAGCATACAAGATAGCACTTTTGGTAATGTTCAAGATAGTAAGTTCTACATCATGCAAGCTAGCAATATTGAGATATTCAAGAAAGCAACTCTTGCTTCTTGAAATATGCAAATTGTAAGCTAGCAAAATGTTTGAAAAAGTGATAAGTTTTGCAACATACAAGCTAGCAAAAATGCCAAACTAGCAAGAGATAATATTTTACATGAGGCAAGCAAACAATTTGGCAAATGTTACATTTGCATCTTCTCTTTGAGAAGTGCAATTTTTTGCTTTCATATTGAATTGTGCAAGCTAGTTAGTTTGCCTCTTTTCATGATGTCTACGCTAGAAATTCTTGCTCCCCCCTTTGTCATTGTCAAAAAAAGAAGGAAGACCCTTATATCACTTTTCATATTATGACAAAGGTAAGTATCATTCTTATTTGTGCATCATTATATATTCAAATTAAAATATACACAATTTCAATAACCTTATTTTTTCATGCACGATAATCAAAAAAATAAATCAATCATCATTAATAAGCATATCATACATGATACTCAAACATTAAAATTTTTAAGCATTTATCAACATGTTGATCATGATACCAAACACACATCATATGCAATAAATACATCATGTACATCATTATCATAAGTATTGCATACATCATTTTAACTTTATGAATATTTCATCATTGCATGCATTATATCAAAACATTTCAAGCCATGGAAGCCATAAATACAAAGAAATCATGTCATGAAGGATAAAATCATTTGAATACCAAAAGACATGATTCATATAGTAAATATCTTCTTTAAATAAAATATCAAGAAAAATCATAGGAGTACAAAGAAGAGATCTTGTTTTAAAAGAAAAATCAAGTAATAACTCCAAGAACTCACAAGGAAAAATCATGATTCATTTAGAAAATCTCCTCTCAAGAGAATATCAAGTAAAATCATAGAAGATCGATTAATGAGAAATTTTGATTTATAATAAAATCTCATGTATCGAATGTCAAGAAATTAAAATGATGATTTATATAAAAAATATCACAAGTTATATTCAAGAGAAAAATCATCATTCATTTTCAACTTATTCAATTTGTCACATCAATATTTCTTAGATATGCATAATACTAAAACATGGTTTTAAATCTTTAACATATAACATGCATAAATTGAAAGGAGAAGGGAAGAATTCAAACGCATAAAAGATTTCAACCATCTCATAAACAAATGTAAGACCAAGTCATGAATCCAAAATTTCATGAATCAAAATGATCATCAAAGGTAATCTCATGTTATTCCAAGAAATCAATATAATGATTTTGATAAAACTCATTTCAAATTTAAATCATCAAAATCATCAAAATATCAACATTACTTTCAAGAGATTCAAAATGGTATACATAGATTTATCATAATAAACATCAAGATCAATAGGATAGAGAAAAATAATTTTTCAAGGAAAAAATATTTTCCTCTTTTTAGTTGTTTCAATTCATATGATTTTATTTCACTTATACCAAATAAAAAACATGTATAATGTTTAAAACCAAAGTGTAAGATTTATTACAACAAAGATTAATAAGGCACTTTCATTATGGTAAAAATCAATAATCCATAAATCACAAGATTCATATGCATAATTTTGAAATTTATTAAGCATGATCATTATGCATGACACTAAAACATGATTTCAAAATGTTTAATATTTTCATTACATCATTATGCAATGGTTTCATTGAACATAATTTTGAATGATTCTTATAGATAACTAAAACTTCTTTAGTTTTAATTTATGTGATTGATTTTATATTAGCATGCTCAAGTTTTGTTCTTATGTCAAAAACATACATCATGTTTAAAAACCAAAGACAAAGTTTAAAAAAAAAAATCATCAAGCCTTCCATATAAAAACCATGCATCATCATTGAAAGTTAATATGGAAATCATCAAAATACACATTCTTGTTTCTCAAGCACATATATATGATTATTTAAATCTAACATTTTATTCTATTAACATAAAACATACAATTTTCAAGAAAAATATTTATTCATAAGAAAAGAGAAAATACATCATGGAAAACATCAAGTAATTTCAAAATAATTCAAGAGAGTTGAGTTACTTACCTTGTGGTCGAAGCCCATCAAAGCCCAATTACCGTTTCACCTTTGGAAGTTCTTGATTCATCCTTGGGTGCCTTCCTTTTCTTTGGTCTCTTCCTTCGTTCAAGTTCATTGTTCATTTTAGATTTTTGTTTAATGAACTTATTAAGAGTTAGTGTTTGAAGTTCAAGTTCATCATTGTCCTCATCACTTGAGCCATCGCTCAAGTGGTATTCATTTGTCCGGAGTTCAAAATCCTTCCTATTCTTTGGAAGGTGGTTCAAGTGTTCATTGTGTTCATCATGTGCATTGCGCACCATTTCATATGTCATCAATGAGCCGATAAGTTCTTCAAGTGGAAAAATATTTAAATCTTTTGTTTCTTGTATTGCAGTTATTTTAGAATCCCATCTTTTTGGAAGGGATCTTAAGATCTTGCTTATGAGATCAAAATTCGAAAAAGATTTACCAAGAACTCTTAGATTATTGACGACATTCGTGAAACGGGTGTACATGTCGCCTATAGTCTCGCTTGGTTGCATTTGAAAAAGCTCAAAATCATGCAATAAAATGTTAACTTTCAAGTCTTTGACTCTACTAGTTCCCTCGTGCGTGATTTCAAGTGTTCGCCAAATATCGAAAGCCGTTTCGCACGTAGAAATCCGATTAAACTCATTTTTGTCCAAAGCGCAAAATAAGGCATTCATAGCCTTTGCGTTTAAAGAAAAATACTTCTTCTCCAAATCCGACCATTCGTTCATCGGTTTAGAGGGAAGTTGAAAACCATTTTCAATAATATTCCATATATCCAAATTCATAGAAATCAAGAAAACTCTCATTCGAGTTTTCCAATAAGTGTAGTCCAATCCGTTAAACAACGGTGGACGAAAAACCGATAAACCCTCTTGAAAGCCATGAAGAGCCATTTCTCTCGGGTGTAAATCCGAAATGAGAAATACCGGGCTCTGATACCAATTGTTAGGATCGAGCAGCACTAAGAGGGGGTGAATTAGTGCAGCCGGATTAAAACTTCGGTTTTTAAAAAAATCTTTCAGATGATAAGAGCGAACTTGACAAGCTTAATCTTGAAAGCGTATTCTTAAATATGCAGCAAAAAAGTAATAAGGAACTAAAGCATATAAGAAGGTTTGCAATAATGTAAATAGCAATAATGAAATGCAAACCAAGGATCACGATTTTAGAGTGGTTCGGTCAAATGACCTACTCCACTTGCGAGGCCCCTCTTCGATGAGGCTCCCACCTTCCACTAGCAAGTCTCTTGAAATGGAAGGGTAAATACCCCTCTTACAACTCTTTACAAGCGGTTCACTCTCTTACAGATTTTCGAGAAGAGATGAGGTGAACACTAGCAAATTGAAAAGAAGACAAGCTAACACTTTTCTAAGACCTTTCTCTCAAACTCTTGCTGCTCAAAAAGTTGTAATCTCAGCTGAGATTTGAGGGGTATTTATAGGCCTCAAGAGGATTCAAATTTGGGCTCCAAAATTTGGGCTCCAAAATTCAAATCCTCTTTGGGTTCCCGATGCTGGCGGTGCCACCGCCTACAGTGTTTTCAGCCCGCTACAGTGTTTTCAGCCCACCGCCTATAGTGTTTTAAGCCTACAGTGTTATAGGCCCATACTTGGGTTATAGGATTAATACCTAATCCTAACCCTAATTAACATGCTAACTACGAATTTTAAAGACATTATATAAGCTATTACAAAGTCCATAAGTCAAGACTTCTTCCGGCGAGCTTCCGGCGAACTTTCGGCGGTCTTCCAATAAACTCTCGGAAACCATTCTACGGACTCCCGGCAAGCTCTTAAACTTCACGATTTGATCTTGGTGAGTTCCAACGAGCTTCTTCGGCAAGCTTCGATCTCTCTCGGCAAACTCTGCGAACTTCCCACGAACCTTCCGGCGAGCTTCCAAAAAACCCTTCGGCAAGCTCCCTACTCATTCTCGGCTAGTTCCGGCAGCGTTCCCGATGATCCTTCGGACTTCCGTCGAACTCTTGAACTCCCAACGAATCCTTCATTCTTGACTCCACACTTTGTTTCACTTTATGCCTTCATCGTTATCGTAGTTAATCCTGCACATGCAAACCAAAACTCTACTCCGATCTAGACAGTTATTACAACGCGAATCGACATTCCGTTGCCTGGCACGTCATTGGTTGGCGTTTCGTCCGATTCTTCAGCGCATCGTCCTCTCTTGCGGCTTGTTGCCCAATCGGCGGTTGACCTCTGCAACCCCGATATCCTTGGTGCAATTCCGCTCTCCTTAGCCCGATGCCCGACGTCCGAAGCCTTCTGCCGTCCAATATCCTGACGTGATCTCCTCCGGCGCAACGTCAATTCCTCCTGCGTTAACTGTCTAATTCTGATCGAGTAGGCCTGCATCACTCAAAATGCAGTTTAAATTATAAACACATATCAGGTGGTTTCATCATCAAAATACGAAATTCAACATATCTTAATCCTTAAAAGATGAATTTTCATGTGTGATAATTATTTGCAAGATTGGGGATTTGATTTCGTATGGATATTTTGATTCTTTTCATGAATCCCTTCTCTTTGTCAAAATGAAAGCATGTTTTACAAAAAATTATTTATCGTTTTTGACTTTATTCAAATCATTTCACAAATTTGGTTCTTAATGGATTCCCTCTTTACCTTTCTTCCTCTTCTTCATGCAAAGTTGTGATGACAAAGGGGGAAAAGTTGATGGAATCTATCGTTTTAATGTTGATAACATTTAATGATGAGAACTTTTGACTGTGAAACTTGCTTGAATTTTTTTTACCACACATGGATTGTTGAATTGTTCTCCTTTTTGTTGATGATAAAGGGGGGAGAAATAATACTAAAATGTGATAAATTAATGACAAATGTATGCAATGTCTTTCATCATATATACTTGAAATGTTTGCTTGAATTTCTTTCATTATGATAAGATATCTAGAGCTTAACTTGCTATTTTACAATTGATACCTTACCATAAAATGATGAATTGCTATCTTTGTCATCTTTCATATTTGACATATCATACTTGAAAATGGATGTCATGCCTTAACATCATTTTGATAAATACTTGGCATCATTTTGATAAATACTTGGCAAATCATGATAGGAATCATGATGTGCATATTGATAAGTTTAATGAACTTAACTTATCGATTTTATTCTTGAATTCAAAGGTCTTGAATTCAAGAATGTCTTTCTCAAGTATTACATATAGATAGGGGGAGTTAAGATTAACTCTGTCATCAATTAATTGTCATCATCAAAAAGGAGAAGATTGTTGAATCTTGGATTTTGATGATGAAGTCAATTGTAAATTATTTGATCTAATATATATGTTGAGAAAAGTGTACAGGATTAACTATGATAGTAGTAAGACATAAAGCAGGTGTTGTGCCGGAGTCAAGATCAAGATATCATTGGAAGTTCAAGAGTTCGTCGGAAGTCCGGACGTTCGTCGGAAGTTCTACCGACACCAATCGAGAAGTCTAGAAGCTTGCCAAAGAAGCTCGTTATAACTCGCCAAGAAGATCATCGTAAAGTCCAGGAGCTTGCTAGGAGTTCGCCGGAACATTGCCAAGAGTTCGTTGGAAGATTGTCGAAAGAACGCTGGAAGCTTGTCGAAAGAGCAATTGATGTACCGAAACCAGAGTGCCCTTAGATTATATCTTAGTAATTGTAGTTAGATAGTAGATTAAGTTAGAATTGGGCCCTTAATAGGACTGAATTGGGCCAAATTGATCAGCCCATTCAGCACCTAAAAGCCTAGCCGATGGTGGCACTACCTGGGAGACTCAGTCTCCTATGTGGTCTGGGCGGTGGTACCGCTGACAGTAAATGCTAGTAGCGGTGGTACTGCCTCTATCAAGCGGTGGTACTGCCCAAAGTAGGTGGTGGTATCACCAGTACCCCGAAAATCCAGGATGAGACATTTTTTGGCTCCATTTTTTAAATTCATTGGGGCCTATAAAAACCTCACCCTTTTCTACATGAAAGGGCATGAAAGTATTGAGATAGTCTTGAGTTATTGGGGTGTAAAAGTGTTGTAAACAAGTGCTAGAGTCCTCCTCTCTTTCTAAGTTTTGAGGTCATTCAAGAGATGTGTAAGACTTATAAGGGTTCTCTCCTAAATCCATGAAAAGGAGAAAAAGCTATAAAAAGTGGTTGGTCTTCATCTATTGAAGGAAGGCCTTTGGTGGATGCCAGTGACCTTGATAGAGGAGGAATCCGAAAGTGGATGTATGTCACAAAGACCAAACAACTCTAAATTTTGGTTTCCTTTTCAATTTGTGTAAGTTACATTACTGCAAGCAACATTACCTTCTTACTGCCTTCTCTACACTCACATACGCTTTCAAGTTAAACTCCTTACGAAACAATTTTCGTCATAATCAGTTTTAATCGAAACGTAGACTTTTGAAAGTTGTACCTTTTCCGCTGCACTAATTCACCCCCTCTCTTAGTGCCGCTCTTGATCCTAACAGTGTCAAACCGATAAGTCAAGTTCATTTAAACTTATCAACATGCACATCATGATTCCTATCATGATTTAACATTCTCAAAATATGATGCCATGTATTTATCAATAAAAATGATGTCAAGACATGACATCCATTTTCAAGTCTAATGATAGACAATCATCATTTTCAAGTATAATACATATTTCAAATATGAAACATATCAATATGACAAATATAACAATCCATCATTCCATGGCAAGATATCAATTGTAAAATAGCAAGCTAAGCTCAAGATATCTTATTATAATGAAGGACATTTATCTACAATGCATATGAAGTACATTTTGATATGTTTCAAGCATTTGCGATGTGTTGCAATGTATATGATGATTCCAATTATATTTCAAGCATACCACAAAGCATACAAGTGTTTATGATAAGCATTTACAATAAAATACATTACATACATTTATAAGGCCAATTTGTCATCAATTTATTATATTTTGGTATTATTTCTTCCCCTTTGACATCAACAAAAAGGAGAACAATTTAACAATGCAAGAGTAGTAAAAGAAATTCAAGTATCAAACTAATTTATCCAATCGATATTGCATCGTTGCATGGTAACATTCACAAATTCTCAACATCAAAATTTATCAACATTAAAGTGATAGATTCTATCAACTTCTCCCCCTTTGTCATCAAAACATTTGCATGAAGGAGATGAAGGAAAGTAAGGAGGAAATCCATTAAGAACCAAACTTGTGAAGTAAAAAACACTAAATAAGTTTTCGTTAAAACATGCTTTAAAAAAAGAGAAGGGATTCATTAAAAGGATCATACAAAATCAAATCCCCATTCTTGCAAGTGATAATCACATACTAAAATTTATCTTTCAAGGATCAAGATATCCATTAGAATTTATAAAATTCATCTTTTATGAAAAGAATAAGGAGAGGAGCATCATATGAAAAATAAATTCATAGGTCAAATCCATTTCTCATTAAAAATTCACAAGAGATAAACCCGTGAGAGATGTAATTATCAATGAAATCCATGAAGTGATTAAGTGTATCAAAAATCATTAAGTGATGGAGCAAGGGTATAAAGTAAACTTGATATCAAGATAAAAATGAAGTAGATTTATGAAAGCCCCATTCATGAAATACATTAAGAGAAGGATAGTCTGGAAAAGAAATACAACAAACTCATGCATTCAGATAATTTAGCATTCCTAACTCCCTTCTAAAAAAATCAAATTGTTCTTCACTTAATGGTTTTGTAAAGATGTCAGCTAATTGATGTTTCGTATCAATAAACTCTATGATTACATCATGATTATTGATATGATCTCGTATAAGATGATGCCTAATGTTAATGTGTTTAGTTATAGAGTGTTGAATATGATTTTTTGTTAAATATATTACACTTATATTATCATATTTTCTAGGAATATTCTTAAGGTAAATTTTATAATCTTCTAATGTATTTTTGATCCATACAACTTATACACAACATGCACTAGCTACAATATATTCGGTTTTGATTGTGGATAATGCAACCGAGTTTTGTTTCTTAGAAGAGCAAGAGACAAGTGTGTATCCTAAAAATTGACACGTTCCGGATGTGCTTTTTCTATCTAATCTACATCCAGCAAAATCCGCATCAACATAAGCAATTAATTTAAAGTTTTTAAATTTTTGATGTCATAGTCCTAGATTAGTGGTTCCTTTAAGATATTCAAGAATTCTTTTAACTTTTTTAAGATAAGATATCTTAGGATTAGATTGAAACCTAGCATAAAGTCCTACACTAAACATGATGTCCGGTCTAATTGCGATGAGATATAGTAAACTACCTATTATGCCCCTATAAGCTTTTTGATCAAAGCTTTCTCCACTTTTGTCAATGTCTAATTTAGTGGAGGTACTCATAGGAGTATTGATAGCCTTTGAACTATCCATATTAAACCGTTTTAATAAGTCTAATACATACTTTGTTTGACTAAGAAAAATATCATCATTAAGTTGTTTGATTTGTAAACCTAAAAAGAAGGTTAGTTCCCTCATTAAACTCATTTCAAACTCTAGACTCATACTCTTTACAAACGATTTGAATAAAGATTCATTCGTGAAACCAAAAATAATATCATCAACATAAATTTGAATAATAAAAAAATTATTTTTAATTTTTTTAATAAATAATATGGTATCGATTTGAGTCATTTGAGGTTCCTTTAGGAACCAAAATTAATTTATGTGAACTATATTTCTTAAATGGACATTTGTACGTAACATGTCCAAATTTGCAACAAAAGTTGCATTTGCTTTAGGGTGAAACATGCAAGGCAGGGCCTTTAACAAAGATGGTTGGATTTTTATGAGTGTTACAAAGTTGATTTCATCACTTCTTTTATGAACGTGACCCTTATTGACAAGGATCATGTTCAAAGACTTGCTACCAACCTCAAATTTTTCTAAGATTTCTTTGAGTAGCAAGTTTTCCTTTCTAAGCATTTCTAATTGACCGTATTTTGTGCAAGGAGCTAAACTATCATCATGCTTAATTTTTAGTCTATCATAATCACTAACAAGAGAGGCATGCTCCTTTTTTAACAATTTATATTTTTTACTAACTAATTTACATTCATCAAATAAATCATGAAAAGCACATAGTAATTCATCAAAAGATAAACTTGCATCTAATGAACTACTTACCTCATCTCCAATAGTCATTAGCACATAGTCAGCAACTTGCTCGATGTTGGTTTGATCCTCTTCTTTGGATGCAATTGAGTCATCCCATATTGTTTTAAGAGCATTCTTCTTCTTTAGTTGCTTCTTCTATGCTTGTGGACATTCACTTTTGAAATGTCCTGGCTTCTTGCATTCATAGAATATGACTTGTTCTTTCTTGGGTTCAAATTTATTTTTAGTATTATTTCTAAATTTATTCCTTTTTATGAATTTTTTAAACTTTCTTGTTAAGAGTGCTAAGTCATCATCAAGGTCCTCATCACTTGAATTTTCTTTCAAGTGATCTTCTTGAGTTCTTAGTGTCATATCCTTCTTGTTCTTTAGAAGGTTGTTCTCAAGCTCTTCATGAGCATTACAAGTCATCTCATAGGTCATTAATAACTCGATTAGTTTTTCGATGGGAAAGTTATTTAAATCCTTAGCTTCTTGAATGGTCGTTACTTTAGAGTCCCAACTCTTTGGAAGAGATGTTAAGATTTTGTTAACAAGTTTAAAATCTGAGAAACCTTTACCAAGTCCTTTTAAACTATTGACGACATCTATAAATCGGGTGTATATGTCTCTAATGGTCTCACTCGGTTTTATTTGAAATAACTCATAAGTATGGACTAAAAGATTAATTTTTGACTCATTTACTATACTAGTGCCTCCGTGAGTCACTTCGAGTGTGTGCCATATAACATAAGCTGTTTCACAAATAGATACTCGATTGAACTTGTTTTTATCCAAAGCATAAAACAAGACATTCATAGCCTTGGTATTTAAAGTGAAAGTCTTCTTCTCTAACTCAGTCTAATTGCTCATTGGAAGAGAAGACTTTTGAAAGTCATTTTCCACAAAATTTCATAACTCAAAATCTATTAAAATAAAAAAAATCATCATTCTAGTCTTTCAATAGGTGTAATTCATTCCATTAAACATGGACGGAATTGTGATTGAATGACCCTCTTAGTTATTGAAAAATGCTATCTCTCTTGGGTTTTAAACCAAATGAGAGTGACCGAGCTCTGATACCAATTGTTAGGATCAAGAGCGGCACTAAGACGGGGGGGGAGTGAATTAGTATAGTGAAAAATTATCAATTTCATAAAATATTCATTTCAATTTAAACCATTTCGGAAGGATGTTGAACTTGAGAGCTTTCATAAAAATGTAAAGAAAAGCTTAAAGAGGTTGGAAGTAATGTAAATTACATAAAAAAGAAAAGCAAACCAGAATTTAGAGTGGTTCGATCGATGTGACCTACATCCACTTCGGATTCCTCCTCTATCGAGGTCACCGGTGTCCACTAAAGACCTTCCTTCAATAGGCAAAGACCAACCACGTTTTACAGCTCTTTCTCCTTTTGCAGGGTTTAGGAGATAACCCTTATCACTCATCTTTCTTGGATGTTTACAAAGCTAAGAGAGGGAGGGGAGGACTCTTTCTCGCTTTTACAACACTTAACACCCTAGAGATTCAAGAATATGTTAAACACTTTCGTGCCTTTCATGCAAAAAAGAGTGAGATTTTTATAGGCCCTATAGGCTTCAAAATTGGAGCCAAAAGTGTCACATCCCTAGATTTCAAGGTACTGGCAGTACTATCGCTTGTAGTCTGACATTGGGTGGTAGCACCGCCTAGTCTAGGCGGTACCACCGCCTGACAAGGGTAGTACCACTATTAGCAGCATTAACTACTAGTGGTACCATCGCCTAATCTAGGTGGTACCACCGCCTAGACCACCTGGGAGACTAGGTCTCCCAAGCGTTGCCACCGCCAGCCATGATTTCAGGGGTTGAATGGGCTATTCAATCTAGCCCAATTCAGCCATGTTAACAGCCCAATTGGCCCCTAATTAAGTTAGTAGGATTACCTCCCAATCATAACTTAATTTATAGACTAACTATAATAATTAAGATAATTGATAAAGCATTCTTATTCCGGTATGTCAATTGCTCTTCTGGCGAGCTTCCGACGATCTTCTAATGAACTTCTAATGAACTGCCGGCAATGTTCCGATGGATTCCTAGCAAGCTCCTGAACTTTACGACGATCTTCTTGGCGAGTTCCGGCGAGCTTCTTTGGTAAGCTCCTAGACTTCTTGGTTGGTTCTGATAGAACTTCTAACGAATGTCCGGACTTCCAATAAACTCTTGAACTCCTAACGAGATCTCGATCTTGACTCCAACACAACACTTGATTTGTATCTTATTGCTATCATAGTTAATCCTGCACACTTTTCCTAACATATATATTAGATCAAACAATTTATAATTGATTTCATCATCAAAATTCGAGATTCAATAGTCATAAGATCTAATTACCTCAGCGATAGGGTCTATCATGTATGCTAGCTATGTATCAAACCTCATATAGTGCATTCTTTGAGTGTCACAAGCAGGTATGAGGCAGATCCAGGCTTGGAACATAGGAAAACAATAAAGTATATCCTTAAGTACTTGCAAAGGACTAAGGATCTTTTACTGGTATATGGAGATAGAAGCCTCAGGTTTGAAAGCTACATGGAATTGTGTTTCAAGTCTGATGTCGATAATAGGAAGTCAAATTTAGGGTATGTGTTCACCCTAAATGATAGAGCAGTATGCTGGAAGAGTTCCAAGCAAGATACTGCTATTGACTCAACTATAGAGGCGGAGCACATTACTGCAGTAAAGGCAGCAAAGGAGGGAGTCTGGATGAAGAAGTTCATCACAGATCTAGGAGTCATGTCGGGTTGTGAGGAGTTGATTCTGTTATATTATGATAACAATGGGGCAATTGCTCAAGCGAAGGAACCCAAGTCTCAACAAAAGTCTAAGCACACTATGAGGAGGTTCCACCTGATCAGAGAGATTATGACCCGAAGAGATGTAGTAGTGGATGTTAGGAAAAGAGTCAGCACTAAGAAGGGGGGGTGAATTAGTGTAGCGATAAAAATTACGTCGATTTAAAATTTTATTACGATTAAATCCATTTCTGATAAAAAACTATTTCGTAAAGGTATTAACTTTGAAAGTGTATGGAAGAGTATAGTGGATGTAAAACAAGTAAAGTGGTTTGCAGTAAAGTAAATTGCACAAGAGATACGTAAACCAGATTTTTATAGTGGTTCGGTCATCGTGACCTACATCCACTTCGTCAATTCCTCTTTCGTCAAGGCCACCGGCATCCACTATCGGTCTTCCTTCAATGGGCAAAGACTAACTACCCTTTTACACCTCTCTTCTCCTTTTCACAGGTTTAGGAGACAACCTTTTACAACCCTCGTTTACAAGGTATCCCTCTCACACCTCCCTTAGAACTCTCTCTAAGCTTTGGGAGGAGGGAGCTCAACTTTCTAAGGTTCACAACTTTAGAATCATAGAACTTTTCTCAATATTTCTTGCTAATCCATGCAAGAATAGCTAGGGTATTTATAGGCTCCAAATGGATTCAAATTTAGAGCCCAAAATTCAAACCCTCGAAATTTTAGGGCACGGGCGGTACCACCGCCTACACTGGGTGGTACCACCGCCTACAGCCTAACACTGGGTGGTACCACTGCTTAGACTAGCGGTACAACTGCCTGACATAGTCTCAGAGACTGTGCCACAATGGTTTCACCTGTTTGGTCATTGTTTGAGTATTTCTCTTGACCCAACACAGTCCAAACTTGGCCCAACTGTCCCCTAATTAGGTTGGCCCAATTCTAATCCCTATTATATGCTAATTATTAATTTTAAGATATTTACTAAGCTAAAGAAAGTTCGTAAGTCTAGGTTTCTTCCGACGAGCTTCTGGCGATCTTTCGGTGAATTTCCGACGATCTCTCGGTAATGTTCCAACGCATTCTCGACAAGCTCCTGGACTTCATGATGATCTTCTTGGTGAGTTCTGGTGAGCTTCTTTGGTAGGCTCTGGGACTTCTCGGTCAATTTTGACAGAACTTCTGACGAACGTCCAGACTTCTGACAAACTCTAAACTCCCAGTGAAATCACGTTCTTGACTCTGGGACTTCATTTTGCTTTATGCCTTGCTATCGTAGTTAATCCTACACATGTAAAAACATACTTTGATCTAGATAATTAATACTAAGCATGAATCATGTTTTTCGGTATGTCATTGGTCCATCGACGCTTCATCTGATTCTTCGGCGCATCGTCCTCTCTTGCGGCCTATTGCCCAATCAGCTAGTTGACCTTCATAACTTCGATATCCTTGGCGCAATATCCGCTATTCTTGGCTTGATGCTCGAATCCATGGCCCAAAGCCTTTTGTTGATACATTGACCAATCCTCCGGCATGACGTCCAATCTTCTGACATGTTTCTTCGGCCCAACATGATTCTTCCTATTTTAAATGTCTCTCCCTGATCGAAGCATCCTGCGTCACTTAAAATATAGATCAAATCATAAATTCTATCAATTGGTTTTATTATCAAAATCTGATATGCAACAATCTCTCCCTTTTTTATGATGACAACCAATTGATAATGGAGTTAACTTTAACTCCCGAAGTTTAACCAAACTCCCCCTATCAATCTGCCATATTTATAGAACTCTTGGATTCAAAAATCCAAGCAACATGTTATCATAAACCTATGCATAACATCATACTTCTCCCCCTTTGTCATCAATAAAAAGGAGAAGTGCCACTATCAAGTGTTTGAGATATAATGTCTACCATTGCATTTATCATCATGCAATTTGTAAGCTAGAAAATTTAGCAAGTGTTCCATCATGCAATTTTTCATTACTTATAATATGCATAATCACCAAATCATCATTATTTTTAAAGATGTGTAGGATTGCAAATTATACAAGTTTGTATTTTTGCTTCTTAAGATAGGCAATCTATCAATTTTTCTACTCTTTTGAGAAGTGTCATTTTTTATTCCTTTGCAAAGTGAAAGCTAGCAAAATTTTACATTATTTTATACAAGCTAGCAATTTGACAAGTGTTACTTCTCCTTGAAGTATGAAGGCTAGCAAGTTTTTGAAAAATAATACAAGATAACAAGCTAGCAAGATACAATGTTTTACATGAAGCAAGCTATATGAAGTACATTTGCATCTTCTCTTTAGATGTGTTATCAAGCAAGCAAGTTTTTCTCCTAACAATTTGTGATCTAGCAAATTTTACACATATGAAAGTTGGCAAATTTTTTGCATCTTTTTTAGATGAGCAAGCTTTTTGCTTCTTTTTGAAGTATGCAAGCTAGCTATCTCCCCATTTGTCATTATCAAAAAGAAGGGAAGAATACAATTTTGTATCTCTTTCTCCTATTGAATCTCGTATTTTGATAATGAAACCACTTGATATGTGTTTATAATTTAAACTGCATTTTGAGTGATGCAGGTCTACTCGATCAAGATTAGATAGTTAACGCAGGAGGAATTGACGTTGCGCCGGAGGAGATCATGTTAGGATATTGGACGGCAGAAGGCTTCGAACGTCGGGCATCGGGCCAAGGAGAGCGGAATTGCGCCAAGGATATCGGGGTTGCGGAGGTCAACCATCGATTGGGCAACAAGCCGCAAGAGAGGACGATGCGCTAAAGAATCGGACGAAACGCCAACCAATGACGTGCCGGTTAATGGAATGTTAATTCGCGTTGTAATAATTATCTAGATCGGAGTAGAGTTTTAGTTTGTGTGTGCAGGAATAACTATGATAATGAGAAAGACATAAAGCGAACCAAAGTGCGGAGTCAAGCGTGAAGGATTCATTGGGAGTTCGAGAGTTCGACGGAAGTCCGAAGGTTCGTCGGGAATGTCACTTAACCAGCCGAATGAGTAGGGAGCTTGCCAAGGGTTTTTTGGAAGCTCACCGAAAAGGTTCGTGGGAAGTTCATGGAGAGCTCGCCCGAGAGAGATCGAGCTTGTCAAGAAGCTCGTTGGAACTCGCCAAGATCAAATCGCGGAAGTTTAATAGCTTGCCGGGAGTCCCAGAATGGTTTCCAGAGTTTACCTAAGACCACCAAAAGTTCACTTCTAAGCTCGCCGAAGAAGTCTTGACTTATGGACTTTGTAATAGCTTATAAAATGTCTTTAAATTCATAGTTAGCATGTTAATTAGGGTTAGGATTAGGTATTAATCCTATAACCCAAGTAGGGGCCAATTGGGCCCGAGTTCAGACTAGTTTGGGCCAAGATTGAAGCCCAACTAGTGGGCTGAAAACACTGTAGGCGGTGGCACCACCCAGTGCCCGAGAGCTGGGTGGTAACACCGCTTGGGCTGGGCGGTGGCACCGCCCAGCACTATCAGGGTCAGAAACTGATAGGCGGTGGCACCGCCACTGACATCGGGAACTCCAAGAGAATTCAAATTTGGAGCCCAAATTTGAATCCTCTTGAGGCCTATAAATACCCCTCAAATCTCAGCTGAGATAACAACTTTTTGAGCAGCAATTGTTTAAGAGAAAGGCCTTAGAAAAGTCTTAGCTAGTCTTGGATGAGATCACGTGAACACTAACTCTTAATGATGAACCGGAAGAAGTATTGACTTATGGACTTTGTAATAGCTTATATAATGTCTTTAAAATTCGTAGTTAGCATGTTAATTAGGGTTAGGATTAGGTATTAATCCTATAACCCAAGTATGGGCCTATAACACCGTAGGGCGAAAACACTATAGGCGGTGGGCTGAAAACACCAGAAGGGCTGAAAACATCAGAGGCGGTGGCACCGCCTTAGGCTGAGCAGGGAGCACCGCCCAGCACCCGAAAGTGCCGGGCGGTGACACCTTCTTAAGTGGGGTGGCACCAGCCCAGCACCTCCAAAGGCACGGTGGCACCGCTATTGGGCGGTGGCACCGCCAAAGATCGGAACCCAAAGAGGATTTGAATTTTGGAGCCCAAATTTTGGAGCCCAAATTTGAATCCTCTTGAGGCCTATAAATACCCCTCAAATCTCACCGAGATTACAACTTTTGAGCAGCAAGAGTTTGAGAGAAAGGTCTTAGAAAAGTGTTAGCTTGTCTTCTTTTCAATTTGCTAGTGTTCACCTCATCTCTTCTCAAAAAATCTGTAAGAGAGTGAACCGCTTGTAAAGAGTTGTAAGAGGGGTATTTACCCTTCCATTTCAAGAGATTTGCTAGTGGAAGGTGGGAGCCTCATCGAAGAGGGGCCTCGCAAGTGGAGTAGGTCATTTGACCGAACCACTCTAAAATCGGCGTGATCCTTGGTTTGCATTTCATTATTGCTATTTACATTATTGCAAACCTTCTTATTGTTGAATCTCGTATTTTGATGATGAAACCACCTGATATGTGTTTATAATTTAAACTGCATTTTGAGTGATGCAGGTCTACTCGATCAGAATTAGACAAGAATCCAGGGAGGAATTGACGCTATGCCGAGGAGATCACGCCGATATATTGGACGCAGAAGGCTTCAACGCCGGGCATCGGGCCAAGAAGAGCGGAATTGCGCCAAGGATATCGGGTTATGGAGGTCAATCGCCGATTGGGCAACAAGCCGCAAGAGAGGACGATGTGCTAAAGAATCAAATGAAGCGCCAACCAATGACGTGACGTGCGTCGGCAAATGTAATGTCAATTCGCGTTGTAATAACCGCTCTAGATCGGAGTAGAGTTTTGGTTTGCATGTGCGTGATTAACTACGATAACGATGAAGGCATAAAGTGAAACAAAGTGTGGAGTCAAGAACGAAGGATTCGTTGGGAGTTCAAGAGTTCGACGGAAGTCCGGCGATCATCGGGAACGCCGCCGAACTAGCCGAGAATGAGTAGGGAGCTTGCCGGGTTTTTTTTGGAAGCTCGCCCGGAAGGTTCGTGGGAAGTTCGCAGAGTTTGCCGAAAAAGATCTGAGCTTGTCGAAGAAGCTTGTTGGAACTCGCCAAGATCAAATCGTGAAGTTTAAGAGCTTGCCGGAGTCCGCAGAATGGTTTCCGAGAGTTTATCTAAGACCGCCGAAAAGTTCACGGAAGCTCATTCTAAGAAGTCTTGACTTATGGACTTTGTAATAGCTTATATAATGTCTTTAAAATTCATAGTTAGCATGTTAATTAGGGTTAGGATTAGGTATTAATCCTATAACCCAAGTAGGGGCCTATAACATCTGAGGTCAAAACACCAGAGGGCGGTGGGCTGAAAACACCAGAAGGGGCTGAAAACACTCAGAGGCGGTGGCACCGTCAAACTGAGGGTGGCACCGCCCAGCACCCGAAAGTGCTGGGCGGTGACACCTTTTAATGGCGGTGGCACCGCCAAAGATCGGGAACCCAAAGAGGATTTGAATTTTGGAGCCCAAATTTGAATCCTCTTGAGGCCTATAAATACCCCTCAAATCTCAAATGAGAACACAACTTTTTGAGCAGCAAGAGTTTGAGAGAAAGGTCTTAGAAAAGTGTTAGCTTGTCTTCTTTTTCAATTTGCTAGTGTTCACCTCATCTCTTCTCAAAAATCTGTAAGAGAGTGAACCGCTTGTAAAGAGTTGTAAGAGGGGTATTTACCCTTCCATTTCAAGAGACTTGCTAGTGGAAGGTGGGAGCCTCATCAAGAGAGGCCTCATGCAAGTGGAGTAGGTCATTTGATCGAACCACTCTAAAATCGGCGTGATCCTTGGTTTGCATTTCATTATTGCTATTTACATTATTGCAAACCTTCTTATATGCTTTTAGTTCCTTATTACTTTTTGCTGTGCATATTTAAGAATACGCTTTCAAGATTAAGCTTGTCAAGTTCCGCTCTTATCATACTTAAAGATTTTTTTTAAAAAAACTGAGTTTTAATCCACTGCACTAATTCACCCCCCCTCTTAGTGCTGCCCGATCCTAACAATTGGTATCGAGCCCGGTATTTCTCATTTCGGATTTACACCCGAGGGAAATGGCTCTTCATGGCTTTCAAGAGGGCTTTATCGGTTTTAGATCCCACCGTTGTTTAACGGATTGGACTATACTTATTGGAAAACTCGAATGAAAGTTTTCTTGATTTCTATGAATTTGGATATATGGAATATTGTTGAAAATGGTTTTCAACTTCCCTCTAAACCGATGAACGAATGGTCGGATTTGGAGAAGAAGTATTTTTCTTTAAACGCAAAGGCTATGAATGCCTTATTTTGCGCTTTTAGACAAAAAAATGAGTTCAATCGGATTTCTACGCATGAAAATGGCTTTTGATATTTGGCTAACACTTGAAATCACACACGGGGAAACTAGTAGAGTCAAAGACTCGAAAGTTAACATTTTAATGCATGATTTTGAGCTTTTTTCAAATGAAGTTTTAGCGAAACCATTGTTGACAAGTACACCCGCTTTTAATGGATGTCGCCAATGGTTTACAAACTCTTGGCAAATGTTTCTCGAATTTTGAACTTGTTAGTAAAGTTTTACCATCACTTTCTAAAGTTTGGGAATCAAAAGTTACGGCAATACAAGAAAAACAAAGATTTAAATATTTTTCCACTTGAAGAACTTATCGCTCATTGATGACATATGAAATGGTGCACAATGCACATGATGAACACAATGAACATTTGAACCACCTTCCAAAGAATAGGAAGGATTTGGAACTTCGGACAAATAAATACCACTTGAGCGATGACTCAAGTGATGAGGACAATGATGAACTTGAACTTCGAACACTAACTCTTAATAAGTTCATTAAACAAAAAATCTAAAATGAACAATGAACTTGAACGGAGAAAGAGGCCAAAGAAAAGGAAGGCACCCAAGGATGAATCAAGAACTTCCAAAGATGAAACGGCTAATTGGGCTTTGATGGGCTTCGACTACAAGGTAACTAACTCAACTCTCTTGAATTATTTTGAAATTACTTGAAGTTTTTTTCATGAGTGCTTAATTTACATAGTAGGAATAGGAAATAAAAATTATTTTTTTTAAAAATTATATCATCTTTTTTTTTTTTAGCATCTTTTGAAAAATTAAAAACTTTGATCATGAAATGTATATTGCTAAGGTTTCATGTATGTTATGTTTTTGAAATGTTAAATGATGTATACAACATTAGGGATGATAATTATATGATATGTAATAATGCTTAGGATTAATCCATACATGTGTATCTTGATGATTTTATGACATACATGAGTTTTTTTGAAGTAAATGTTGATTTGATACTCTCATTTTGGATTAACATGTTTTTGGTTTAATCATTTTTATGACTAATTAAGATGACATAGTGCATGTACATCTATGTATGAATTTCTTGATAGTCTTTTGATGATAGATGTGATATCATGATGTTTTATTTTTGATGTGTTTGGGCTTGACGGGCTTATGATGAAACTTATGTTTTGACTTTAAATGATGATACAATGTTTTCACAAAAAAGACTTGAACACTCTCACATGAAATCAATTGTATGAAATGGAAATGAATTTTCTATTCTATTGAGATTAATGAATTTATTTTACCAATCTTATGAATCTCATGAAAATAAACATGATGAATATTTTATAAATGAGTTGTCTTATAAGATTTTGCCTTTACATCTTGATCTTGAACTTTAATGCTTATATTGATTTGGCATATAAAGACTAAGGCATGCTCATAAGAAGCAAATCACATGAATAGAAATTTATAAAAAATGAAATGTAATCCTTTATCTTATTGATTTCTACCTAAGAGACCAATAAAACTATCTATGCCATTTTGAATCTCTTGAAAGAAATGTTGAGATTTTGATGATTTGGATGATTTGAATTTGAATGAGTTTTATTCAAAATCATGATCTTGATTCCGTGATATTTACAAATTAAGATTTATTATGAATCAAGATTTTTTCATTAATCGATCTCCCAAGATTTTTCCTTGATTATTTAAGAGGAGATTTTTCAAAACAAAATGTGTCTTCTATTATTATCTTTTCATGATATGATTTTTATACAATTCCTTGTATTCATGAAATGTTTATCGCATCACCCAATTACTTTCTTCTTGATATTCCTTATGTGGTGATTAAAATTATGCATGAAATACTCTTGATATTATTTTGATGTATACAAATGAAAAGTTATAATCATGAATGATCGGATGAAATTTGACAAGTTAATATCTTCATGATTTGAAATATTTATACTTTGAAATTATGCATGCAATTGCTTTGTATTGTGATGATATATGCATCATGAATACTTTTTATTATCATACATGAAAATAGTGATAAACATTTTGAAAATAAATGTTTGTATCATGTTAGATGATTTTACATCATGTGCATGATGAGTTATAGTGATGATCAAAACAATGATTGAAATGCTTAAATGATGAATGTTTGGTATCATGATCAACATGTTGATAAATGCTTGAAAATTTTAATGTTTGAGTATCATGTATGATATGCTTATTAATCATGATTGATTTATTTTTTCTGTATCGTGCATGAAAAATAAGGTTATTGAAATTGTGTATGTTTTAATTTGAATATATAATGATGCACAAATAAGAATGATACTTACCTTTGTCATAATATGAAAATTGATATAAGGGTCTTCCCTTCTTTTGATAATGACAAAGGGGAGCAAGAATTTCTAGCGGACATCATGAAAAGAGGCAAACTAACTAGCTTGCACAATTCAAGATGAAAGCAAAAAAAATTGCACTTCTCAAAAGAGAAGATGCAAATGTAACATTTGCCAAATTGTTTGCTTGCCTCATGTAAAATATTATCTCTTGCTAGTTTGGCATTTTTGCTAGCTTGTATGTTGCAAAACTTGATCACTTTTTCAAATATTTTGCTAGCTTACACTTTGCAAAGAAAGCAAAAATGACACTTCTAGAAGAAAGAGCTTGTTATTTTGAACATCACAAGTTTGCCTATCTTAAGAAACAAAAATTGCAAAAGTGCTATCTTGCCTATCTCAAGAAGCAAAACTTGCAACTTGCACATTGCAAAAGGAAGCAAGAATTATGAGCTTACACAAGAAAGCTATCTTACATTTGCTTTCGAAATTTTTGCTAGCTTATATATTATGAAACTTACATATCGTAAACATTGCTAGTTTGTAGTCTAAAGAGAAGCAAAAAGTTGCTATCTCAAAAGAAGCAAATGTGCTATCTTGCCTATCTTAAGAGGCAAAAATGCTAACTTGCACATCTAGCAAAACTTGACAAATTTGCATATTTCAAGAAGCAAGAGTTGCTTTCTTGAACATCTCAATATTGCTACCTTGCATGATATAAAATTTGCTATATCAAACATCATAAATATTGTTACTTGCAAAGAAAAGCAAAGTGCAATCTTGCACAAGAAGCAAGTGTTGAATTGCCATGATTGAACTTAAGAATCTTGCTATGCTTTTGTGCTTATATGTTGTGATGAAAATCTAGCTTCATGTTGTAAAAACTTGCATATCTTTTAAAATAGCTAGAGCTACTTCTCCTTTTTGTTGATGACATAGGGGGAGAAGTATATTGATGACTTCATGCATTGAATTAAATATTTTATATATTTGCATGATGGTTTAAATGTTTTTCATAACATGTGATAAATGTTACTTGGATTTGAGATAATCCAAGTGTTCTATCAATGGCATATTGATAGGGGGAGTTTGTTTAAACTCCGGGAGTTAAGGTTAACTCCGTCATCAAGTGGTTGTCATCATCAAAAAGGGGGAGATTGTTGAATCTCGTATTTTGATGATGAAACCACCTGATATGTGTTTATAATTTAAACTGCATTTTGAGTGATGCAGGTCTACTCGATCAGAATTAGACAAGTTAACGGGAGGAATTGACGTTATGCCGAGGAGATCACGCCAGATATTGACGGCGAAGGCTTGAACATCGGGCATCGGGCCAAGAAGAGCGGAATTGCGCCAAGGATATCGGGTTGCGGAGGTCAATCGCCGATTGGGCAACAAGCCGCAAGAGAGGACGATGTGCTAAAGAATCAAATGAAGCGCCAACCAATGACGTGACGTGCGCGTAGAAATGTAATGTCAATTCGCGTTGTAATAACTGCCTAGATCGGAGTAGAGTTTTGGTTTGTATGTGCAGGATTAACTACGATAACGATGAAGGCATAAAGTGAAACAAAGTGTGGAGTCAAGAATGAAGGATTCGTTGGGAGTTCAAGAGTTCGACCGAAGTCCTAAGGATCATCGGGAACGCCGCCGAACTAGCCGAGAATGAGTAGGGAGCTTGCCAAGGGGTTTTTGGAAGCTCACGGAAGGTTCGTGGGAAGTTCGCGGAGCTCGCCGAGAAAGATCGAGCTTGCCGAAGAAGCTTGTTGGAACTCGCCAAGATCAAATCGTGAAGTTTAAGAGCTTGCCGAGTCCGCAGAATGGTTTCCGAGAGTTTATCGGAAGACCGCCGAAAGTTCAGCGGAAGCTCGCCGGAAGAAGTCTTGACTTATGGACTTTGTAATAGCTTATATAATGTCTTTAAAATTCGTAGTTAGCATGTTAATTAGGGTTAGGATTAGGTATTAATCCTATAACCCAAGTAGGGGCCTATAACACTGTAGGCTGAAAACACTGTAGGCGGTGGGCTGAAAAACACAGTAGCGGGCTGAAAACATCAGAGGCGGTGGCACCGCCCAAAGACTGAAAGGCAAGGCGGTGGCACTGCTTGGCTGGCAGTGGCACCGCCAAGATCGGGAACCCAAAGAGGATTTGAATTTTGGAGCCCAAATTTTGGAGCCCAAATTTGAATCCTCTTGAGGCCTATAAATACCCCTCAAATCTCAGCTGAGAACACAACTTTTGAGCAGCAAGAGTTTGAGAGAAAGGTCTTAGAAAAGTGTTAGCTTGTCTTCTTTTCAATTTGCTAGTGTTCACCTCATCTCTTCTCGAAAATCTGTAAGAGAGTGAACCGCTTGTAAAGAGTTGTAAGAGGGGGGTATTACCCTTCCATTTCAAGAGACTTGCTAGTGGAAGGTGGGAGCCTCATCGAAGAGAGGCCTCATGGTGAGTAGGTCATTTGACCCAACCACTCTAAAATCGGCGATCCTTGGTTTGCATTTCATTATTGCTATTTACATTATTGCAAACCTTCTTATATGCTTTAGTTCCTTATTACTTTTGCTGTGCATATTTAAGAATACGCTTTCAAGATTAAGCTTGTCAAGTTCCGCTCTTATCATACGAAAGATTTTTTAAAAACCGAAGTTTTAATCCGCTGCACTAATTCACCCCCCCCTCTTAGTGCTGCTCCGATCCTAACACTTATATGCTTTAGTTCCTTATTACTTTTGCTGCGCATATTTAAGAATACGCTTTCAAGATTAAGCTTGTCAAGTTCCGCTCTTATCATACGAAAGATTTTTTAAAAATCGAAGTTTTAATCCGCTGCACTAATTCACCCCCCCTCTTAGTGCTGCTCCGATCCTAACAAGATATCCATTGGAATTCCTTCATTTTTCATGAGAAGAATAAGAAAGAATTCATGAGAGAGGAGTATCACATGAAGGTGAAATTTATGAATAAAACTTCATAGTGAGAAGAGCATTACATCAAATCCTTTTCTCATTAAAAATTTATAAGAGTATTACATCAAATCCATAAGAGATGCATTTGTCAATGACTTCCATGTATCAAACATCAAGATATTTAAATGTATAAACACTTCATGCATTTATAAAATGTTTCGTCATAACCTTTCATCACTACTTGCATGATGTAATATCATTAGTGCTTGTAGCACTCAAAAGTTAAGAATCTGATATTGCATCATGTATGATAACATGCTCATCATTTAAAGAGATCACAACATCATAGAAATTTTTAGCATCAAAGTACAGAATTCCAACATCAAAGTAGACATTTTATTGTCGTGAAACACATAAGCTTATTACATCATCATGTAAAATTCACATCATAAGAGGAGAAGATTTAAGTGAGTGATCCAAAGAATCAAGAAAGTCCAAAAATGAAATTTAACAAATTCATGCATTTAGACAAATTAACATTCCTAATTCTTTTCTAATAAAATCAAATTGTTCTTCAATTAAAGGCTTTGTAAAAATATTAGCTAATTGATATTTTGTATCAATAAACTCTTAGATTACATCATGATAACATGATTTTATATAAAGTGATGCCTAATATCAATATGTTTAGTTCTAGAGTATTGAATGAGATTTTTTGTTAAACATATTGCACTTGTATTGTCACATTTTATGAGAATGTTTTTGAGATGAATCTTAAAATCCTCCAAAGTGTTTTTCATCTACACAACTTGTGCACAACATGCACTAGCTGCGATGTACTCAGCTTCGGTTGTAGATAGTGCAACCAAGTTTTGTTTCTTGGAAGACCAAGAAACAAGTGTGTGCCCTAAAAATTGATATGTTCCATATGTGCATTTTCTATCTAATCTACATTTAGCAAAATCCACATCAGCATAAGCAATTAGCTCAAAGTTCTTGGATTTTGGATACCATAATCCTAAATTTCTGATTCCTTTAAGATATCTAAGTATTCTCTTAACTGCTTTAAGATAAGATATCTTAGGATTAGATTGAAACATAGCACAAAGTCCTACACTAAATATGATATCCGGTCTAGTTGCGGTAAGGTATAGTAAACTTCCTATCATACCCCTATAAGCTTTTTGATCAAAGATTTCTTCACTTTCATCAATATCTAACTTAGTGGAGGTGCTCATGGGAGTATTGATAGCCTTTGAGCTATCCATATTAAACCTTTTTAGCAAATCTAAAGCATATTTTGTTTGACTACAAAAAATACCATTACTTAGTTGTTTACTTTGTAAGCCTAAAAAGAACGTTAGCTCCCCCATTAGGCTCATTTCAAATTCAAGACTCATACTTTTAGCAAATGATTTACATAGAGATTCATTCGTGGAACCAAAAATGATATCATCAATATAAATTTAAATAATAAGAAAAATATTTTTAAAATTTTTGATAAATAATGTAGTATCGACCTTGCCTTTAGAGAAATTATTTAGAATAAGAAATGAGCTAAGTCTCTCATACTAAGTCCTTGGGGCTTGTTTCAATCTATAGAGAGCTTTAGTCAATTTACACATATGATTAAGGAGATTATTATTCTCAAATCCAGGAGGTTGTTTAACATAAACTTCTTCGGAAATAAAGACATTAAGAAAAGTATTTTTAACATTCATTTGAAATAACTTAAAATTATTACTACTAGCATAGGCAAGGAGCATCCTTATGGCTTCTAATCGTGCCATAAGAGCGAAGATTTCCTTATAATCGATACCTTCTTCTTAGTTGAAACCTTTGGCCACTAATCTAGTCTTATTTCGAACTATGATACCAAATTCATCTTGCTTATTTCTAAAGACCCATTTAGTACCAATAACTAAATGATCATTTGGTCTAGGAACACACTTCCACACATTATTTCTCTCAAATTGATTCAACTCTTCTTACATTGCGATGACCCATGAATCATCTTTCATGACCTCGTTAATGCATTTAGGTTCAATTTTGGAGAGAAAAGTGGCATTGGCATAAAAATTATTAAGAGAAGAACAAGTTTGAACCCCTTTTGATATGTCTTCTATAATTAGCTCCTTAGGATGAACATCTACATACTTCTAATCCTTGGGTAAGGACATTTCGGAAGAAGATGCATCCAAGTTGCTAGATAGAGAAAGGGTTTCATTTAAATTTAAAGCATCAAAATTAACATCATCATCAAAATCATTTTTCTTAACTTCAGAAACTTCATTAAAAACAACATGAATAGATTCTTCTATAATCAAATTTTTTTGTTAAAGATACGAAATACGTTAAAAACAAAAGAATAGCCAAGAAAAAATTCTTCATTAGATTTTGCATCAAATTTACCTAAAGGCATCTTTTTCATTCAAAATAAAATATTTACATCTAAAAACTTTAAAGTATGAAATGTTGGGTTTTTTGTTGTTCCAGAACTCATAAGGAGTTTTGGAAAGTAGTGGTCTTACTGGAACCCTATTCATAACATAGCATATTGTATTTATGGCTTCAGCTCAAAAATATTTGGGTAGACTATGTTTGTTTAACATGGTTCTTGCTATTTCTTGTAAGGTTCTATTCTTTCTTTCTACTACTCCATTTTGTTAAGGATTTCTTGGAGTAGAGAAGTTGTGGTTGTATCCATTAGATTCACAAAATTCTTGGAAATCATGGTTTTGAAATTCACTACCATGATCACTTCAAATTGATGAAATCATAAAACCCCTTTCATTTTGAACAAGTTTATAAAACTTAGAGAAATACCTAAATTATTTACTTTTGTGTGCCAAAAAGTAAGTCCATATGTATCTACTAAAATTATCCACAATGATAAATGCGTATTTGCTACCTCATAGGATTGATGTAGCAATTGGTCCGAACAAGTCCATATGGATCAATTGTAAAAGTCTAGAGGTGCTTATTTGGTTCTTAGGTTTGAAGCTACCTTTTATTTGTTTTCCTAGTTGACGTGCATCACACACATTATCTTTGATGAACTTGATATGAGGAATTTCTCTTATAAGTTCTTTAGATGAAATCTGAGAGATTAGTTTCATGCTAACATGACCTAATCTCCTATGCCAAAGCCAAGCATCGTCATTCAAAACTAAAAACCACATTTAATTACATAGATAGTTAATGTCAATAGTGTATAGATTATTTTGTTTTAAGGCAATCATAGATGTGTTTTTGTGTGGTTTTTCAATAATGCAAGCATTAGATTCAAATTTAATGATGTATCCTTTATCACACAATTGACTAATAATTAAGAGATTATGCTTTAAGCCATCAACCAATAACACATCTTCAATAAAGAAGTTAGATTTGTTACCTATGGTTCTTTTGCCAATGATTTTACCCTTGTTGTTGTCTTTGAAGGTAACATATCCTTCGTCTATGCTAGTGAGCTTAGAGAATTTAGATGGATCTCCGGTCATATGTCTTGAGCATCCACTATCAAGGTACAATCTCTTACTCCTAACTTGTGATCGTACATTTTTCTATAAAAAAGGATGATTTTAGGATACCCATTTGATATTGGATGCCTCAAAAATCAATCTATATAGCTTATCATGTTGCATTTAGTCATTTGAGGTTCTTTTAGGAACCATAATCAATTTATGTGGACTACATTTCTTGAATGTACAATGATAAGCTAAATGCCCAAATTTGCAATAAAAGTTATATTTGTTTCGGGTGAAACATGCAAAGTAGAGCCTTTAATAAAGGTAGTTGGATTTTAGTGGAGCTACTCATAAATCTGATTTTGCCTTTTCTATGAACATGACCCTTGTTGGCAAGGATCATGTTCAAGGACTTACTACTAACTTCAAATTTTTTTAAGGTTTCTTTGAGTAGCAAGTTTTCCTTTCTAAGTGTTTCTAGTTCATCAGATTTCGTACATGGAGCTAAACTATCATTGTGCTCAACTTTTAATCTATCAAAATCACTAACAAGAGAAGCATGCTTCTTTTTTTAATAATTTATATTTTTTACTAATTGATTTGCATTCATCAAATAAATCATGAAAAGTATTTAATAGTTCATCAAAGGATAAATTTGCATCAAATGAACTTGTTACCTCATCTCCAATAGCCATTAATGCATAGTGAGCAACTTGCTCGGTGATGATAGGCTCCTCTTCTTCGGATGCACTTGAGTCATCCCGGCTTTTTATATTCGTAGCATATTATTTGATATTTCTTGGGTTCAAATTTATTTTTAGTGTCATTTTTAAGTTTATTTTTTTTTATGAATTTTTTGAATTTCCTTGTTAAGAGTGCCAAGTCTTCATCAAGGTCCTCATCACTTGAGTTTTCTTTCAAGTGGTCATCTTGGGTTTTTAGTGTCATATCCTTCCTGTTCTTTGGAAGGGTGTCCTCAAGCTCTTTATGAGTTTTACATGTCATCTCATAGGCCATTAGTGATCCAATTAGTTCTTCAAGAGGAAAATTATTTAGGTCTTTAGTCTCTTGAATTGCCGTGACTTTAGTGTCCCAACTCTTTGGAAGGGATCTTAACATTTTATTAATAAGTTCAAAATTTGAGAAACCTTTACCAAGTCCTATTAGACCATTGACGACATCCGTAAATCAGGTGCACATGTCTCGAATGGTCTCACTCGGTTTCATTTTAAACAACTCAAAGTATGCACTAAAAGATTAATTTTTTACTCCTTCACTCTACTAGTGCCTTCATGAGTCACTTCGAGTGTGTGCTAAATATCAAAAGTAATTTCACAAATAGACACACAATTAAACTCATTTTTATCTAAGACACAAAATAAGACATTCATAGCCTTTGCGTTTAAAACGAAAGTCTTCTTCTCCAACTCATTCCAATCGTTCATTAGAAGAGAAGACTTTTGAAAGCCATTTTCTATAATATTCCATAATTTAAAATCCATTAAAATTAGGAAGATCCTAATTCTAGTCTTCCAATATGTGTAATCGTCCTATTGAACATGGGTGGACGTATAATTGAATGACCCTCTAGGTTACCGGCAAATGCCATTTCTCTTGGGTTTAAAACCAAATGAGAGTGAACCTTATTCTGAAACCAATTGTTAGGATCAAGAGCAGTACTAAGAGGGGGGATGAATTTGTGCAGCGAAAAAATTATAATTTTTAAAAGTCTACATTTCGATTAAAATCGATTCCGACGAAAATCGTTTTGTAAGGAGTTTAACTTGAAAGCGTATGTGAGTGTAGAGAAGGTAGTAAGAAGGTAATGTTGCTTGCAGTAATGTAACTTGCATAAATTAAAAAGCAAACAAGAATTTAGAGTGGTTCGGTCTTTGTGACTTACATCCACTTTCGGATTCCTCCTCCATCGAGGTCACCGGCGTCCACTAAAGGTCTTCCTTCAATAGGCGAAGACCAACGACATTTTACAGTGCTTTCTCCTTTTCACGGGTTTAGGAGAGAACCCTTATAGTCTCACATCTCTCTTGAATGATCTCAAAACTTAGAAAGGGAGGAGGAGGACTCTAGCACTTGTTTACAACACTTTTACACCATAAGAACTCAAGAGTATCTTAATACTTTCATGCCCTTTCATGTAGAAAAGGGTGGGGTTTTTATAGGCCCTAATGACTTTCAAAATTGGAGCCAAAATGTATCTCATCTTGGATTTCTGGGGTACTGGCGGTACCACCGCCATTAATAGGCGGTACTACCACCTAACACCTGACACTGGGTGGTACCACCACTTGATAGGGGCGGTACCATCGTTGGCAACATTTACTGTCAGTGGTGCTACTGCCCAGTCTGAGCAGCACCACCGCCTAGACCACCTAGGAGACTGAGTCTCCCAAGCGGTGCCACCGCCGGCTAGGCTTTTAGGTGCTGAATGGGTTGATTCAATCCGGCCCAATTCAACTCTATTAAGGGCCTAGGTGGCCCCTAATTAAGTTAGTGGGATTACCTCCCAATTCTAATTTAATCTACTATCTAACTATAATTACTAAGATATAATCTAAGGAACTCTTATTCCAGTACGTCAATTGCTCTTCCGGCAAGCTTCCGATGATCTTCCGACAAACTCTCAGCAATGTTCCGGTGGACTCCCGGCAAGCTTTTGGACTTTATGAAGATCTTCTTGGTGAGTTCTGACGAGCTTCTTTGGCAAGCTCCTAGACTTCTCAGTTGGTTATGGCAGAACTTCTGACGAACGTCCGGACTTTCGATGAACTCTTGAACTTTTAACAAGATCACGATCTTGACTCCGGCACAATACCTGCTTTATGTCTTACTACTATCATAGTTAATCCTGCACACTTTTCTTAACATATAGGTTAGATCAAACAATTTACAATTGGCTTCATCATCAAAATCCGAGATTCAACAAATACTTAAATTTAAAGGCTTTGGATTCATAAATGTCTTTTCTCAAAGTATGGCATACAGATAGGGGGAGTTAAGGATAATTCCATCATCAATTGATTGTTATCATAAAAAGGGGGAGATTATTGAATCTCGGATTTTGATGACGAAATCAATTATAAATTATTTAATTTAATCTATATGTTAAGAAAAGTATGCAGGATTAACTACGATAGCAGTAAGATACAAAGCAGGTATTGTGATAGAGTAAAGATTAAGATCTCGTTAGGAGTTCAGGAGTTCGTCGGAAGTCCGGATGTTCGTTGGAAGTTCTACCGGAACCAACCGAGAAGTCTAGGAGCTTGCCAAAGATGTTCACTGGAACTGACCAAGAAGTGTTGAATCTCGTATTTTGATGATGAAACCACTTGATATGTGTTTATAATTTAAACTGCATTTTGAGTGATGCAGGTCTACTCGATCAGGATTAGACAATTAACGCAGGAGGAATTGACGTTGCACCGGAGGAGATCACGTCAGGATATTGGACGGCAGAAGGCTTCGAACGTCGCGCATCGGGCCAAGGAGAGCGGAATTGGGCCAACGATATCGGGGTTACGGAGGTCAACCGCTGATTGGGCAACAAGCCGCAAGAGAGGACGATGTGCTAAAGAATCAGACGAAGCGCCAACCAATGACGTGCGGGGCAACAGAATGTCAATTCGCGTTGTAATAACTGTCCAGATCGGAGTCGAGTTTTGGTTTGCATATGCAGGATTAACTACGATAACGATGAAGACATAAAGTGAAACAAAGTGTGGAGTCAAGCACGAAGGATTCGTTGGGAGTTCAAGAGTTCGACGGAAGTCCGAAGGATCGTCAGGAACGCTGCCGGAACTAGCTGAGAATGAGTAGGGAGCTTGCCGAAGGGTTTTTCGGAAGCTCGCCAGAAGGTTCGCGGGAAGTTCGTAGAGTTCGCCGAGAAAGATCGGAGCTTACCGAAGAAGCTCGTTGGAACTCACCAAGATCAAATCGTGAAGTTTAAGAGCTTGCCGGGAGTCCGCAGAATGGTTTCCGAGAGTTTATCGGAAGACCGCCGAAAGTTCACCGGAAGAAGTCTTGACTTATGGACTTTGTAATAGCTTATAAAATGTCTTTAAATTCGTAGTTAGCATGTTAATTAGGGTTAGGATTAGTTATTAATCCTATAACCCAAGTAGGGGCCAATTGGGCCCGAGTTCGGACTAGTTTGGGCCAAGATTGAAGCCCAACTAGTGGGCTGAAAACACTGTAGGCGGTGGCACCGCCCAGAGCCCGAGAGCTGGGCGGTAGCACCGCCTGAGCTGGGCGGTGGCACCGCCAAGCACTGTCAGCGCTTGACACTGACAAGCGGTGGTACCGCCAGCATCGGGAATGGTTTCCTTATTACCTTTGCTGCGCATATTTAAGAATACACTTTCAAGTTAAGCTTTTCAAGTTCCGTTCTTATCGTACGAAAGATTTATTAAAACCGAAGTTTTAATCCGCTGCACAAATTCACCCCCCCCTCTTAGTGCCGCTCCGATCCTAACAATTGGTATCCGAGCAAGGTTTTTCTACCTTGGTTTAACACCCAAATAGAAATAGCTCTTTAAGACTTTCAAGAGGGTCACTCTCTCATTTGTCCTCCCTTTTTCAATGGGACGGACTACACTTATTGAAAAACTCGAATGAGAGTTTTCTTACTTTCTTTGGATTTGAATTTATGGCACATAGTCAAAAATGGATTTGAAATGTCTTCTCTTCCAATGAACCAATGGAATGATTTGGAGAAGAAGATGTTTTCTTTAAACGCAAAGGCTATGAATGCCTTATTTTGCGCTTTGGACAAAAATGAGTTCAATCGGGTTTCTTTATGCGAAACGGCTTTCGACATATGGCACACTCTTGAAATCACACACGAACGCACTTCTAGAGTTAAAGATTCGAAAATCAACATTTTAATGCATGACTTCGAGCTTTTTCAAATGAAGCCGAGCGAAACCATTGTTGACATGTACACCCGTTTCACGGATGTCGTCAATGGTTTACAAGCTCTTGGCAAATGTTTCTCGAATTTTGAACTTGTTAGTAAAGTTTTACGATCACTTTCTAAAGCTTGGGAATCAAAAGTAACGGCAATACAAGAAACAAAAGATTTAAATATTTTTCCACTTGAAGAACTTATCGGCTCATTTATGACATATGAAATGGTGCGCAATGCACATGATGAACACAATGAACACTTGAACCACCTTCCAAAGAATAGGAAGGATTTGGAACTCCGGACAAATGAATACCACTTGAGCGATGACTCAAGTGATGAGGACAACGATGAACTTGAACTTCGAACACTAAATCTTAATAAGTTCATTAAACAAAAATCTAAAATAAACAATGAACTTGAACGGAGGAAGAGGCCAAAGAAGAGGAAGGCAACCAAGGATGAATCAAAAACTTCCGAAGATGAGGAGAAAATTAAGAAAGGCGAGGTGGCAAACTACGCCTTAACCACTTTCAATGATGAGGTAATCGAAATCCCCCCAATTCATTTTGAAATTACTTAATGCTTTCTATGATGCATTTTCTTTTTATTAGTTAAGAAAAATTATTTTTAATTGCTTAATGTAATGAAAATAAAAAATTAGGAATCATGCTTATCATTCTAGTAATTTTGAAAATAATCATGAAAATTATATGTTTATGATAAACAAAATGATTTTGATTAAAAGTACCTTATATGATATCGTGCCTAATAAATTTATTTTTTTTAAACTATGCATGATGATGATGAGTTTTGGGTAATTTATAATTTATTGATTTTGATGAATTCCATGATGATCTTTTGCGATTTATAGATTATCAATTTTTACCGTGATGAAAGTTGCCTTTAAAAATGATACACGACTTTTGTATGCAAACTAAGCATGAAAAGATAGATTCACCTAAAAAGAAAAATACATAACTACAACAAATAACAAAATGATTTTGTTTGAAAATGCCTTATGCACAATGA
Organism: Musa schizocarpa; assembly: GCA_900464855.2. NCBI lineage: Eukaryota > Viridiplantae > Streptophyta > Magnoliopsida > Zingiberales > Musaceae > Musa > Musa schizocarpa. The sequence continues at coordinate 15,589,305 of LS990916.1, read as the reverse complement.
AACCATCATTGATAAATATGCTTTATATTTCATAGTTTCTTTGGCTTATATGCCTTATCATGATAAACATTTTGAAAAGTTTGTATCATACTTGATGATTGTTATACATGATGATTTATTGGTCTTGAAGTTATTCAATTTTGATTAAATGAAATCATGTTTGACTTGAAGTAATGAGTTGAAATAATTTTTATTTTGAATTATGTGTTGCATTTTTTTTATGATTTTTGATCTTTCCGTTTTAAACGATGATGCATGGATTTGAAAAAAAAAAAAAAAAAAAGGAGACATTCATGTATGGAATCAATCAATAAGTTGAAACAAAAGGAGGAAAGAATTTTTTATTAAAAAAAAATTCTTTTTCTCTATCTTATTGATTTCTACCTAAGAGACCAAAAAAATTATTTATGTCATTTTGAATCTCTTGAAAGAAATGTTGAGATTTTGATGATTTGGACAATTTGAATTTGAATGAGTTTTATCCAAAATCGTGATCTTGATTCCGTGATATTTACAAATTAAGATTTATTATGAATCAAGATTTTTTCATTAATCGATCTCCTAAGATTTTCTTTTGATTATTTATGAGTAGGTTTTTCAAAAAGAAATCATGTCTTGGCATTCACATATTCTAATATTTTATGGTATAATTTTTATGTAATTCCTTGTATTCATGAAATGTTTATCTCATCACCCAATTATTTTCTCCTTGATATTCCTTATGTGATGATATGAATACATGAAATATTCATTAATTTGTTTTGATGAAAAGTTATGATCATGAATGGTAGGATGAAATTTGACAAGTTAATACCATCATGATCTAAAACATTTATGATTTGAAATTATGCATGCAATTGCTTTTTATTGTGATGATATATGCATATAATATGTATCATGAATAATTTATTATCATACATGAAAATAGTGATAAATATTTTGAAAATAAATGTTTGTATCATGTTAGATGATTTTACATTTTGTGCATGATGAGTTATAATGATGATTGTACATCAATTTGCTTTATTATGAATTATATGAATCTTGATCGTGAACTTGTTAAGAAGAATTTTAATGAACCATGAATCATATCTTTGGTATTCATGAATTGATCCTTATTGATATATTTCATGAATTCTTTGCATATTTAGCTTGTTGAATGATTGAAATATTTAGCCATTGAGTCCTCCCTTTCTTTTTTTGACTTTGATAAAGGGGAGAAGGTTTTGCTAGCTTGTGCATTGAAAATGAAAGTAAACTTCCTAGCATGCTAGGGAAGTAAAACTTGTAAGCTTGCACTTCTCAAAAAAAAGAGAAGGAAGATATTGCCTATCGAAAAAAGAAAAAAAGTGCAAAACTTAGAAAACTTGCAACAAAATTGCTCTTGCCATGCTTTGTATCAAAAACAAATTTATATCCTTAAAAGCATCGCATTAAATTTTTTAGTGTATCGTAATGTATCACATGTATCACAAGTTAAAATTTTTTTGAGACTATTATCATATCATGTTTAACAATTGATATCTTTCATTGATATGATAAATTATCATCTCATGATATATCGCATAATGATATTATGATTTGCGATTGTATCGTGTGATCCTTGGTGAATTTTCACATTGATATCCTTCATGAAATGATTTCTTAGCATTTTTGTCTTGTATGTATCATGTGATGATTGAAATATTGATTGATGCAAATCCATAATTTATGTAAAAGTCTAAATCATTGGTTCCTCTCCTTCTTTTCGGCAATGACATAGGGGGAGAAAGATTGCTAGCTCAAGGAAAATGTTGGCTAGCTTGTAATCTTCACTTCTTTTCGACAAAAAAAAAAAGGGAAGAAATCTTTTGCTAGTTAGAAAATGTAAAGAAAAACAAAGTGCAATCTTGCACAAGAAGCAAGTGTTGAATTGCCATGATTGAACTTAAGAATCTTGCTATGCTTTTGTGCTTATATGTTGTGATGAAAATCTAGCTTCATGCTATAAAACTTGCATATCTAAAACTTGATAGCTTGAATGTCCTAAGCATAATGCATTACTTGCTAAATTTTCTAGCTTCAAAACTGCATGATGATAAAACTTAATATTATGTTTTTCATGCAATGAGTTGAACTTATATTACTAACACAAAGAATTGTTGTACTTCTCCATTTTGTTGATGACAAAGGGGGAGAAGTATGCTGATGACATGATATGCATAAGTTTATGTATATGTTCATGATGATGTGTTGCAAGTATTCATGATGAATATTGCAATGACTTGAATTCTGCTTGAATTCAAGGTTCTATCAATATGACATATTGATAGGGGGAGTTTGTTTAAACTCCGGGAGTTAAGGTTAACTCCGTCATCAAGTGGTTGTCATCATCAAAAAGTGGGAGATTGTTGAATCTCGTAGTTTGATGATGAAACCACTTGATATGTGTTTATAATTTAAACTGCATTTTGAGTGATGCAGGTCTACTCGATCAGGATCAGACAATTAACGCAGGAGGAATTGACGTTGCGCCGGAGGAGATCACGTCAGGATATTGGACGGTAGAAGGCTTCGAACGTCGCGCACCGGGCCAAGGAGAGCAGAATTGCGCCAAGGATATCGGGGTTGCGGAGGTCAACCGCCGATTGGGCAACAAGCCGCAAGAGAGGACGATGTGCTAAAGAATCAGACGAAGCGCCAACCAATGACGTGCCGGGCAACAGATTGTCAATTCGCGTTGTAATAACTGTCTAGATCGGAGTAGAGTTTTGGTTTGCATGTGTAGGATTAACTACGATAACGATGAAGACATTAAGTGAAACAAAGTGTGGAGTCAAGCACGAAGGATTCGTTGGGAGTTCAAGAGTTCGACGGAAGTCCGAAGGATCGTCGGGAACGCTACCAGAACTAGCCGAGAATGAGTAGGGAGCTTGCCGAAGGGTTTTTTGGAAGCTCGCCAGAAGGTTCGTGGGAAGTTCGCAGAGTTCACCGAGAAAGATCGGAGCATGCCGAAGAAGCTCGTTGGAACTCACCAAGATCAAATCGTGAAGTTTAAGAGCTTGCCGGGAGTCCGCAGAATGGTTTCCGAGAGTTTATCGGAAGACCGCCGAAAGTTCACCGGAAGAAGTCTTGACTTATGGACTTTGTAATAGCTTATAAAATGTCTTTAAATTCATAGTTAGCATGTTAATTAGGGTTAAGATTAGGTATTAATCCTATAACCCAAGTAGGGGCCAATTGGGCCCGAGTTCGGACTAGTTTGGGCCAAGATTGAAGCCCAACTAGTGGGCTGAAAACACTGTAGGCGGTGGCACCGCCTAGTGCCCGAGAGCTGGGTGGTAGCACCGCCTGAGCTGGGCGGTGGCACCGCCTAGCATTGTCAGCGCCTGACACTGACAGGCGGTGGCACCGCCACTGACAGGCGGTGGCACCGCCAGCATCGGGAACTCCACGAGAATTCAAATTTGGAGCCCAAATTTGAATCCTGTTGAGGCCTATAAATACCCCTCAAATCTCAGCTGAGATTACAACTTTTTGAGCAGCAATTGATTGAGAGAAAAGAAAAGTCTTAGAAAGTCTTAGCAAGTCTAGTTTTCAATTTGCTAGAAAGTTCTCCTCCTTTCTTGCTGAAAATTTGTAAGAGGTTGAACTATTCGTAAAAGGTTGTAAGAGGGGTATTTGCCCTTCCATTTCAAGAGATTTACTAGTGGAAGGTGGGAGCCTCATCGAAGAGGGGCCTCGCAAGTGGATGTAGGTCATTTGACCGAACCACTCTAAAATCGGCGTGATCTTTGGTTTGAATTTCATTATTGCTATTTACATTACTGCAAACCTTCTTACATGTTTTACTTCCTTATTACCTTTGCTGCGCATATTTAAGAATACGCTTTCAAGTTAAGCTTTTCAAGTTCCGTTCTTATCGTACGAAAGATTTATTAAAACCGAAGTTTTAATCCACTGCACTAATTCACCCCCCCCTCTTAGTGCCGCTCCGATCCTAACAAGAAGATCATCGTAAAGTTCAAGAGCTCGCTGGGAGTCCGCTGGAACATTGCCGGCAGTTCATCGGAAGTTCGTCGGAAGTTCGTTGAAAGCTCGCCGGAAGAGCAATTGACGTACCAGAATAAAAATGCTTTGTCAATTATCTTAATTATTATAGTTAGCCCATAAATTAAGTTAGGATTGGGAGGTAATCCCACTAACTTAATTAGGGGCCAACTAGACCCTTAACAGGGCTGAATTGGGCTGAATTGAATAGCCCCTTCAGCTCCTAAAATCATGGCCGGCGGTGGTACCACCCAAACTGGGCGGTGGTACCATTGGTAGTTAATGCTACCAATGGTGGTACCACCCCTATCAGGCAGTGGTACCACCTAGACTAGGTGGTGGTACCACCTAGTGTCATACTGTAAGCGGTAGTATGGCCTAGTAATGGCATTGGTACCGCCAATACCCCGTAATCTAGGGATGTGACACTTTTGGCTCTAATTTTGAAGCCATTGGCACCTATAGAAATGCCACCCTTTCCTGCATGAAAGGACACGAAAGTGTTTAATAGATTCTTGAATCTCTAGGGTGTTAAGTGTTGTAAAAGTAAGAAAGAGTCCTCTCCTCCTCTCTTAGCTTAGCTTCGTAAACATCCAAGAAAGAGGTATGAGGCTTGTAAGGGTTATCTCCTAAACCCAGCAAAAGGAGAAAGAGCTGTAAAATATGGTTGGTCTTCGCTTATTGAAGGAAGACCTTTAGTGGATGTCGGTGACCTCGATGGAAGAGGAATCTGATATGAATATAGGTCACATCGACCGAGCCACTCTAAATTCTAGTTTTCTTTTCTTTTTATGCAATTTACATTACTATAAACCTCTTTAAGCTTCTCTTTACATTTTTATGAAAGCTCTCAAGTTCAACATCCTTCCGAAACAGTTTGAATCGAAATAAATATTTTATAAAATTGACGATTTTTTGCTGCACTAATTCACCCCCCCTCTTAGTGCCGCTCTTGATCCTAACAATGACTTCATTAAGAATGAAGATGATCATTATGTATATAAGAAGGTAAGTGGGAGTGCTATCACCTTCTTGGTGTTATATGCAGATGATATCTTGATCATTAGAAATTATGTAGGAATGCTATCCACAGCAAAGGCTTGGTTATCTAGATACTCATGAATGACTTAGGGGAAGCATCCTATATCTTGGGGATTCAGATATATAGAGATTAAACTAAGAGGATGCTTGGCTTGTCCTAGTCCAAGTATACAGACACTATTGTCAAAAGGTTTGGCATAAAAAATTTCAAGAGATGTCTCATACCGATGAGACATGGGATATCACTTTCTAGGAGTATGCCCCTAAAGACTTCTGAAAAAAAGGCAAACATAGATAGGATACTCTATGCCTTAGCTATAAGGTCTATCATGTATGCCATGCTATGTACAGGCTTAATATAGCGCATGCTCTAAGTGTCACGAGCAAGTTGTTAGGATCAAGAACGACATTAAGAGGGGGGACGGGGAATTAGTGCAGCGGATAAAAATAATAAATTTAATCAATTTTGAAAAACTTCGTATGATAAAACTCTTAGTTCGACGAGAACCGTTTAAAAAGACGTTTGACTCGAATAAGTTTGTAAGTGAGTAGAGAGGAGGGGATTGGACAGTGAGTAAAGTAGAATATAACAAAAGTAAAGTACACACTAAGAAGAGAACACACTAATTTTATAGTGGTTCGATCGTCTGACCTACATCCACTCCCGATACCTCCTCCAATGAGTTCACCAGTTTCCACTGTTGATATTTCTTGAAGGGCAAAGATCAATCACCCCTTTACGGAACTTTCACAAGTGGCTCAATCTCCTTTTACAAACTTTCACACTTAGAAATGATGGAGGTGAACTCTTAACTTTTGTAAACTATTTCACTATAATTTCGGTTCAGTTCTTATCACTTCTCTGTGTTTTACCAGCTAAGAATAAGGGGTATTTATGGCCCTCAATTGACATTAGAATTAGAGGCAAAAAATATCACATCCATAGTTTTCGGGGTACTAGCGGTACCACCGCCTACAGACTAACATTGGATGGTACCATCGCCCAGTCTAGAGGTACTACCACTTGATAGAGTCTCGAGCTCTGGCAGTACTACCCCCTGTCAGGGCGGTACCACTGCTTGATAGTATTAACTATCAGTGGTACCACCCCCCAGGCTTATGGGAGATTGAGTCCTGGGCGGTTCCACCGCCCGAGTCTGGTAGTGCCACCACTCGACAGGGTTCAACTTTTAGAAATGAATCGACACTAAGAAGGGGGTGAATTAGTGTAATGGATAAAAACCACCGGTTTGAAAAATTCATTTTACGTTCGATGAAAACTGATATTGGAAATATGAATTTAACTTAAAACACACTTGTAAGAGTGTGCAGCTAAAGTAATGAGGAAGTATGATAGTTTGCAATAAATATAAATAGCAAAGCAGAAATACAAACCAGATTTATAGTGGTTCGGTCGTCGTAACCTATATCCACTCCCGATTCCTCTTCCGTCAAGGCCCCCGGCATCCACTAATGATCTTCTTTCAATAGGCAAAGATCAACTACCCTTTTACACCCCTCTTTTTCTTTTCACAGGTTTAGGAGACAACCTTTTATAAGCACTCACTCCTCTCTAAATAGAATTCTAAACATAGAACTAGATGAGGGATTCTCTCAAGTGATTATTATAGCGTTTTCCAACTTTTAAGCTCTTTGTACTTATGTAAGTTAACTAGGGATGAGTGGGGTATTTATAAGCCTCAAGTAGATTCAAACTTAGAGCCTAAAAATATCTCATCCCTGGCTTTTGGGGTATTGGCAGTACCACCACTTGTGTTGGGCGGTACCACTACTTGCAGCACTAACAATGGGCGGTACCACCACTTGGCAATCTATCAGAGATAGTACCAATGTCTAAACTGGTGGTACCACCGCTTGACATAATCTTGGAGACTGTGCCATGACGGTTCCATCACCTGACATAGTCTAGGAGATTGTGCCATGACACTTCCACCTGTTGGGTCACTGTTTGGGCCTTTCACTTGGCCCAACATAGCTCAAACTTGGGCCTGTTGAATCTCGTATTTTGAAGATGAAACCACTTGATATATGTTTACAATTTAATCTGCATTTTGAGTGATGCAGGATGCTTTGATCAGGATGAGACAATTAAAGCAAGAAAAATCATGTCGTGCCGAAGGAACATGTTAGAAGATTGGACGTCAGGCCGGTGGATTGGTCGACGTATCGACAGAAGGCTTCAGGCCGTGGACTCGGGCATCGGGCCAAGAAGAGCGAGTATTGGCCAATTGGGCAATAGGGCGCAGGAGAGGACGATGCGCCGAAGAATCAGATGAAACATCGAGGGACTAATGACATGTCGGACAACTTGGTTAATTGTTTATGATTAATTGTCTCGATCGAAGTTTTGTTTTACATGTGCAGGATTAACTACAATAGAAGTAAGACATGTAGCAGGAGTTATTCCGGAGTCAAGACTATGATCACGTTGGGAGTTTGAGAGTTCGACGGAAGTTCGGACGGTCGTTGGAGGTTCTGCGGGAACAAATTCAAGAAGTCCAGGAGCTTGCCAAAGAAGCTCATCAGAACTCGCTAAGTGGATCGTCGCAAGTCCAGGAGTTTGCTGGAAATCTGCCGGAGCATCGCCGAAGGTTCGTCGGAAGTTCGCCGGAAGAAACGATTGACGCACCGGACCAAGTTGCAGTAAATGTCTTAAGAAATATCATAGTTAGTATGTAGATTAAGTTAAGAATGGGAGGTGATCCCATTAACTTAATCTGGGGGCAATTGGGCCCTTGACAGACCCAAATTGGGCCGAATGGATCAACCCATTCGGACTAGAATTCCTGCTAGGCGGTGGTACCGCCCAGGAGATGGTCTCCCAGGAAAGCTGGGAGGTGCAATCGCCCAGGTCAGGCGGTGGCACCGCCTAGGCTCAGTCTCTGAGTGAGACTAGGTGGTAGAATCGCTCTGGTCAGGCGGTGGCACCGCTTGGGCTCAGTCTCCAAGCGAGACTGGGCGGTGCAACCACCCCTGACAAGTGGTGGAACCATCTGAGCTCGGTCTGCAAGCTCTGCCAAGCGGTGCAACCGCCCCTATCAAGTGGTGGCATCGCCTAGAGGCTCAGTCTCCGAGCTCTGCCAAGCGGCGCAACTGCCCCTGACAAGCGGTGGCACCGCCTAGAGGCTCAGTCTCCGAGCTTTGTCAAGCGGTGCAACCGCCAAACCCCGGAATTCCGGGAGATGACAGTTTGAGCTCGGAATTTAAACTGGTTTGGGGCCTATAAATACCCTACCCTTTCCTACATGAAAGGGCACTGAAAGCTTAATCTTACTCTGTGATTTTAGAGCTCAAAAGTGTTGTAAAGACTAGAAGTTCTCCTCCCTCTTTTCTTCCAAGTTTTGATCTTTCAAGAGAGGAGAGAAAAGTTTATAAGGGTTGTCTCCTAAGCCCATCAAAAGGAGTGAAACTGTAAAAGGGTGGTTGACCTTTGCCTATTGAAGGAAGGCCTCTATTGGATGTCGGTGACCTCATTGGTGGAGGAAGCTAAAAGTGGATATAGGTCAAGATTGATCGAATCACTCTAAATCTCGATTTGCATTTACTTTGAGCATCTTATCTTTACTGCAAACCTTCTCAATAGCTACTACCTTCTACTCATTTACGAACATGTTTTATAGTTAAGTATTTTCCGAATCGGCATTAAGAGGGAAATCGATTTTATCGTACGAACATCATATTTCAATTTGCGCTTACATTCTGATTTCTATCTTAACTGCAAACTGCCATCCTTACTTTACTGCAAATACGTTACTGTAAGCTTTCAATGTTATTATCTGCACGAAACGACTTTTATGTCGGAATCATATTTTAATGTACGAACGCAGTTTTAATCGTCGAAAGTTTTCCGTTACACTAATTCACCGTCCCCCCCTCTTAGTGCTCTGGATCCTAACAATTGGTATCAAAGCCTGGTATTTCTCATTTCGGATTTACACTCGAGAGAAATGGCTCTTCATGGCTTTCAAGAGGGCTTTTCGGTTGTTCATTCACCATTGTTTAACGGATTGGACTACACTTATTGGAAAACTCGAATGGGAGTTTTCTTGATTTCTATGAATTTGGATTTATGGAATATTGTTGAAAATGGTTTTCGACTTCCCTCTAAACAGATGAACAAATGGTCAGATTTGGAGAAGAAGTATTTTTCTTTAAATGCAAAGGTTATGAATGCCTTATTTTGCACTTTGGACAAAAATGAGTTCAATCGGATTTCTACGAGCGAAACAGCTTTGATATTTGGCCAACACTTGAAATCACACACGAGGGAACTAGTAGAGTCAAAGACTCGAAAGTTAACATTTTATTGCTTGATTTTGAGCTTTTTCGAATGCAACCAAGCGAGACTATAGGCGACATATACACCCATTTCACAGATGTCGTCAATAATCTAAGAGTTCTTGGTAAATCTTTTTCGAATTTTGATCTCGTAAGCAAGATCTTAAGATCCCTTCCAAAAAGGGATGATGAACTTGAACTTCGAACACTAAATCTTAATAAGTTTATTAAACAAAAATCTAAAATAAATAATGAACTTGAATGGAGGAAGAGGGCAAAGAAGAGGAAGAATACAACTTGGGATGAATCGAGCTCCTCCGAAGACGAGGAAAAAATCAAGAAAGGCAAGGTGGCAAACTATGCCTTAAGGACATTCAACGATGAGGTAATCGAAACCCCCTTAATTTATTTTAAAATTACTTGATATTTTTCATGATGAATTTTCCTTTATTTTTTTGTTTAGAATTAATTTTCTTGAAAATTACATGTTTTATAATGAAAATACAAAAATTAGGAATCATGCTTATCATTCTAGTAATTTCGAAAATAATCATGAAAATTACATGTTTATGATAAATAAAATGATTAAAAATGCCTTATAAAATCATGCTATGTGTGGTTAAGAAATAATAATGTGTATCATGTTTGATTAACATTGTTGAATGGTATCATGTTTGATTAACTAATTTCTCGATTTTGATTAAATGAAATCATGTTTGATTTGAAGTAATGCATAATAATGTAATGAAAATATTAAACATTTTGATACAATGATTGACAATTTTATACATGAGATTTTAAGTCATACATGATGATAAGCATGTGTTATTTTCATGAGTATATTTGAAAAACATATGGCAAAACCATGTATGCATGAAAGTCTTAAATATTATTTTCGGATTTTCTTGACCATAACAATTCATTTTTGAGAATCTATTGATCTTGATGGTTTTACGATGAAATTCATTTTTTGATCCTAAATGTTGATGCATGCTTTTATTTAACATAAATGAAAAAGCATGCTAACATGAAATCAATCACTTAAAATAAAATACTTAAAAAAAGGAAAAATATATTATCAATGAAATCATAAATCTACCTATGTTATGAATTTTGTGAACCATAAAAGTGAGTTTGATGATTTGAATTTGAAATGAGTTTTATTAAAATCATGATATTGATTTCTTAGAATAACATGAGATTACCTTTGATGATCATTTTGATTCATGAAATTTTGAATTCATGACTTGGTCTTACATCTGTTTATGAGATGTTTGAAATCTTTGTACTTTTGAATTATTCCCTTCTCCTTTCAATTTTTGAATTTATGCATGTTATATGTCAAACATTTGAAACCATGTTTTGGTATCATGCATATCTAAGAAATGTTGATTTGACAAATTGAATGAGTTGAAAAAGAATGATGATTTTTCTCTTGATATTTTTTATATAAATCATCATTTTGATTTCTCGACATTCGATACATGAGATTTTATTATGAATCAAAATTTCTCATTAATCGATCTCCTACGATTCTACTTGATATTTTCATAAGAGGAGATTTTCTAAATGAATCATGATTTTTCCTTGTGAGTTCTTGGATTTATTACTTGATTTTCTTTTAAAACAAGATCTCTTCTTTGTACTCTTATGATTTTTCTTGATATTTTATTTAAAGAAGATATTTACTATATGAATCATGTCTTTTGGTATTCAAATGATTTTATCCTCCATGACATGATTTCTTTGTATTTATGACTTGCATGGCTTGAAATGTTTTGGAATGATGCATGCAATACTATAATTTTTCCCTTAGATAAAAATGCATGCAACACTATGATTTTTCCCCTTAGATAAAAAGGCATGCAACACTTTGATTTTTTTTGAAATAATGTGAAAATCAATAATTATCATTTTCTGATAGAATGATGATTTGGAATCATGCATGTAATGATGAAATATTCATGAATTTAAAATGATGCATATAATACTTATGATATTGGTGTACATGATGTATTGCATATGATGTGTATCATGAATGCTTTAAATGATGAATGTTTGGTATCATGATCAACATGTTGATAAATGCTAAAAGTTTTAATGTTTGAGTATCATGTATGATATGCTCATTAATGATGATTGATTTATTTTTCAGTATTGTGCATGAAAAATAAGGTTTTTGAAATTGTGTATGTTTTAATTTGAATATATAATAATGCACAAATAAGATTGATACTTACCTTTGTCATAATCTAAAAATTGATATAAGGGTCTTCCCTTCTTTTTGACAATGACAAAGGGGGAGCAAGAATTTCTAGTGTGAACATCATGAAAAGAGGCTAACTAGCTAGCTTGCACAATTCAAGATGAAAGCAAAAATTGCACTTCTCAAAAGAGAAGAAATTGCTATCTTGAACATCACCGATAATTGCTAGATTGAAATCTCAAGAAGAAGCAAAACATGCTAATGTGCACATCTAGCAAACTTGCATATTTCAAGAAGCAAGAGTTGTTTTCTTGAACATCTCTAAATTGCTAGCTTGCATGTTCTAAAATGTTGTAACATTACTAGCTTGCAAGATGTAGAGCTTGCTATCTTGAACATCTTAAGAAACAAAAATTACAAAAGTGCTATCTTGCCTATCTCAAGAAGCAAAACATCCTAACTTGTGCATCTAGCAAAGTTGACAAAATTTACATATTTCAAGAAGCAAGAGTTGCCTTCTTGAACATCTCTAATTTGCTAGCTTGCATGATGTAGAAGTTGCTATCTCAAAAGAAGCAAAAGTGCTATCTTGTAAAACTTACATATCTAAAACTTGATAGCTTGAATGTTCTAAGCATGATGTAACACTTGCTAAATTTTCTAGCTTCAAAATTGTATGATGATAAAACTTGATATTATGATTTTCATGCAATAAGTTGAACCTATATTCCAAACACATTAGAGTTGGAACTTCTCCTTTTTCTTGATGACAAAGGGGGAGAAGTATGATGTTATGCATATGTTTATGCATAAGTTCATGATGGCATGTTGCAAGTATTCATGATAAATATTGCAATGACTTAAATTCAGTTTGAATTCAAGGTTCTATCAATATGACATATTGATAGGGGGAGTTTGTTTAAACTCCGGGAGTTAAGGTTAACTCCGTCATCAAGTGGTTGTCATCATAAAAAAAGGGGAGATAATTGAATCTCATATTTTGATGATGAAACCACTTGATATATGTTTATGATTTAATCTACGTTTTGAGTGACGTAGGATGCTTCGATCAGGATGAGATAATTAAAGCAGAAAAAATCATGTTGTGCCGGAGGAACATGTCAGAAGATTGGACGTCTGGCCGGTGGATCGGTCGACGTATCGACAGAAGGCTTCGGGCCGTGGACTCGAGCATCGGGCCAAGAAGAGTGGGTATTGTACCAAGGATATCGGAGTTGCGGAGTCAACTAGCTGATTGGGCAATAGGTCGAAGGAGAGGACGATGCGCCAAAGAATCAGACGAAGTGTCGAGGAACCAATGACATGTCGGACAACATGGTTAATTGCTTAGGATTAATTGTCTCGATCAAAGTTTTGTTTTACATGTGCAGGATTAACTACGATGGAAGTAAGACATGCAGCAGGAGTTATTCCGGAGTCAAGATTATGATCACGTTGGGAGTTCGAGAGTTCAACGGAAGTCCGGACGGTCGTTGGACGTTCTGCGGGAACAAATCCGAGAAGTCCAGGAGCTTGCAAAATAAGCTCGTCGGAACTCACCAAGTGGATCGTCGCAAGTCCAGGAGTTTGCCGGAAGTCTGCCGGAGCATCACCGAAGGTTCGTCAGATGTTCGCCGAAAGTTCGCAGGAAGCTTGCCGGAAGAAGCGATTGACGCACCGGAGCAAGTTGTAGTAAATGTGTTAAGAAATATCATAGTTAGTATATAGATTAAGTTAGGAATGGGAGGTGATCCCATTAACTTAATCTGGGGGCAATTGGGCCCGTGACAAACCCAAATTAGGCCGAATGGATCAACCCATTCGGACCAGAATTCCTGCTAGGCGGTGGCACTACCCAGGAGATGGTCACCCAGGAAAGTTGGGTGGTGCAACCGCCCAGGTTAGGCGGTGGCACCACCTGGGCTCAGTCTCCTAGCGAGACTAGGCAGTTCAACCACCCTTGACAGGCGGTGGAACCGCTTGAGCTCGGTCTCCGAGCTCTGCCAAGCGGTGCAACCGCCCCGTCAGGCGGTGGTACCACCCAAAGGCTTAGTCTCGGAGCTTTGCCAAGCGGTGCAACCACCCCTGACAGGCGGTGGCACCGCCCAAAGGCTTAGTCTCCGAGCTCTGCCAAGCGGTGCAACCGCCCTAGTCCGACAGTGCAACCGCTAGACCCTGGAATTTCGGGAGATGACAGTTTTGAGCTCGGAATTCAAACTGGTTTTGGGCCTATAAATACCCCACCCTTTCCTGCATGAAAGGGCACCAAAAGCTTGATTTTACTTTGTGATTTTAGAGCTTAAAAGTGTTGTAAAGTCTAGAAGTTATTCCCCCTCTTTTCTTCCAAGTTTTGATCTTTCAAGAGATGAGAGAAAAGTTTGTAAGGGTTGTCTCCTAAGCCCATCAAAAGGAGTGAAACTGTAAAAGGATGGTTGGACTTCACCTATTGAAGGAAGGCCTCTAGTGGACGTCGATGACCTCGTTGGTGGAGTAAGCCAAAAGTGGATGTAGGTTAAGATTGACCGAACCACTCTAAATCTCGGTTTGCATTTACTTTGAGCATCTTATCTTTATTGCAAACCTCCTCAATAGCTTACTACCTTCTGCTCATTTATGAACATGTTTCATAGTTAAGTATTTTCTAAATCGACGTTAAGACGAAAATCAGTTTTATCGTACGAACATCATATTTCAGTTTGCGCTTACATTCTGATTTCTATCTTAACGGTAAACTGCATTCCTTACGTTATTTCAAATACATTTCCGTAAGCTTTCAAAGTTATTATATGCACGAAATGACTTTTACGTCGGAATCGGATTTCAATGTACAAACGTAGTTTTAATCGTCGAAAGTTTTCTGCTGCACTAATTCACCCCCCCCTCTTAGTGCTCTTAATCCTAACAGGGCCCAATTAGCCCCTAATGGAGTTAGCCCAATTTCAACCCAATTATGCCTAAAATCTACTTCGATCTAGACAATTATTACAAAGCTAATCAAATGTTGTCTGGCATTTCATTGGTTTATCGACGTTTCGTCCGATTGTTCGGTGCATTGTCCTCTCTTGTGACCTATTACCCAATCGGCCAATTGACCTTTATAACTCTGATTTCCTTAGTGCAATTTCTGCTCTTCTTGGTCCGATGCCCAAACCCATAGCCTAAAGCCTTCTATCGATACGTCGATCGATCCTTCGGCTCGACATCCAATCTTCTGACATATTTCACTCTGGCCCAATATAATTCTTCCTGCTTTTAATTGTCTCTCCCTGATCGAAGCTTCCTATGTCACTCAAAACACAGATTAAATCATAAACACTATCAATTGGTTTCATCATCGAAATTCGAGATTCAACATCAGCAACTTGTTTGGGCCTTGAATCTGGCCCAAACCAATCCAATTACGGGCCCAATTGGTCCTTAACAGGTCTAATGAGATTATCTCGCAAACCTAACCCTAATTATGTGCTAACTTTGATTTTTTAGGCATACACTAAATAAAATAAGTCTGGTAAGTCTAGGTTTTTTCTGACGAGCTTTCGGTGGTCTTTCGGCAGACTTCTGATGATCTCTCGGGAATCTTCTAGTAGACTCCTGGCAAGCTCTTGGACTTCACAATGATCTTCTTGGCATGTTTTGATGAGCTTCTTTGGCAAGCTCCTGGACTTCTCGGCTAATTTTGACGGCACTTCTAACGAACCTCCGGACTCCCGACGAACTCCCAACGAATTCTCGATCTTAACTCCGTCACTTCATTTTGCTTTATACTTTGATTGCTATCATAGTAAATCCCACACACTTTTCTCAATATATAGATTGGATTAAATAATTTATCAATTAATTTTATCATCAAAATATGAGATTCAACAATCTCTCCCTTTTTGATGATGACAATCAATTGATGATGGAGTTAACCTTAACTCCCTCTATCTATATGCCATACTTGAGAAAAGATACTCTTGAATTCAAGGCCTTAGAATTCAAACATCAAACCTATAAGTTATATGCATTTAAACTTATTGACATGCACATCATGGTACTAATCATGATATACCATCTCGAAATATGATACCATGTATTTATCATAATAAAAATGATATCAAGACATGATATTCAATTTCAATTCCAATATTGAATGATCATTTTCAAGTATGATACAAATTTTAAATATGAAATTAAGCAAGAATCAAATTTCAAGTGTGATAAAAGATGACAATTCATCAATCCGAGGTATGGTACCAATTGGAAGTAGGAAATTAAACATGATAAGTTTGATACCTCATCATAATGATAGACAGTTATCATTTTGATATGAAATTAAGCATGATTTTAAGAATGAAACATTTTCAAGTATCGATGCCACATTATGATGTGTTTCAAGCATTCATGACACATTTCAAGTTTCTACGATACATGCAATGCATATCTGATACATTTTGATATTTTTCAAGTATTTACGATGTATTTGATGATACAAATCATATTTTAAGCATTCGCAATACATTCAAGCATTTCCGATATGATACATTTTGCACATTATTTTAAACATTCATAATGCTGAGTTGTCATCAATATGTCATATTTCTCCCCCTTTGTCATCAACAAAAAGGAGAACCATTCAATAATGCAAGTATTTTAAAAAATAATTATTCAAGTAAGTTCTACACCAATTTATCCAAGCCAAAAAAAAAGAGAAGTTAAGCAAAAACTTTTCATGATAACTACTTTTGGTTTTTGAAATGGATAAGCTAGCATTTTAGCTTTAGATGTGCAAAAGCTTTTTGGTTCTTCTTGAGATGTGCAAGTTTCTTTCTTCCTTTGTCATAAAAATAAGAAGAAGAGGAAGAAAAGAAAGGGAGGAATTCATTCTTCATAAAAAATCAAGAACTAAATTCATGAAAGTTAAGTTTCATTAAATCAAGCTTCTACTATAGCAAAGAGAGAGGTTTCATCATAAAGGATAAAAAATCCATGAATAAAACTTCATAAATCAAATGCCTTTTCTTGTAAATAAAAGGAAAAATGATTCATAGGAATTGATAAAAGATTAAGTCATTAATTTAAAAATCTATGAGTGAAGGGACTGTGTATCAAAAATCATTAAGTGATGGAGCAAGAGTATGAAGTAAATTTGATACTAAGTTAAGAGGAAGATAGAAATGAAGTAAATTCATGAAAACATTATTTATGAAAAATCGAGAAAGTCCGAAAAAGATATACAACAAACTTATGCATTCGGACAGTTTAACATCCCTAACTCTAAAGATATATTAAATTATTCTTCATTTAAAGATTTTGTAAAGATATCGACTAATTGATGTTTCATATCAATAAACTCTAAAGATATATCATGGTTATTAACATGATCTCTTATAAAATGATGCATAATGTCAATATGTTTAATTCTAGAGTGTTGAATAGGATTTTTTATTAAACATATTATCTTGTGTTATCATATTTTATGGGAATATTCTTAAGGTGAATACTATAATCTTATAATGTATTTTTCATCCATATAACTTATGCACAACATGCACCAGCTGCTATATACTCAATTTCGGTTTTAGATAATGCAACCGAGTTTTTTTTCTTGGAAGACCGAGAGACAAGTGCATGACTTAATAATTGATATGTTCAGAATGTGCTTTTTCTATCTTTCCTTCATCCAACAAAATCCGCATTAGCAAAAGGAAATAATTTAAAGTTTTCAGATTTTGGATACTATAATCCTAGATTAGGGGCTTCTTTAAGATGTCTAAGAATTCTTTTAATGGCTTTAAGATGATATAGCTTAGGATTAGATTGAAATCTAGCATGAAGTCCTAGGCTAAACATGCTGTCTAGTCTAGTTGTGTGAGGTATAGTAAACTACCTATTATACCCTTATAAGTTTTCTGATCAAAGCTTTCTCCATTTTCGTCAATGTCTATCTTAGTGGAGATACTCATAGGAGTATTGATAGCCTTTGAACTATCCATATTAAACCATTTTAGCAATTCTAATGCATATTTGGTTTAACTAAGAAAAATATCATCACTAAGTTATTTGATTTGTAAGCCTAAAAAGAAAGTTAGTTCACCCATTAAAATTATTTCAAACTCTTGGCTCATACTCTTGGCAAAGGATTCGCATAAGGATTCATTTGTAAAACCAAAAATAATATCAACAATATAAATTTGAACAACAAGAAAGTTATTTTTAAAATTTTTAATAAACAATATAGTATCAACCTTGCCTTTAGAGAAATTATTTTAGATAAGAAAGGAGTTAAGTCTATTATACCAAGCCCTAAGGGCTTGTTTTAATCCATAGAGAGCTTTAGTTAACTTAAACACATGATTAGGAAAAAGAGTATTCTCAAATCCGGGTGGTTGTTCAACATACACTTCTTCAAAAATAAAGTCATTTAAGAAAGCACACTTGACATTTATTTGAAATAACTTAAAATTAGTACTATTAACATAGGCAAAGAGCATCCTTATAGCTTCTAATCTTGCCACAAGAGCGATGATTTTTTCATAATCGATATCTTCTTCTTGCTTGAAACCCTTGACCATAATCTAGCCTTGTTTCTATCTATGATACCAAATTTATTTGAAATAACTTAAAATTATTACTACTAACATAGGCAAGGAGAATCCTTATGGCTTCTAATCTTACCAGAGGAGTGATGGTTTCTTCATAATCGATACATTCTTCTTGGTTGAAGCCCTTGACCACTAATCTAGCCTTGTTTCTATTATGATCAAGAGCACTAAGAGGGGGGGGGGGTGAATTAGTGCAGCGGAAAACTTTTGACGATTAAAACTGCGTTCGTACGATAAGAGCAATTTCGGTAGAAAAGCCAATTCGTAAATCACTAATTGCAGTTAAAGATGCAGTTAAAGCAAATCTATAAGGGCAATTTGCAATTATGATGGAAATCAGAATGTAAGCGTAAACTGAAATATGATGTTCGTACGATAAAACTAATTTACGTCTAAACACCGATTCAGAAAATACTGAATTTTGAAACACGATCGTAAATTCGCAGAAGGCAGTAAGCTATTGAGGAGGTTCACAGTAAAGATAATATACTCAAAGTAAGTACAAACCAGAGAGCACCGCGATTTTAGAGTGGTTTGGTCAATCTTGACCTACATCCACTTCTGGCTTCCTCCACCGACGAGGTCACCGACGTCCACTAGAGGCCTTCCTTCAATAGGCGAAGGCCAACCACCCTTTTACAGTTTTACTCCTTTTGACAGGCTTAGGAGACAACCCTTATAGAATTTTCTCTCCTCTCTTGAAAGACCAGAACTTGGAAGAAAAGAGAGAGAAGAACTTTTAACTCATACAACACTTTTGAGCTCTAAAAATCATAGAGGAAGATTAAGATTTCAGTGGTTTTTGGTTGTACTTTCATTGCTGAAAGAGTGGGGTATTTATAGCCCCCAAACCAGTTTGAATTCCGTGCTCAAAACTATCAATTCCCAGAATTTCGGGGTTTGGCGGTTGCACCGCCTAGCAGAGCTCGGAGACCGAGCTCAAGCGGTAACACCGCCTGACTGGGGCGGTTGCACCGCCCAGCCAGAGCTCAGAGACCGAGCTCAAGCAGTTGCACCACTGTCAGAGGCAGTTGCACCGCCCAGCCAGAGCTCGGAGAATGAGCCCTGGGCGGTGCCATCGCCGACCCAAGCGGTGCCACCTCTAGCCAAGAAATCTGGGTCCGAATGGGCTGATCCATTTGGCCCAATTTGGGTCTCTCAAGGGCCAATTGCACCTAGATTAAGTTAATGGGATCACGTCCCATTTCTAACATAATCATTGTGCTAACTATGAATTTCTTAAGACATTTACTACAGCTTGCTTCTGCTGCGTCAATCGCTTCTTCTGGCGAGCTTCCGGCGAGCTTCCGTCGATCATCCGATGAATCCTCGGTGATGCTCTTGCATACTTCCGGCAAACTTCTGGACTTGCGACGATCCACATGGCGAGTTCCGACGAGCTTCTTTTGGTAAGCTCCTGGACTTCTCGGATTTGTTCCCGCAGAACCTCCGACGACCGTCCGAACTTCCGTCGAGCTCTTGAACTCCTAATGTGATCATAGTCTTGACTCCGGCGTAACTCCTGCTGCATATCTTAGTTTCATCGTAGTTAATCCTGCACACTTATCTTAACATATGGATTAGATAACAAATGATAATTTACGTCATTATCAAAATCTGAGATTCAACAATCTCCCCCTTTTTTATGATAACAATCAATTGATAATGGAGTTAACCTTAACTGCCCCTATCTATGTGTCATAATTGAGATAAGTCATTCTTGAATTCAAAGCCTTTGAATTTAAGAGACATACTGATAAGTTAAAATCATCTAACCTTATCAATACTCCCATCATGATTCCCATCATGATGTATCTCTCTGAAAATGATGTATGATGTCAAGGCTTGACATCAATTTTCAAATTTCAAATATGAATGATGGTAATGATAGCAATTCATCATATGGTAAGATATCAACATGTAAAATTTCAAAGTAAGATTTTGATATCTTAACATGATGCACACATTTCAAGTATTTTAGCAATCATAGCATTTCATCATATGGTAAGATATCAACACGTAAAATTACGATGCAAGTTCTTGATATCTTAACATAATGCAAATATGGCATTCATAGCAAACATGGCATAATGCAAATATGGCAATCATAGTTATCATCAATTCATATATTTTTGATGATGCAGTCATAGCATAATCATAATATCAATACTCATATATCTACTTCTTTCAACATAATATGGCATTTATAGAATCAATTCATATACTTCTCCCCCTTTGTCATCAACAAAAAGGAGAACGATATAAACAACTTTTAAATATACGTGCAATGCCATAAGTAGGTTCATGTCATTTATAGGATACAAACATCTCAAGAAAAATATGACATGGAGATTATTTACATAGAGTGAAAACTTCTTCCTTTTTATTTGTTATTATCTTTTTTGCATGAAGGAGGAAAGCCATTTGTGAAGTTCAAATCGATAAGATATTAAGGCAGGCTTTACAAGGATCAGGATATTTATGTGAATCAAATCCTTGCACAAAAAAAATATCTTCCTTTTATAAGAAGGAATCATCAAATCTATTTCTCAAAGGGAATATTTTTCATATGATAGTCTAAAAGATATGCATTTGCTAGATGATTATATTTGTCAAAAATCAATGATATAAATCAAAGTCTGAAAGAGAATAATGTATTCATGAAATCCGATTGGAACTGAAATTTTAATTTAACACTTTCATGCAATCGAATAAGACTATACAATCATGAAGACATGCTCACTATTATGAAAATTTTTGTATTAATTTCCAACATGTTATTTTAGGCATATAATGGCAATTAAATGATTTGATCATTCAATCAATAAAGTCCTAATAATTTTAACAAGTTTATGCATTCGGACATATCAACATTCCTAATTCTCTTCTTATGAAATCAAATTGTTCTTCACTTAGAGGTTTTGTAAAAATATCAACTAGTTGATGCTTAGTATATATGAACTCTAAAATTACATCATGATTAGTAACATGATCTCGTATAAAGTGATGTCTAATATCAATATGTTTTGTTCTTGAGTGTTGAATGAGATTTTTTGTTAAACATATTGCACTCGTGTTATCACATTTAATAGGAATGTTTTTAAGATAGACTTTATAATCTTCTAAGGTGTTTTTCATCCATACAACTTGTGCACAGCATACACTAGCTGCAATATATTCAGCTTCAGTTGTTGATAGAGCAACCGAGTTTTGTTTCTTAGATGACCAGGAAATAAGGGAATGTCTCAAAAATTTGCATGTTCCTGATGTGCTTTTTCTATCTAGTCTACACCCAGCAAAATCCGCATCAGCATAAGCAATTAACTCAAAATTTTCAGATTTTGGATACCATAATCCTAGATTTGTGGTACCTTTAAGATATCTAAGTATTCTTTTAACCGCTTTGAGATGAGATATCTTAGGGTTCAATTGAAACCTAGCACAAAGTCCTACACTGAACATGATATCTGGTCTAGTTGCAATGAGGTAAAGTAAACTTCCTATCATATCCCTGTAAGTTTTTTTATCAAAGCTTTCTCCACTCATCAACTTCTAACTTAGTGGAGGTGCTCATAGGGGTGTTAATAGCCTTTGAGCTATCCATATTAAATCTTTTCAGTAGGTCTAAAGTATATTTAGTTTGACTAATAAAGATGTCATTGCTTAGTTGCTTAATTTGTAAGCCTAAGAAAAACGTTAATTCTCCCATCAAACTCATTTCAAATTCGAGACTCATGGTTTTAGCAAAAAATTCACAAAGAGATTTATTCATAGAACCGAAGATAATATCATCAACATAAATCTGAACAAAGAGTAAATTATTTTCAAAATTTTTGATAAACAATATGGTAACGACCTTGCCTTTTGTGAAATTGTTTTCAATAAGAAAAGTACTTAGTCTATCATACCAAGCCCTAGGGGCTTGTTTTAAACTATAGAGAGCTTTGGTTAATTTAAATACATGATTAAGGAGGCTATTATTTTCAAATCAGGGAGGCTGTTCAACATAAACTTCTTTAGAAATAAAGACATTAAGAAAAGTGCTTTTAACATCCATTTGAAACAACTTAAAATTATTATTACTAGCATAGGCAAGGAGCAACCTTATGGCTTCTAATCTAGCCATAGGAGCGAAGGTTTCTTCGTAATCGATACCTTCTTCTTGGTTGAAACCTTTGGTCACTAATCTAGCTTATTTCTCACCATGATACCATATTCATCTTGCTTGTTTCTAAAGACCCATTTAGTACCAATAACTAAATGGTCATTTGGCCTAGGAACATGCTTCCACACCTTATTTCTCTTAAATTGATTTAACTCATCTTCCATTACAATAATCCATGAATCATCTTTCATGACTTCGTAAATACATTTAGGTTCAATTTGGGAGAGAAAAGCGACATTGGCATAAAAATTTTTAAGAGATGAACGTGTTTGAACCCGCTTAGATGTGTCTCCTAGGATTAGTTCCTTAGGATGAGCATCTACATACTTCCAATCCCTGGGTAAGAATGTTTCGGAAGTAGATGCATCCAAGTTGCTAGTTAGAGAAGGGGTTTCATTTAAATTTAAAGAATCGAAATTAACATCATCATCAAAGTCATTTTTCTTGATTTCAGAAATCTCATTGAAAACAACATGAATAGATTCTTCTATAATTAAAGTCCTTTTATTGAAGATACGAAAAGCTTTAGAAACCAAAGAATAACCAAGAAAAATTCCTTCATCGGATTTAGCATCAAATTTTCCTAAGGCATCTTTTTCATTCAAGATAAAACACTTACACCCAAAAACTTTAAAATATGAAACATTAGATTTTTCATTATTCCATAACTCATAGGGAGTTTTAGTGAGTAAGGATCTTACTAAAACTCTATTCAGAATATAGCATGCAGTGTTTACAGCTTTGGCCCAAAAATATTTGGGTAGGGTATGTTCATTCAACATGGTTCTTACCATTTCTTGTAAATTTCTATTCTTTCTTTCTACTACTCCATTTTGTTAAGGATTTCTTGGAGTAGATAAGTTGTGGTTGTATCCATTAGATTCACAAAATTCTTAGAAATCACGGTTTTGAAATTCACCACCGTGATCACTTCGAATTGATAAAATCATAAAACCCTTTTCATTTTGAACAAGTTTGCAAAACTTGGTGAAATATCTAAAGCATTCATTTTTGTGTTTCAAGAAATAAGTCCATGTGTATCTACTATAGTCATCTATAATGACGAAGGCGTATTTGCTACCTCCTAGGCTTGATGTAGAGATTGGTCTGAACAAGTCCATATGGATCAATTGTAAGGGCCTAGATGTGCTTATTTGATTCTTAGATTTGAAACTACTCTTAATTTGTTTTCCTAATTGATAAGCATCACACACATTATCTTTGATGAACTTGATGTGAGGAATTCCTCATACAAGTTCTGTGGATGATATTTGAGTGATTAGTTTTATGCTAGCATGACCTAATCTCCTATGCCAAAGCCAAGCATCCTCATTCAAAACTGAGAAACATACTTCATTGCAAAGATCATTGATGTTAATGGTGTATACGTTATTTTGTTTTAATGCAATCATAGATGTGTTTTTGTGTGATTTTTCAATGATGCAAGCATTAGATTCGAATTTGATGATATATCCTTTATCACATAATTGACTAATACTCAAGAGGTTATATTTTATACCATCAACTAACAAAACACCTTCAATAAATAAGTTGGATTTGTTACCTATGGTTCCTTTACCAATGATTTTACCATTGTTGTTGTCTCCGAAGGTGACATAGCCTTCGTCTATGCTAGTGAGCTTAGAGAATTGACATGGATCTCCGGTCATATGCCTTGAGCATCCACTATCAAGGTACCATCTCTTACTCCTAACTTGTGATGGTGTATGTCTCTATATGAAAGGATAATTTTTCGGTACCCATTTACTTTTGGGTACCTCAAAAACTGATCTACATTGTTTGTCATGTTGCATAGAGTTTATCATGGTTCCTTTAGTAACCCAAATTAATTTATTCGGACTTATTTTCTTGAATGGATAATAATATATTTTGTGTCCATGTTTGCAACAAAAGTTGCATTTGCTTTGGTGTCGAACATGTAGGATGGGGCCTTTTATGAAGGTGGTTGGATTTTGGTGAGGATTTCTCACAAATCCAATTCCACTTCTTTTGGGAACGTGACCCTTGTTTGTAAGGATCATGTTCAAAGACTTGCTACCAACCTCGAATTTCTTCAAGGTGTCCTTAAGTAACAAGTTTTCCTTTTGAATAGTTTCTAGATCATGACATTTTATACAAGAACCTAAACTATCATGATATTCAGTTTTTAACTTATCAAAATTACAAGTAAGACTATCATGCTCCTTTTTTACAATTTGTATTTTCTACTAATAATCTTGCATTCAACAAATAAGTCATGGAAGGCATTTAATAACTCATCAAATGATAAATCTGCATCAATTAAATTTGTTACCTCCTCTCCGATGGCCATTAAGGCGTAATGAGCAACTTGCTCGATGTTGGACTCCTCTTTTTCGGACGTGCTCGATGGCCATCAGGTATCGTCAATGACAAGGTGTTGAATATAATGAAACCTTCTCACTTGTAGGCATGCTAAAATCCATCCGAATACTATTGGCTATTGCCGCACACTATGATTATAAGATCCGATAGATGGATATGAAAATCACATTCCTCAATGGTAACCTTGAGAAGGTGGTGCATATGATATAGCCTGAGGGATTCATATCCAAAAACTGCCCAGATAAGGTGTGTAGGTTGCTTAGGTCCATTTATGGACTAAAGCAAGCTTCCCGAGGTTAGAACATAAGATTTGATGAGGCAATTAGATCTTCTGACTTCTTTAAGAATAAAGATAAGCCTTGTGTGTATAAGAAAATAAGTGGAAGCACTATCACCTTCTTGGTGTTATATATGAATGACCTCTTGATCATTGGGAATGATCTAGGAATGCTATCCATAGTAAAGGCTTGGTTATCTAAACACTTCTCTATGAAGGACTTGGGGGAAGCATCTTAGATAATGAGGATTCGGATCTATAGGGATAGATTCAAGAGGATGCTTGGCTTGTCCTAGTCTAGGTACATTGACACCATTGTCAAAAGTTTAGCATTGAAAATTTCAAGAGAGGTCTCATACCGATGAGACATGTGATATCACTTTCTAGGAGTATGTCCCCAAAGACTCCTGAAGAAAGGACAAATATAGATAGGATACCATTTGTCTCGGTGATAGGGTCTATCATGTATGTCATGCTATATACCAGACTTGATATAGTGCATGCTCTGAGTGTCACGAGCAAGTATCAAGACGATCCAAGCTTGGAGCATTGGATAGTAGTAAAGTGTATCCTTAAGTACTTGAGAAGGATTAAGAATCTTTTACTATTATATGAAGGTAGTAGCCTTAGGGTTGAAGGCTACATAGACTCGACTTTCTAGTCTGATATTAATGACAACAAGTTAAATTCGGGGTATGTGTACACATTGAATGGAGGAGCAGTATGCTGAAAGAGTTCTAAGCAAGATACCACTGCTAACTTGACCACAGAGATAGAATACATTACTGTATCAGAGGTAGCAAAGGAGGTAATTTGGATGAAAAAATTCATAAAATATTTGAGAGTCGTGCTGGGTAACGAGGTGTCGATTCCCTTATATTGCGATAACAATGGGGTGATTGCTCAAGTGAAGGAACCTAGGTCTCATCAGAAGTCTAAGCATGTTCTGAGGAGGTTTCACTTGATCAGAGAGATCGTGGCCCAAGGAGATATAGTAGTAGAAAGAGTTTCATCCGAAGATAATTTTGCAAATCCACTAATAAAGCCATTGTCTCAAATTTTCTTTGAGCTTCACAAGGGTCTGATTGGAATTAGACATCGAGGTGTTTGGCTTTATATCAAGTGGAAGATTACTAGTCATAGGTACCGTGTAAGCTAATCGCGTGAGTGATGACATGTGTGACTTGATATAGTCTTTTTGTAAGCTAATCATGTATGCATGTTGCATGAATATTTTCTGATGACCATGGATCTGTGCAATTGGAATCGGATTGTGTTGATAGAAGATCATCCGCTCTTAGTGTCATGAGAGGAATATCTCATTTATTCTTACTCAGACAAATTCCTGGCCATGGTCATTCGGATTAAGAGAAAAAGAGTTCTTCGGGAGAATCCGATTAGAGCGAGACTCAAGTAGAAACAATATGGGCCTGATAGTACCATACCCGGTATATGATCTCTAGGGTATTAGATGGATGAGGGACTATAGATACATGATAACTAAGGGCAGATAGGTCCAAAAGATTAAATTATCCTGCATCGTCTCGGGACTACGGCGTAGTGGCATAGTACATTTGTAGTCAACGAGTCGAGTGAATTATTATGAAGATAATAATTCACTGAGCCAGAAGGAGTTCTGACAGATATGACTCACGACCAGCTTGATATTGGGCCTAGAGGATCACACATATATGAGAGGTATTACGACGAGTAGAGGTTCAGATATGAGATATCCGTCGGAGCCTCTATCTTATTGGATATCCAATAATCCCCTGAATTATTTGATTCTATGGATAAGATCTAATAAGAGCCAATAAGAGATTATTGGGTAGAGACCCACTAAAATAAGAGGATTTTATAGTTGGATGAAGATCCAATACCTAATATGGCATGATCCATTATGGTTAAATTGATGGGGGGCCTCTATAAATAGGATGGAACAAAGACCTATAGGCTAAAGGTTCTTTTTGGCTGCCTCCTCCTATTCTACTCTCTCCCTCTCCTCCTCATACCGCATCCCTTATTTGGGGTGTGTGGACAATAAGAAGGGGTAGCCCATTCTTGATTTCGTGGTGCGTGCAAGAAAGAGTTTTGGGTGGCGATTTGAGGAGAATCTTAGTAGCCCTTGCTATGTGGATCACCACTAAAGAATAGGACAGTTTACTTCTTTCATCCTCTCTCATAGATCTGTAGGTTTTTAGGGATATATGATCTCCCAAGGTAATTCTCTTATGTGTAGTTTTTCGGTTTTGAGAGTTTTTGTGCATAAACTTTTGGACGACAATAAAACCTTCTTTGATATGGGAATTCTGGGATTTTGTTTCTCTCTTCTTCTATAGCATATGTGATGTCTGTTGAATCTCGGATTTTGGTGATGAAACTAATTGATTGTGTTTAAATGTTTAACTACATTTTGAGTGATGCAGGTCTACTCGATCAGAATTAGACAGTTAATGCAGGAGGAATTGACGTTGCGCCGGAGGAGATCATGTCAGGATAATGGACGGTAGAAGGCTTCGAACGTCGGGCATCGGGCTAAGGAGAGCGGAATTGCGCCAACGATATCGGGGTTGCGGAGGTCAACCGCCGATTGGGCAACAAGCCGCAAGAGAGGACGATGTGCTAAAAGAATCGGCGAAGCGCCAACCAATGACGTGCGCAAACATAATGTCAATTAAGTGGTTGTAATAACCGCCTAGATCGGAGTAGAGTTTTGGTTTGCATGTGCGTGATTAACTACGATAACGATGAAGGCATAAAGTGAAACAAAGTGTGAGTCAAGCATGAAGGATTCGTTGGGGAGTTCAAGAGTTCGACGGAAGTCCGGGATCATCGGGAACGCCACGAACTAGCCGGAGAATGAGTAGGGAGCTTGCAAGGGTTTTTTGGAAGCTCGCCGGAAGGTTCGAAGGGGAAGTTCGCAGAGTTTGCCGAGAAAGATCGGAGCTTGTCAAGAAGCTCGTTGGAACTCGCCAAGATCAAATCGTGAAGTTTAAGAGCTTGCCGAGTCCGCCATGGTTTCCCAGAGTTTATCGAAGACCGCCAAAAGTTCAGCGGGAAGAAGTCTTGACTTATGGACTTTGTAATAGCTTATATAATGTGTTTAAAATTCATAGTTAGCATGTTAATTAGGGTTAGGATTAGGTATTAATCCTATAACCCAAGTAGGGGCCTATAACACTGTGTGGCGGTGAGCTGAAAACATTGAGGGGCTGAAAATCAGTAGGCGGTGGCACCGCTGGGCTGAGCGGTGGCACCGCCCAGCACTGAAAGGCCGGGCGGCAGTGGCACCGCTTGGCTGGGCGGTGGCACTGCTTGGCTGAAGGTGGCAATTACCAAAGATCGAACCCAAAGAGAATTTGAATTTTGGAGCTCAAATTTTTTGGAGCCCAAATTTGAATCCTCTTGAGGCCTATAAATACCCCTCAAATTTCAAATGAGAACACAACTTTTTTGAGCAGCAAGAGTTTGAGAGAAAGGTCTTAGAAAAGTGTTAGCTTGTCTTCTTTTCAATTTGCTAGTGTTCACCTCATCTCTTCTCTAAAATCTGTAAGAGAGTGAACCGCTTGTAAAGAGTTGTAAGAGGGTATTTACCCTTCCATTTCAAGAGACTTGCTAGTGGAAGGTGGGAGCCTCATCAAGAGGGGCCTCAAGTAAGTGGAGTAGGTCATTTGACCTAACCACTCTAAAATCGGCATGATCCTTGGTTTGCATTTCATTATTGCTATTTACATTATTACAAACCTTCTTATATGCTTTAGTTCCTTATTACCTTTGTCTGCGATATTTAAGAATATGCTTTCAAGATTAAGCTTGTCAAGTTCCCATTTTATCATACGAAAGATTTTTTTAAAAAACCAAGTTTTAATCCGCTGCACTAATTCACCCCCCTCTTAGTGCTTTTCTGATCCTAACACTGGTATCAGAGTCTCGGTATTTCTCATTTCGGATTTACACCCGAGAAATGGCTCTTCATGGCTTTCAAGAGGGCTTATTTGGTTTTTCGTCCACCGTTGTTTAACCATTGGACTATTTTATTGGAAAAACTCGAATGAGAGTTTTCTTGATTTCTATGAATTTGGATATATGGAATATTGTTGAAAATGGTTTTCAACTTCCCGCTAAACCGATGAACTAATGGTCGGATTTGGAGAAGAAGTATTTTTCTTTTAAACGCAAGGCTATGAATGCCTTATTTTGCTTTTAGACAAAAATGAGTTCAATCGGATCTCTACGCAAAAACGGCTTTTGATATTTGGCTAACACTTGAAATCACACATGAGGGAACTAGTAGAGTCAAAGACTTCGAAAGTTAATATTTTAATGCATGATTTCGAGCTTTTTTCAAATGAAGTTTAAATAAACCATTGTTGACATGTACACCCGCTTTTACTGGATGTCGCCAATGGTTTACAAACTCTTGGCAAATGTTTCTCAATTTTGAACTTGTTAGTAAAGTTTTACTGATCACTTTCTAAAGTTTGGGAATCAAAAGTTACGGCAATACAAGAAACAAAAGATTTAAATATTTTTCCACTTGAAGAACTTATCAGCTCATTGATGACATATGAAATGGTGCGTAATGCACATGATGAACACAATGAACACTTGAACCACCTTCCAAAGAATAGGAAGGATTTGGAACTCTGGACAAATAAATACCACTTGAGCGATGACTCAAGTGATGAGGACAATGATGAACTTGAACTTGAACACTAACTCTTAATAAGTTCATTAAACAAAAATCTAAAATGAACAATGAACTTGAAATGGAAGGAAGAGGCCAAAGAAAAGGAAGGCACCCAAGGATGAATCAAGAACTTCCAAAGATGAAACAGCTTAATTGGGCTTTGATGAGCTTCACTACAAGGTAACTAACTCAACTCTCTTGAATTATTTTGAAATTACTTGAAGTTTTTCATGAGTGCTTAATTTAGACAGTAGGAATAGGAAATAAAAATTATTTTTCAAAAATTATATCATGTTTTTCTTTTTAGCATCTTTTGAAAAATTAAAAACTTTGATCATGAAATGTATATTGCTAAGATTTCATGCATGTTATGTTTTTGAAATGTTAAATGATGTATACAACATTAGGGATGATAATTATATGATATGTGATAATGCTTAGGATTAATCCATACATGTGTATCTTGATGATTTTATGACATACATGAGTTTTTGAAGTAAATGTTGATTTGATACTCTCATTTTGGATTAACATGTTTTTGGTTTAATCATTTTTATGACGAATTAAGATGACATTCTCATGACATATTAAGATGACATAGTGCATGTACATCTATGTATGAATTTCTTGATAGTCTTTTGATGATAGATGTGATATCATGATGTTTTATTTTTGATGTGTTTGGGCTTGACGGCTTTATGACGAAACTTATGTTTTGACTTTAAATGATGATATAATGTTTTCACAAAAAGACTTGAACACTCTCACATGAAATCAATTGTATGAAATGGAAATAAATTTTCTATTCTATTGAGATTAATGAATTTATTTTACCAATCTTATGAATCTCATGAAAATAAACATGATGAATATTTTATAAATGAGTTGTCTTATAAGATTTTGCCTTTACATCTTGAACTTTAATGCTTATATTGATTTGGCATATAAAGACTAAGGCATGCTCATAAGAAGCAAATCACATGAATAGAAATTTATAAAAATGAAATGTAATCCTTTATCTTATTGATTTCTACCTAAGAGACCAATAAAACTATCTTTGCCATTTTGAATCTCTTGAAAGAAATGTTGAGATTTTGATGATTTGGATGATTTGAATTTGAATGAGTTTTATTCAAAATCATGATCTTGTTTCCGTGATATTTACAAATTAAGATTTATTATGAATCAAGATTTTTTCATTAATCGATCTCCTAAGATTTTTCCTTGATTATTTAAGAGGAGATTTTTCAAAACAAAATGTGTCTTCTATTATTATCTTTTCATGATATGATTTTTATACAATTCCTTGTATTCATGAAATGTTTATCGCATCACCCAATTACTTTCTTCTTGATATTCCTTATGTGGTGATTAAAATTATGCATGAAATACTCTTGATATTATTTTGATGTATACAAATGAAAAGTTATAATCATGAATGATTGGATGAAATTTGACAAGTTAATATCTTCATGATTTGAAATATTTATACTTTGAAATTATGCATGCAATTGCTTTGTATTGTGATGATATATGCATCATGAATACTTTATTATCATACTTGAAAATAGTGATAAACATTTTGAAAATAAATATTTGTATCATGTTAGATGATTTTACATCATGTGCATGATGAGTTATAGTGATGATTGAAACAATGATTGAAATGATATGAATGATGATTTGGAATCATGCATATAATGATGAGTTAATATGTTTTGAATATATGATGATTTGGTATTATGCATGTAATAATGATATACGCAATGATGAAATACTTATGACAAAATTATTATTTTGATATTCATGACTTGAATCTTCCTTTCTTTTGCCAATGACAACGGGAGAGAAAAGAGTTACTAATGTGCTATCTTAAATTGATGTAAAGGGTCATCTCAAACAGAAATTAGCTACCTTGCACAAGTCAAGAAAATGCAAAAAACTTCCTTACTTTCTTGCACATCTAAAGAGAAGATGCAAATGTAACACTTGCCAAATTGTTTGCTTTGCCTCATGTAAAACATTGTCTCTTGTTAGGTTGACATTTCGCTAAGGAAGCAAAAAAATTGACACTTCTCAAAAGAGAAGAAAGTGCTTGCTTTCTTGAACATCTTTAATTTGCTAGCTAGCATAATGTACAATTTGCTATCTTAAACATTACAAAGAAATGCTATCATGCACATCGCAAAGAAAAAAGCAAATATGCTAACTTGCAAATCTTTAAATTTGCTAGCTTATATGTAGTAAAACTTGCATATCATAAAAGTTGTTAGCTCGTAGAGAAGCAAAAGAATTGCTATCTCGAAAGAAGTAAAAATTGCAAAACTTAGAAAACTTGCAACAAAATTGCTCTTGCCATGCTTTGTATAAAAATATGTTGATATCCTTAAAAGCATCGCAATGAATTTTTTAGTGTATCGCAATGTATCACATGTATCATAAATTAATTTTTTTTAGACTATTATCATATCATGATGTATCGCATAATGATATCATGATTTGTGATTGTTTCATGTGATCCTTAGTGAATTTTCACATTGGTATCCTTCGTGAAATGATTTCATTACATTATTGTCTTGTATGCATCATGTGATGATTGAAATATTGATTGATGCAAAGTTGATGTAAAAGTCTAAATCATTGGTTCCTCTCCTTCTTTTGACATTGACAAAGGGGAGAAAGTTATTGCTAGCTTGCCTATCTTAAGTAGCAAATATTACTAACTTGTTTATTTCAAGAAGCAAAAGTTGTCTTCTTGAACATCACTATCTTGCCTATCTCAAGAAGCAAGACTTGCAACCTACACATTACAATAGGAAGCAAGAATCGATAAGCTTACACACTCCAACAAGAAAGCTATCTTGTATTTGCTTTCGAAATTTTTGCTAGCTTCTATGTTGCAAAACTTGCTCACTTTTTTCAAACACTTTGCTAGCTTGCACTTTGTAAAGGAAGTTTAAAATAGCACTTCTCAAAAAGAGAAGAAAGAACTTACTATCTTGAAACATCACAAAAGTTTGCTACCTCATGATATAAAATTTGCTATATCAAACATCATAAATATTGTTACTTGCAAAGAAAAAGCAAAGTGTAATCTTGCACAAAAAATTCAAGTGTTGAATTGCCATGCTTTTGTGCCTATATGTTGTGATGAAAATCTAGCTTCATGTTGTAAAAACTTGCATATCTTTTAAAATAGCTAGAGCTACTTCTCCTTTTGTTGATGACATAGGGGAGAAGTATATTGATGACTTCATACATTGAATTAAACATTTTATATATTTGCATGATGGTTTAAATGTTTTTCATAACATGTGATGAATGTTACTTGGATTTGAGATAATCCAAGTGTTCTATCAATGGCATATTGATAGGGGAGTTTGTTTAAACTCCGGGAGTTAAGGTTAACTCCGTTAGTCATCAATTAGTTGTCATCATCAAAAAAAAGGGGAGATTGTTGAATCTCGGATTTTGATGATGAAACTAATTGATTGTGTTTAGATGTTTAACTACATTTTGAGTGTTGCAGGTCTACTCGATCAGAATTAGACAGTTAACCCAGGAGGAATTGACGCTATGCCGAGGAGATCACGTGAGGATATTGGACTGCAGAAGGCTTCAACATCGGGCATCGGGTTAAAGGAGAGCGGAATTGCACCAAGGATATCGGGTTATGGAGGTCAACCACCATTGGGCAACAAGCCGCAAGAGAGGACGATGTGCTAAAGAATCGCAGACGAAGCGCCAACCAATGACGTCGGGCAAATGTAATGTCAATTCAAGGCGTTGTAATAACTGCTCTAGATTGGAGCAGAGTTTTGGTTTGTATGTGCAGGATTAACTACGATAACGATGAAGGCATAAAGTGAAACAAAGTGTGGAGTGAAGCACGGCGATTAGTTGGGAGTTCAAGAGTTCACGGAAGTCCGGGGATCATCGGGAACGCTCCTAACTAGCCGAGAATGAGTAGGGAGCTTTTTTTTTTTTTTGGAAGCTCGCCTAAGGTTCGGTGGGAAGTTCACAGAGTTTGCCGAGAAAGATCGAAGCTTGCCGAAGAAGCTCGTTGGAACTCGCCAAGATCAAATCGTGAAGTTTAAGAGCTTGTCGAGAGTCCATGAAATGGTTTCCAGAGTTTATCTAAGACCATGAAAGTTCGCTTTAAGCTCGCCTGAAGAAGTCTTGACTTATGGACTTTGTAATAGCTTATATAATGTGTTTAAAATTCATAGTTAGCATGTTAATCAGGGTTAGGATTAGGTATTAATCCTATAACCCAAGTAGGGGCCTATAACACTGTAGGCGGTGAGCTGAAAACACTGTAGCGGGCTGAAAACACTGTAGGCGGTGGCACCGCTTGGGCTGAGCGGTGGCACCACCCAGCACCCAAGTGCTGGGCGGTGACACCTCCTGGCTGGGCGGTGGCATCACCAGCACTGAAGGCCAAGGTGGCACCAGCCAAAGATCGGAACCCAAAGAGAATTTGAATTTTGGAGCTCAAATTTTGGAGCCCAAATTTGAATCCTCTTGAGGCCTATAAATACCCCTCAAATCTCAGCTGAGAACACAACTTTTTTTTAGCAGCAAGAGTTTGAGAGAAAGGTCTTAGAAAAAGTGTTAGCTTGTCTTCTTTTCAATTTGCTAGTGTTCACCTCATCTCTTCTCTAAAATCTATAAGAGAGTGAACCGCTTGTAAAGAGTTGTAAGAGGGGTATTTACCCTTCCATTTCAAGAGACTTGCTAGTGGAAGGTGGGAGCCTCATCAAGAGGGGCCCTAAGTGGAGTAGGTCATTTGACCCAACCACTCTAAAATCAGCGTGATCCTTGGTTTGCATTTCATTATTGCTATTTACATTATTGCAAACCTTCTTATATGCTTTAGTTCCTTATTACTTTTGCTGCGCATATTTAAGAATATGCTTTCAAGATTAAGCTTGTTAAGTTCTGCTCTTATCATACGAAAGATTTTTTAAAAACCGAAGTTTTAATCCGCTGCACTAATTCACCCCCCCCTCTTAGTGCTGCTCCGATCCTAACAATGTCACCCTAAATTTTTTAATAGTTTTCACATCCATCTACCATATCTCATAATCATAGTGTGTTGCAATAGCCAATAGAAT
The DNA here is from genome assembly GCA_900464855.2 of Musa schizocarpa. Classification (NCBI taxonomy): domain Eukaryota; kingdom Viridiplantae; phylum Streptophyta; class Magnoliopsida; order Zingiberales; family Musaceae; genus Musa; species Musa schizocarpa. The sequence continues at coordinate 15,554,533 of LS990916.1, read as the reverse complement.
TCGGATGGATTTTAGTATGACTACGGGTGAGAAGGTTTTGTCATAGTCAACACCTTACCTTTGATGATATCCCTTAGCCCAGCCTTGCTTTATAGGTCTTTACCTTTCCATCTACTCTAATCTTCTTCTTAAATATCCACTTGCAACTGATGGGTATAATACCCTTGGGTGCGTCAATTAGGTTCTAAACCTTGTTGGAGTACATGGAATCCATCTCAGAATTCATGACATTTTGGCACTTCCCAGAGTCTATACTCGTAATAGCCTCCTCGTAGGTCTAATAATCAATATCCTCAACATTCTCTCCTCTAATATGTCTCACATATCTCTCCGGAAGATGGGAGACTCTATCAAACCTACGTAAAGTCGGAACTTGTATACTAGGTACCTGAGCAAACTCGGGCAGTGGAGTGGTGCTTGAGCTAGGTTCTTCAACCGCGCTTAACTCTATCACACTCTTACTATCTCGACTAAGAATATTGCTCCTTCTTGAGGAACACTGCTCTCTTGGCTACAAAGACCTTTTGGTCCTCAGGATGATATAAATAATACCCACAAGTTTCCTTGGCGTATCCCACGAACTTGTAATGCTCTGTCCTGGATTCCAATTTATCGAGGTTATGTCCTTTAATGTGGGTACGGCAGCCCCAAATCTTAACAAAATTATGATTGAGCTTCTTTCCTTTCCATATCTCATATGGTGTAGACACTATCGACTTAGTTGGAACTCTATTCAGAAGGTAAATTATGGTCTCTAGGGCGTATCCCTAGAATGAGATGGGTAGATCAGCGAAGCTCATCATGGATCACACTATGTCTAATAGTGCACGATTCCTCATTTCAGATACACCATTGAGCTAAGGTGTATATAGATGTGTCCATTGGGATAAAATCTCATGGTCCTTAAGGAACTAGGTGAACTCTGTACTCAAGTACTCACCTCCTCGATCTGATTAAAGAGTTTTGAAACTCTTTCCAGTCTGGTTCTTCACTTCATTTTTATACTCTCTTAATTTCTCAAAGGCCTCGAACTTATACTTCATTAAGTACACATGTCCATACCTTAAGAAATCATCAATAAAAGTAATAAAGTAGGAGTAACCACCTATGGTATGAGTTGATATGGGTCCATATACATCACAATGTATAAGTTCCAACAGCTCAGTGGCCCTCTCTCTAGTTCTACTAAAAGGAGTGTTGGTTAGTTTTCCATGAAGGTAAGGATCGCAAGTTGCATATGACTCATAGTCGAATGGATCTAGATATTCATCTTTAGCAATTCTTAAATCCTTCTCTTATGGATGTGACCTGGCTTATAATGCTATAGGTATGCATTGTTCACCTCATCTTGTTATGCAAACCACATTGTCTAGCATAAATAAACCATTATACAATATTCTTCTCATGATGATCTCATCATCTAATAATATTGAACAACCATTGTTCTAAAAAACTAATTTATATCTAATAACTATCAAACATGAAATGAAAATGATATTTTTGATACTAGAAGAAACAAAATAACATGCATCCAATTGAATAATAGCTCTACCAAGCAGATGTAGGGTGATCTCACCAATAGCTACTGCAGCAACTTTTGCTCTATTGCTCATCTTGAGGTCCATCTCGCATCTCGCCAATCTGCGAGGTCTTACTAGAACCTGCAATGAATTACAAATATGATAAGCACAACCAGTATGTAATACCCATCTGACAAATGAAGACTGATCATGAATGTACCTAAAGCTTCTTTAAGCTTCTATTTGACCCTCTCTGCAAGGTACTCTTTGTAGTTCCTCTTCTAGTGCCCATCTTTGCCATAGTGGAAGCATTGGACTTTGTCCTTTGTTGGGTCTTTCTTAGCAATATTTGCTTTACCCGGTCTGCCCTTGCCCTTGCCCTTCTTAAAGGATTTTTCTGCCTTCCTTTTCTTTTTGGTCTCACAAGTATAGAGAACTGATTTTTCTTTCTTGATAGTGCTCTCTACCTCCCTCAATATATTGAGGAGCTCAAAGAGAGTCACCTCAAGCTTGTTCATATTAAATTCATTATGAACTGTGAAAAGGAATCTGGTAGGGATTAAAGCACAAGATCCACACATAGGTTATCCTCTAGGACCATTCCTAGACCTGTGAGTTTCTCTATCCACTCAATCATCTTTAGGATATGATTATGAATCGGTGTCCCCTCTGTTATCCTAGTGCGGAAGAGGCTCTTGGATATCTCATATCATTGAGTCCTTCTTTATTCCTCAAATAGTTTGCAGACATGTAGGAGAATGGATCTGACATCCATATTTCATGCTACCTCTATAACTCAGGATTCATGAAGCCCAACATGTAACACTAAGCAAGAGTGGAGTAATCTATGTACTTCATTTAGCAAGCGATCTTATCCTCACTTGCCCGTTCCTCGAGCATAGGCATCACTGTATCAAGGATGTACGTGATTTTGTCCACCGTAAGAACAATTCTCAAGTTGCAGAGCCAATCCGTATAATTCGGACCAATGAAGCGGTTGACATCAAGTAAGCCACGTAAGGGATTTGAAAGCGATATTTTCTAAAAATAAATATGCAGAAAAAATATATAACATGTAGATTTCATAGATAAATAAATAAATAAGATATGGACTTCTATCATAATCTACTCCTACTATTTTTCTGGTGAGTCACACAACACCCTCAACACATCAAATGGAAGTCTCCGGTAGACATCTAGTGGGGATCGAGATCTAATCAGCGTCATTGTGTAACCTCGAGGAACTCGACCAATCACACTAAGCTCAAAAGGTAGGCAACTCTTGCCGATCACAACTCCTTATGATTCCTATCCTGTTCGGCCTCCGAAACACCACGGTCTGGAGGGACTTGACCAACCATGATGTTGGTTAAGTCAAGACCATCGTTACAAGATAGTCTGATTCAATGATATACCCTCGAGGGGCTCGACCAAGCATACTATTTCCTCAGGTCACTAGTGACATCTCTATATCATAGACAAAATAACGAATCGCAATATAGGTGAGCCTCAAGGGACTCGATTAACTCAACCTACATCGAGAATCGGTCCCTATCTATAATGATGGGAGGTCACGTGGGTCAATCTAATTGCCTCATATTTACCAACTTAATATTATCGAGAGAGAAAATTTTTGATTTGGTCTCCTAATATGGCATGTCACACACATACATATTTAATATATATCTACATCGCATGCAAATATATATACATAACTAGTAGGTATATAAGTAATCACACATTATATGAGCAATCACACTAGATGATCATGGACCATAACTTAATGTGATCAGGCCTGAGCTAAGGGGCCTAATCACTCACAAGATCTATGTATACAACGGTGCATCTCCATGCCTTGTGATCATCTATCTTGTCCTCGTCGATTCTGTGAATATCTCGATGCATCTCCATGCATTGCGATTGTCCGTCTCGGCCTTGTTGTCCCGCTATTGCTTCCATGCTCCTACTGCACCTTCTCATATGATTATAACTTATTCATAGGCACACATGCCTGATAATAAATAAGAAATAAACTGGTGGCTCCCAAGCCCCAATAGTAATAATATTCACAAGTACACATACATCACACAATCTATTATCAATTATCCACATCATACATCACATGTAAATATCATTATGTATGACTACTAGATAATAATAATAATAACAATAATAAATTAAAATTTTTTATTAATTAGTTATTTTCAAATCAAGGATAAGTAGAGAATATTCTGAATTGTGAGAGGTATTTTGGTAATTTGGATAAAAGGATAAAATTTGAAAATTTTGAAATTCCGAGGGTTAAAACTATCTTTTGCCCAAAAAACCTAACCTCTTCTCTTTTCCCTACTGAGTTGTTGCCGCTGCCACCTTGTTGGCAATGGCCTCTACAGCGGGGAGAGTCGGCCATGCTCGCAAGGCACCGCCCCTTATGGGGCATCGCCCATAGGTGCCGCTGTTGTCACGCCCCCCGAATCTATTATAGATCAATAGACAATCCATTCCAGGATTCAATCACACATTTGAGGATTCTAAGAAAACATTCAAGTCATTCATATCCATAATTTCATAATTCTGAAAACTTGTGTAGTTTAAATACATATACCACATCACTCAGAATCATAAAATCTAAAACCAACTCACCAAGATAAGAACCACCTCATAAATCCAAGTGTGGGATTTTATACAATTACTAGAACTAATATTTACCACATGTTCATATCATTACACAAATTAACTTAACACTCTGAAATCCTAACATGAGAGGTCCTTTAAACTTTTACAAAACTCATAAGTTCATATTTACTATCAGCATTCCATTAGACACCAAGTGTACTTATATAACAAAAAGCATATCGTCCACTAAAGGTTTTCCCAAAGTCTTCTAGCTTTCCACTATCATAGCTCAATTTAAACTTTCTAGCGAGCGACAAGTTATCCTGAAAAATTTATATAGCAATGGGGTGAGCACATAGAGCTCAGTAAACGACTAACATATCAATAGCAAAAATGGATAGTTTTAAAGCAAATAAGGTACAAAATATAAGACAAGGATATAAGAGTTCATAGATAGCCGCTCAACGAATGTAGAATTACAATTTCATTTTATTTGAAGCATATTTTGTTCATAACAAGTGAGTAAAGACTAATTGGAGCAAATCATTGACATAATAAAATATTTCAGAACATATCAATGGCAGATGAAATGCTTTAGAATATATCAATAGCATATGAAGCATTTCAGAGTATATCAATGGCATAGGAAGAATTTCGGATCATATCAATGACATATAAAATGTTACTGAACAAATCAATGGCATATGAAGCATTTTAGAGCATATCAAAGATATAAGAAATATTTTAAAGTATATCAATAACAAATGAAACATTTCAGAACATATCAATTATGGATGAAATGCTTCGAAACATATCAATGTTGTAAAAGTGAGAAGAGTCATTCTCCTCCCTCTCTTTTACTTTGTAATCATCTAAGAAGAGGTGTGAGGCTTGCATGGGTTATCTCATAAAATCGCGAAAGGAGAAAGCATTGCAAAAAGGTGGTTGGTCTTTGCCTATTGAAGAAAGACCATTAGTGGACGTCGGTGACCTCGATAAAGGAGGAATTGAAAGTGGATGTAGGTCACAACAATCGAACCACTATAAATTCTAGTGTGTTAAATCTTTACTACTTAACTTCTTTGCTACATTCAACTTTACTTCATTACAAACTGTCTAATACCCTCTTCTCTGCTCATTCAAGAAAAATGAAACAATTTTCGTCAGAATCGAATTTTATCATATGAAGATTTTCAAATCGACATAATTTTTCCACTACACTAATTCAACCCCCCCCCCCCCCCTCTTAGTGCTGCTCTTAATCCTAACGCTTGTCCCTCCATAGAATTCTAAAGACTAAACTTGTGAAAGGTTAGCAAGACCAATATTGAAATATGTTCTATAAAGGCCAAAGCTCAACAATTGTTCTACTCAATACTCAATGTGTCTTGTGAAGTTATTAGAGAGAAGATATTTGAAGAGTTAATTCTATGCATCAAGTTATCCGAACTTTAGTTAAAGAGTACATGAGATACTTGGACTACTATTACTCTTATCCTACTATTTTAGATAGAGTTATTTATACTTGTATGATCTCCTGTTATTTCACATCTCCATCATCTCATAAATTTTCAAAAAAAAACTAACATAATTTGATGGGACCTTGACATAATTTTCGGTTTCCTTAACTATGATGGTGGTGTCGAGCTTAATATGATAGTAGAGTGATGGTTAGTAATGTCCAAGATTAATTAACTCTTATTTAACTTCTCAAAAGCCTTTACATTAGATCCTTCATTATGGCCAAATCACAAGTAGAACTCCATTTCCTAAGTTTACAAATCTATTGGTGTCAATCTTGTGTGTACATGCCAAAGAACCAACAAACCTTCCATCCATGATTTACATCTTGTTAAAGTTTAAGATACATAGGAAATCAAATAGGAAAAATAATCTTTAGTGAAATTTAAATTAATTATCATTAGAATTGGTAAGTATTTATGAGGTTCTAATTATTTGAGAGGAGCCCAAATTAAATTCAAACTTCTTTATGGATAAGGATTTGGATTAGTTAAGAATTTAAGTCGAAAGAGTTCTTATAAAATTAGGATTTCTTCCTATAAATATACATTGAGACTCGAGATTCTGGTGAAAGGGAGAGAGGGGAGATAATACAAGTTTGTTTGAGAGGGTATTCAAGGGGAATCATACTTGAATGGAGATAATTAATTTTATATATTAAATAATTTAATTTTCTCCATGGATATAGATAAGAGTCGTCAAATTATATTAAATCATATGTTGGATTTATAGTATATTTCTTATTATTGATATTCGGGTGAGTTATCTTTTATTTTGAGTTTTCTCTCAATCTATAACAAGTGATATTAGAGTGAGTCCAAAAGATCCAATGATAAAAAATTCATTAAGGATGTCATCAATTATTTTTTCTCTATGAAGAAATTTAATGGAAGAAACAGTTTCACTTTATTATAGTAGAAGGTGAAGGATCTTTGTATTCAATAAGACCTAGCAAGAATATTAAAAGGACAAGTAGATAAACTAAAAAAGATGAGCGATAAAAATTGAGCGGAGCTTGAGACAAAATGTATAATATTATTCATCTTTGTATTGCTGATCATATTATCAATAGTGTTATTAATGATCACTCCACACTTATTATTTGAGATAAGTCAGAATCCTTTATCTATATATCAAGGATGAAGGAATGGATAGACTTTGTAGAGCATCTAAACATATTTAAAGAAATATTAGATCAATTGAAAAAAGTTGATGTAAACATTGATAAACAAGGTAACATGTTGTTGCTTCTTGCATTGTTTACTAACTCCTTGTTGAATCTCGGATTTTGATGATAAAATCAATTGATGGGTTAAATGATCTAATCCATATTATTAAGTTAAGTATGCAGGATTAACTATGATAACCAGAAAACACAAAGCAAGGATACCGGAGTCAAGTTCGATGGACGTTTAAGAGTCCGAAGAATAGTCGGAGATGCTGCCGGAACCAACCGAGAAGAAATCGGGAACCCGTCGGAATTTTCGGAAGTTCACCGAAGAGATCGTTGGAGGTTCACAGAGATCAACGAGAAGGCTCGGTTACTCATTAAAGTCATCACAAGTTCGGGAGCTTGCTGGGAGCCCGTCGGAAAGCTCTCCGGAACAATACTCGACGTTCGCGATTGAAAACTTGCTTAGGATGTGTTTTGTTATGTAGTTCACTTGTAATTAGGATTAGGATTAAGAGATAATCCTATATCCTGGTTAGGGATCAACTGGGCCCAAAATTAGACTTGGTTTGACCTAAATTTGAAGCCCAACAAGTGAACCAAAGGTTCAAGGTGGCATTGTTGCCAGATCAGCGGTTGCACCACCCAAAGACCGAGAGCTGGGCGGCAGCTTTGGCTGGGCGGTGGCACCGCCCAGCACTGTCAGTGTTTGACACTGATAGGCGGTGGCACCGCCAGCATCGGGAACTCAAAGAGAATTCAAATTTTGGAGCCCAAATTTGAATCCTCTTGAGGCCTATAAATACCCCTCAAATCTCAGCTGAGAGAACAACTTTTTGAGTAGCAAGTGTTTGAGAGAAAGGCCTTAAAAATGTCTTAGCTAGCCTTGTTTTCAATTTGCTAGTGTTCACCTCCTACTTTCTTGTTGAAAATCTGTAAAAGAGTGAACTGCTTGTAAAAAGTTGTAAGAGGGTATTCACCCTTCCTTTCAAGAGATTTTGCTAGTGGAAGGTGGGAGCCTCACCAAGAGGGGCCTCAAAGTGGATGTAGGTCACTTGACCGAACCATCAGAAAATCAAATCTCTCGGATTTGCATTTACTTATTGTTATTTACATTACTGCGAACCATTTGCACTTTAATGCTATACTGCTTTGTCTCAGTCTTATCCCTTCAAGTTAAAACGCAATCGAAATGATTTTAAACAAAAACGTTGCTTTTATCGTACGAAGTTTTCGAAAAGTGTTTAAATCATGAAAAGTTATCGCACTTTACCGCTGCACTAATTCACCCCCCCCCCTTCCTTAGTGCCGCTCCGATCCTAACAATTGGTATCAGAGCCAGGCTCACTCTCATATTTGGTTTAATACCCAAGAGAGATGGCTTACTCCGGCATGCATGAGGGACACTCTATCACACGTCCACCTATATTTAATGGGTCGGATTACACGTATTGGAAGACCCATATGAGGATCTTCCTCATTTCCATGGATTTCGAACTTTGGACTATTGTCGAAAACGGATTTCAAAAATCTTCTCTTCCGATGAGCGAATGGAATGAATCGGAGAAGAAGGTTTTTGCTTTAAACACAAAGGCTATGAATGCCTTATTTTGTGCACTAGATAAAAATGAATTTAATCGTGTTTTAATTTGTGATTCGGCTTTTGATATTTGGAGAACTCTTGAGGTCACTCATGAAGGCACTAGCTGAGTGAAAGAGTCCAAAATCAACATCCTTGTGCACTCTTATGAACTTTTCCGAATGAAACAAAATGAGTACATCGGAGACATGTACACCCGTTTCACGGATGTCATCAATGGACTCAAAGCTCTTGGTAAAGATTTTACTAACTTTGAACTAGTAACTAAAATCTTAAGATCCCTCCCTAAAAGTTGGGATCCAAAAGTTACGGCAATTCAAGAGGCCAATGACCTTAAAACATTCCCTCTTGAAGAACTTATTGGGTCTCTAATGACCTATGAAATGACATGTCAAGCTCATAATGAGCTCGACAACCCCCTTCCAAAGAACAGGAAGGATATGGCACTCACATCACAAGAAGACCACTTGAAAGAAACATCAAGTGATGAGGACAGTGACAATGACATTGCACTTTTGACTCAAAAATTTAAAAAATATTTAAGAAAGAACAAATTTAAAAATAATACAAAAGATAAGTTCGAACACAAGAAGGACCAAGTGATTTGCTATGAATGCAAAAAATCGGGACACTACAAGAACGATTGCCCTCAAGCCAAAAAGAGAACATCAAAGAAGAAGGCGCTCAAGGCAACGTGGGATGATTCAAGCACGTCCGAAGAAGAGGAGTCCAACACTGAGCAAGTTGCTCATTACGCCCTAATGGCCATCGGAGAAGAGGTAATAGATTTAATTGATGCAGATTTACCTTATCATGAATTATTAAATGCATTCCATGAGTTATTTGATGAATGTAAGACAATTAGTAGAAAATATAAATTGCTAAAAAAGGAACATGATAGTCTCACTTGTGATATCGATAAATTAAAAACTGAATATTATGATAGTTTAGCTCCATGTATAAAATGTCATGATCTAGAATCTCTCCAAAAGGAGAACTTGCTACTTAAGGACACCTTGAAGAAATTCGAGGTTGGTAACAAATCTTTAAATATGATCCTTACAAATAAGGGTCACGTTTCTAAAAGAAGTGGAATCGGATTTGTGAGAAGTCCTCACCAAAATTCAACCACCTTCATTAAAGGCCCCGTCTTACATGTTCGGCTCCAAAGCAATTGTAACTTTTGTTGCAAATATAGACATAAAACTTATAAATGTCCATTCAAGAAAATTAGCCTGAACAAACTAATTTGGGTTCCTTAAGGAACCATGATCAACTCTATGCAATATGATGAACAAGTTAAATCAGTTTTTAAGGCACCCAAAAGAAAATGGGTACCTAAAAATAATCCCTTCTTGTAGAAACATACACCATCACAAGCTAGGAGCAAGAGATGGTATCTAGATAGTGGATGCTCAAGACATATGACTGGAGATCCATCTCATTTCTCTATGCTCACTAGCAAAGAAGAAGGGTACGTCACCTTCAGAGATAACAACCAAGGGAAAATCATTGGCAAGGGAACCATAGGTAACAAATTAAAATTTTCTATTGATGATATCTTACTAGTTGATGGATTGAAACATAATCTCTTGAGTGTTAGTCAATTATGCGATAAAGGTTATATCGTTAGATTTGAAGCAAATGTATGTATTATTGAAAAACTAAACCATAACATGACTATGATTGCATTAAAACAAAATAATGTCTACACCATCAACTTTGATGAACTAAGTAATGAAATGTGCTTCTCTGTTTTAAATGATGATGCTTGGCTTTGGCATAGGAGACTAGGCCAAGCAAGCATGAAACTAATATCTAAGATCTCATCTAGAGAATTAGTGCGAGGAATTCCAAATATAAAGTTTATTAAGGACAAAGTATGCGATGCATGTCAACTAGGTAAACAAATAAAAACTAGTTTCAAATCAAAAACTCAAATTAGCACCACTAGACCATTACAATTGATTCATTTGGACTTATTTGGACCAATTGATACGACAAGTCTAGGAGGAAGCAAATATGTATTTGTAATTGTGGATGACTATACTAGATACACTTGGACCTATTTCTTAGCTCACAAAAGTGATTGTTTCAAGTGTTTCTCTAAATTTTGTAAACTCACTCAAAACGAAAAAGGTTTCATGATTTCATCAATTCGGAGTGATCACGGTGGCGAATTTCAAAACCGTGACTTTCAAAATTTTTGTGAAGTTAATGGATACAATCACAACTTCTTCACTCCGAGAAATCCCCAACAAAATGGAGTAGTTGAAAGAAAAAATAGAAACCTACAAGAAATGGCAAGAACTATGTTAAATGAACATAGTTTACCTAAGTATTTTTGAGCCGAAGCCGTAAATACGTCTTGCTACATTATGAATAGGGTCCTAATAAGACCATCCCTATCAAAAACTCCCTATGAATTATGGAATAACAAAAAACCAAATATTTCCTTTTTTAAAGTTTTCGGTTTTAAATGCTTTATTTTGAATGAAAAGGATGCCTTAGGAAAATTTGATGCTAAATCCGATGAAGGCATCTTTCTTGGTTACTCTTCCGTTTCTAAGGCTTTTCGGGTTTTTAACAAAAGAACCTTAGTAATAGAAGAGTCTATTCATGTAGTTTTTAATGAAATTTCTAATTTAAAGAAAAATAATTTTGATGATGATCTTGGTTTTGATAATTTGAATTTAAATGAACCCCCTCCTCAAAATAGCAACTTGGATGCACCTTCTTCCGAAATTTCCTTACCCAAGGAATGGAAGTTTATAGATGCTCATCCAAAGGAGCTAATTATAGGAGATACATCAAAAGGGGTTCAAACTCGTTCCTCTTTCAAGAATTTTTGTGCTAATTCCGCCTTCCTTTCTCAAATCGAACCTAAGTGCATTGACGAGGCCATAAAAGATGATTTTTGGGTTATTGCAATGCAAGAGGAATTGAATCAATTTGAGAGGAATAAGGTGTGGAAGCTTGTTCCTAGACCTAGTGACAATTTAGTCATTGGTACTAAATGGGTCTTTAGAAACAAGCAAGATGAAAATGGTATCGTGGTTAGAAACAAGGCTAGATTAGTGGCCAAAGGTTTCAACCAAGAAGAAGGTATCGATTACGAAGAAACCTTCGCTCCCGTGGCTCGATTAGAAGCCATAAGGATGCTCCTTGCCTATGCTAGTAGTAATAATTTTAAACTATTTCAAATGTATGTCAAAAGTGCCTTCTTGAATGGTTTTATTTCCAAAGAAGTATTTGTCGAACAACCTCCCAGATTTGAAATTTCTCTTCTTCCTAATCATGTATTCAAATTGACTAAGGCTCTCTATGGCTTGAAACAAGCTCCTAGAGCTTCGTATGAAAGACTTAGTTCCTTTCTTATTTTAAATAATTTTACCAAAGGCAAGGTTGATACTACATTGTTTATTAAATATTTTGAAAATAATTTTCTTATTGTGCAAATTTATGTTGATGATATTATTTTTGGCTCTTCGGATGAATCACTATGTGAATCATTTGCCAAATGTATGAGTCATGAATTTGAAATGAGCTTAATGGGTGAATTAACTTTCTTTTTAGGATTACAAATCAAACAACTTAGTGATGGTATATTTCTTAACCAATCTAAATATACATTAGAATTGTTAAAACGATTTAACATGGATAATTCAAAAGCAATAAACACCCCTATGAGTACTGCGACTAAGTTAGATATAGATGAAAATAGTGAAAATTTTGATCAAAAAATATATAGGAGAATGATAGGTAGTCTACTCTACCTTACTGCGACTAGACCAGATATTATGTTTAGTGTAGGACTTTGCGCAAGGTTTCAATCAAATCCTAAATTATTTCATCTTAAAAGTGTTAAAAGAATATTTAGGTATCTTAAAGGAACTCCGAAAATAGGACTATGGTATCCAAAATATGAAAAATTCGATTTAATAGCTTATGCAGATGCCGATTTTGGCGGATGCAGGATAGATAGAAAAAGTACATCTGAAACATGCCAATTTTTAGGACATGCACTTGTTTCTTGGACTTCCAAGAAACAAAATTCAGTTGCACTATCTACGGCGGAAGCCGAATACATTGCTGCAAGTGCATGTTGTGCACAAGTTGTTTGGATGAAAAATACATTAGAGGACTATGGAATTCACTTTAAAAATATTCCCATAAAATGTGATAATACTAGTGCCATATGTCTTACTAAAAATCTAATTCAGCACTCTAGAACTAAGCACATCGACGTTAGGCATCATTTCATACGCGATCATGTCCTTAAAAATGATGTTGTTCTAGAATTCATTGACACAAAGCATCAATTAACAGATATATTTACAAAAGCCTTGAATAAAGACCAATTTGAATTCATTAGAAGGGAATTAGGTATGTTAAATTGTCCCTAAACAATAAACTTGTTTGAATGGATTTTTCGTAAATTTTTTCATCTTCTCTCCGTTCCTTGGTGAATCTAATCCTTCTCTTTTAATTCTAAATGACATGTTAAATTATCTTATCCTACCGCTCCAATCTGCTCAAGATTAATGATTTTATGACATTTTGTGAATCTCGAAAATGATTTTTTGATTACGATTTTCAAGTTGATAATTTGAATTTAAATGAGTTTGTATTCGAATTATGATCTTGACTTATTGAAGTTACTACTTGAAATTTTTTTTATCCCAATCTCTTCCTTGTACATCTATAATTTATGTTATTTATAGAAAGAAGAGATTAGATAATATGGATGCATGCTGAATTTTCCTTTAAGATGAACTCTGTGTAAATATTTTTGCATACTTAATTTTGAATGATAAAATCTTTGTATGACAAAATATGTGCTTCAGGTCTCATTTCCCTTTTTATTGATGACAAAGGAGGAGAAAAGTGATGACTTGTATCATTTTAACAAGCATGACTTATATGAATTGCAAAAGCTTTTCAAAATCTTTGAGAAAAGTGATCGATCGATGAATGTATTATATGCCTTACAAAATCCTTGAGAATATCGCAACATCGATTGATCATATTGAAAGCATGTCTAACATGTATATCATGAAATTCATGTTGAAAATCTTTATCTCCTGTCGTAGTAAAAATTGTCTCTTATCATTCGACTTGAAAAGGATTTTCATCGAAGTTTCGCATTTACATTATGCTTAATGAGAATAACGATAAATTCTACTATTAGAACTTATCGGTTTATGCTTGAATTCAATGGGATGGAATTCAAGTGTTTTTATCTTCTTATAATATGGCATATAGATAGGGGGAGTTATGTTTAACTCTGTCATCAATTGATTGTCATCATAAAAAAGGGGGAGATTGTTGAATCTCGGATTTTGATGATAAAATCAATTGATGGGTTATATGATCTAATCCATATTATTGAGTTAAGTGTGCAGGATTAACTACGATAACCAGAAAACAAAAGGCAAGGATACTGGAGTCAAGTTCGATGGATGTTTAAGAGTCCGAAGAATCATCGGAGATGCTGCCGGAACCAACCGAGAAGAAATCAGGAACCTATCAGAATTTTTGGAAGTTCGCCGAAGAGATCGTCGGAGGTTCACAGAGATTATCGAGAAGGCTCGGCTACTCATTAAAGTCATCACAAGTTCGGGAGCTTGCTGGGAGCCCGTCGGAAAGCTCGCCGGAACAATACTCGACGTTCGCAGTTGAAAACTTGCTTAGGATATGTTTTGTTATGTAGTTCACTTGTAATTAGGATTAGGATTAAGAGATAATCCTATATCCTAGTTAGGGGCCAATTGGGCCCAAAATTAGACTTGGTTTGGGCTAAATTTGAAGCCCAACAAGTGAACCGCAGGGTCTGGCGGTGGCACCGCCAGACTGGGCGGTTGCACCACCCAGCGCCCGAGAGCTGGGCGGTAGCACCGCCTGAGCTGGGCGGTGGCACCACCCAGCACTGTTAGTGTCTGACACTGACAAGCGGTGGCACCGCCACTAACAGGCGGTGGCACCACCAGCATCGGGAACTCAAAGAGAATTCAAATTTTGGAGCCCAAATTTGAATCCTCTTGAGGCCTATAAATACCCCTCAAATCTTAGCTAAGAGAACAACTTTTTGAGCAGCAAGTGTTTGAGAGAAAGGCCTTAGAAAAGTCTTAGGTAGCCTTGTTTTCAATTTGCTAGTGTTCACCTCCTACTTTCTTGTTGAAAATCTGTAAGAGAGTGAACTGCTTGTAAAAAGTTGTAAGAGGGGTATTCACCCTTCCCTTTCAAGAGATTTGCTAGTGGAAGGTGGGAGCCTCACCGAAGAGGGGCCTCGCAAGTGGATGTAGGTCACTTGACCGAACCACTGTAAAATCGGTGTGATCTCTGGTTTGCATTTACTTATTGTCATTTACATTACTGCAAACCATTTGCACTTTAATTATTGGGAATTCATTGGGGGCGGCATCATATGCGCAGCGGAAGAACAAGAAAACAAAAATCCCCGATTCCCAAAAAGATGTTCGTCGTCGTGCGAAGATTGGTGCGCAAAAATCCGCAAAACACAAAACTGCGTATAGAGATTGTGTTACCTAGGGAGATCGTATATCCCTATTTCCTTGCAGATCCTTAGGAGAGGGTGAAGGAGGTCAAGCGTCCTCCTCTCTAGCGGTGATCCATACAGCAGGGTTGCGACGACCCTCCTCAAAACTCCAGGCCTCTGAGGTGGAGAGGGAGAGGAGAATAGGAAGGGCAAGCAAAGACTCTAGCCTATGAGGCTGCGAATCCCTCCTATTTATAGAGATCCTGTGTCAAACCCTAATGGGTCCTTCCTTAGTGGGTATTGAATCTGCATCCAATAAGACAAGGGCTCCGTCGGATATCTCATATCCGAACCTCTACTCATCGCAATGCCTACCATATGTGTGTGACCCTCTAGGCCCAATATCGATCGATGGCCGTGAGTCATACCATGTCAAAATCCTTCTAACTCAGTGAATTATTATCTCTGTAATAATTCACTGACTCATCGACTACGGACATACTAGGCCACTACGCCACAGTAGTCCCCGATCGATCTGAGGGAATCAATCCATTGGACTGTCGTCCTCGATTACCATGTACCTATAATCCCTCATCCATCTAATTTCCCGAGAGACCATATATCGAGCATGGTGTTGTTGTCGGACCCATACGGTTTCTACTGAGTCTCGCTCTAATCGATTCTCCCGGAGAACTCTTTCTCTCTCAACCCGAATGACCCCGGCCGTGGGGATTTGTGTGAGCAAGAACACATGGGATATTCCTCTCATGACGCCGAGAGTGGATGATCCTCTATCGACACTCAATAGCCCTCGTAGGTCGACTACCACTCCCAATGACCAGCTGTACTAGATGGGGACAGCCAAACCTATAAGTCTCAGTATCAAGAGTGGAGCACTCATACAGGACATCCTTGGTGTCTCAAGTCTAAGGACCAGATACACCACTAGGACTACGGAATCATTTGTCGACAATAAGGCATCATCAACCATCCAAAGATTCCGTAAGCGGATCAATCAGTGAACTCATTCTCCAATGAGCACCTGCATTGTATCCCTAGTGTCCCTACACGCGACTATGAGACCACCTGCATCCATCATATGGACGGGTATACAAAGACACACCGGTCTATCCGGTTATCACGATGTCCCTCTCGAAAAACCCTATGACCGTGGATTATTTAGGATATGTGTTTAAAGGTGAATCGATCACATTATCGTGATCTCATCACGATACGATTCCTATTACACAAATCCAAGGACATCACAATATATATATGCATTTATGCAATAGTTATAAAGTTATATACGCCAAAATATAATAAGCAAAAAGATTCTGTATCAAGTCACACGTGCCATCACTCACGTGATTGGCTTGTTGGGCACCTATGACTAGCAATCTCCCACTTGACCTAAAGCCAATCACCTATGTGTCTGATCCCCATCAGACCCCTATGACGCTCAAAGACAAAATGAGACAACGGCTTTGTCAGTGGATCTGCAATGTTATCTTTGGATGGAACTCTTTCCACTGCTACATCTCCTCGGTTCTGATCTCTCTTATAAGTTGGAACCTCCTTAGAACACTTCGATGAGACCCGGTTCCTTTATTTGAGTAATCACCCCATAGTTGTCGAATATAAGGAAGTCGACTTGTCGCTATCTCAGTATCGACTCCCAAATCTGTGATGAACTTCTTCACCCAGACTCCCTCTTTTGCTGCATCCGATGCAGCAATGTACTCCGCCTCGTGGTCGAGTCGGTGGTATCTTGCTTGGAACTCTTCCAGACTGCTGCTCCTCCATTCAAGGTGTACACATACCCTGAATTCGACTTGCAATCATCGACATCGGACTGAAAACTTGAGTCAAGATAGCCTTCAACCTTAAGGCTATTACCTCCATATACTAGTAAAAGATCCTTAGTCCTTCTCAAGTACTTAAGGATACACTTTTGCTTTCTAGTGCTCCAAGCCTCGGATCCGCTTTGATACACCTTTCGTGACACTCGAGCATGCGCTATATCGCCTAGTACATAGCATGGCATACATGATAGACCCTATTCTTTGAGGCATAAGGTATCATATCCATGTTCGCCCTTTCTTCGAGTCTTTGGGGACATATTCAGAAAAGCGATATCCCATGTCTCATCGGGATGAGACCTCTCTTGGAATTTTTCATGCCAAACCTTTTGACAATAGTTTCTATGTACACAGACTGGACAAACCAAGCATCCTCTTGGATCTATCTCTATAGATTCTAATCCCCAAGATATAAGATGCTTCCCCTAAGTCCTTCATGGAGAAGTGTCTAGATAACCAAGCCTTTCTTGTGGATAGCATTCCTATGTCATTCCCAATGATAAGGATGTCATCCACATATAACACCAAAAGGTTATAGCTCCCACTTACCTTTCTGTATACACAAGGCTCATCTTCGTTCTTAATTGAAGTCATAAGATCGATTGCCTCATCAAATCTTATGTTCCAACTTCTCGAAGCTTGCTTTAGTCCATAAATGGATCTAAGCAATCTACACACCTTATCACGGCAGTTCTTGGACACGAATCCCTCGGGTTGCATCATATACACCTCCTCCTCGAGGTTCCCATTGAGGAATGCGGTTTTCACATCCATCCATCGGATCTCATATTCATAGTGTGCTGCAATAGCCAATAGAATTCTGATGGATTTTAGCATTGCTACGGTGAGAAAGTTTTGTCATAGTCAACACCTTGCCTTTGACGATACCCCTTAGCCACTAGCCTTGCTTTATAGGTCTCTACCTTTCCATCTACTCCGATCTTTTTTTAAAGATCCACTTGCAACCGATGGGTACAATACCTTGAGCATCAACTAGGTTCCAAACCTTATTGGAGTACATAGAATCCATCTCGAAATTCATGGCTTCTTTCCACTTCCCGAGTCTATACTCATAATAGCCTCCTCGTGAGGTCTGAGGATCAATATCCTCTACATCCTCTGCTCTAATATGTCCCACATATCTCTCGAGGATGGGATACTCTATCGGACCTCAAGTAAAGTTGATACTTGTGTATTAGGTACCGAAACAGAATTCGGGTCAGAGAGTGGTGCCCGAGCTTGGTTCTCCAACCTGGCTCAATTCTATCATTCTCCCACTGTCTCCGTCAAAGAATGTGTTCCTTCTCAAGGAACACTGCTCTCTTAGCTACAAAGACCTTTTGGTCCTCGAGATGATAGAAATAATACCCACAAGTTTCCTTGGGGTATCCCACAAATTTGCATCCTTCATCCTTGATTCTAACTTATCGGGGTTGTGTCTTCTAACATGGGTGGGGCAGCCCCAGATCTTAACAACCTTAAGATCAGGCTTCTTCCCTTTCCATATCTCATATGGTGTAGACACTACCGACTTAGTTGGAACTCTGTTTAGAAGGTAAGCTGCGGTTTCTAGGGCATATCCCAGAATGAGATGGGTAGGTCAGCGAAACTCATCATGGACCGTACCATATCTAATAATGTATGATTTCTCCTTTCGGAGACACCATTGAGCTGAGGTGTATAAGGAGGTGTCCATTGGGATAATATCCCATGGTCCTTGAGGAACCGAGTAAACTCTGTACTTAAGTATTCACCTCCTCGATCTGATCGAAAAGTTTTGATACTCTTTCCATCACGGTTGTCCACCTCATTCTTATACTCTCTCCAATTTCTCAAAGGCCCTCGGACTTGTACTTCATTAAGTACACATATCCATACCTTGAGAAATCATCAGTAAATGTAATGAAGTAGGAGTAACCTCCAATGGCATGAGTTGACATGGGTCCACATACATCACTATGTATGAGTTCCAACAACTCATTGGCTTTCTCTCCAGTTCTACTAAATGGAGATTTGGTCAGTTTTCCACGAATGCAAGGCTCACAAGTTGTATATGACACATAATCGAATAGATCTAGATATCCATCATTTAGCAACTTTTGAATCCTTCTTTCATGGATGTGACCTAGCCTACAATGCCACAGGTATGCACTGTTCAACTCATCTCGTTTCCTTTTGGACATATTTACATTCATGATATGTGGAGTGGTGTCTAACATAAATAAACCATTATGCAATGTTCCTTTCGTGATGATCTTATCATCTAATAATATCGAACAACCATTGTTCTCAAAAACAAATTTATATCCACTAACTCTTAAACATGAAATTGAGATAATAAATTTGATAATAGAAGGAACAAAATAACATGCATCTAATGCAATAAAAGCTCCACTAGGCAGATGTAGGGCGACCTTGCCAACAGCTAATACAGTAACTTTTGCTCCATTACCCATCTTGAGGTCCATCTCGCCTCTCTGTAGTCTCCTAGGCCTTGCCAGAACCTACAACGAATTGCATATATGATAAGCACTACCGGTATCCAATACCCACGTGTTATCATAAGAGTCTAACAAATGGAGACTCGATCATGAATGTACCAAAGCTTCATCAAGCTTTTGTTTAGCCCTTCTGCAAAGGTACTCATTGCAGTTTCTCTTCCAATGCCCATCTTTACCACAATGGGAAGCACTGGCCTTTGTCCTTTCGGGTCTTTCTTAGCAACCTTTGCTTTACCTTGTTTGCCCTTGCCCTTTCCCTTCTTAAGGGACCTTTCTGCTTTCCTTTTCTTTTCGGTCTCACTAGTGTAGAGAACTGGCTTCTCTTTCTTAATAGTACTCTCTGCCTCCCTCAACATATTGAGGAGCTCTGGGAGAGTCACCTCAAACTTGTTCATATTAAAATTCATTATGAACTGTGAAAAGGAATCAGTAGGGACTGAAGCACAATGTCCACACACAAGTTATCCTCTAGGACCATTCCTAGACATGTGAGTTTCTCTATCCACTCAATCATCTTTAGGACATGGTTTTACTGAACCGTGTCCCCTCAGGTCATCCTAGCGGAAAAAGGCTCTTGGATATCTCATATCGTTGGGTCCTTCCCTGTTCCTCAAACAATTTTCGGACATGTATGAGAATGGATCTGGTATCCATCTTTTCATGTTCTCTGTAACTCTGAGTCATAGAGCCCAACATATAGCACTCGAGCAAGAGTGGAGTCATCAATGTTCACTTCGCGAAGCGGCTCATCCTCGCTTGCCCCTTCTTCGGTAGGCATCACTGTATCAAAGGCGTATAATGATTTTCTCCACTGTGAGAACAATTCTCAAGTTACGGAGCCAATCCGTATAATTTGGACCAGTAAGGCGGTTGACATCAAGTATGCCACGTAAGGGACTTGAAAACGACATTTTCTGAAAATAAAGATGTAGCAGAAATGAATAACATGCAGATTTTGCAAGAAATAAACTATCAAGATATGGACTTCTATCTTAATATGCTCCCACTATTTTACTAATGAGTCACGCGACACCCTCAGCACGTGAAACGGAAGTCTCCAGCAGACTTCTAGTGGGGATCAGGATCCAATCAGCGTCTTAGTGTAACCTCGAGGGACTCGACCAATCACACTAAGCCTAAAAGGTAGGCAACTCTTGCCGATCACAACTCCTTGTGATTCCCGTCCTGTTCGGCCTCCGAATCACCATGGCCTCGAGGGACTCGACCAACCATGATGCTCGGTTATGTCAACACCTTCGTTACAAGATGAGTCTGATTTGATGATATACCCTCGAGGGACTCGACTAATCATACCATGTCCTTAGGTCACCGGTGACATCTCTATGTCGTAAGCAAGATAGCGAATCGCGATATAGGTGAGTCTCGAGGGACTCGACCAACTCAACCTACACCGGGAATCGGTTCCTACTCATAACGATGGAAGGCCACGTGGGTCAATCTCATTGCCTCACGTTTACCGACTTAATATTATCGAGAGATGTTTCTATAATTTGGTCTCCTAATATGACATGTCACACATATATATATTTAATATATATCTACATCGCATGCAAATATATATACATATCTAGTATGTGCATAAGCAATCACATCGGATGATCATGGACCACAACCCTAATATGATTAGGCCCGAGCCAAGAGGGGCCTAATCACTCACATCAAGATCTATGTGTGCAACGGTGCATCTCCATGCCCTGTGATCGCTTCATCTCGCCCTCGTCGATTTAAATCGACATCTTGATGCATCTCCATGCTTCACGATCGTCCGTCTGTGGGTCCCTTCTTATCGATCCACGCTCCCACAAGCCACCTTATGTGATTACAACTTAATCATAGGCAAGCCGGCCCGACAATAAACGAGAAATGTAATGGAGGTTCGCAGACCTCAATAATAATAATCACAAGTACACACATCACACGATCCATGATCATCCGTCCACACATCATACATCACAGGTATAAATAATCATCATCATGTAGGACTACTAGAAAATAATAAAAATAATAATCAACTAAACCTTTTAATTAATTAATATTTTTCTGAAATCAGGGATATGTAGGGAATTTTTCAATTCCTAAGGGTATTTTCGTAATTTGGACAAAAGACAGAAACTGGAATTTCTTAAATTCACAGGGGCAAAACTATCCTTTTACCCAAAACCCTAATTCCCTCTGCTGCTGCCGCCACCTTCTTGGGCGGGCGGCACAGGGCGCGGGCGAGGGCACCGCCCTCTTGCAAGGCATGCATGCTGGCTGGCGGCGACGTCACTTGGTGGGCGCCTCGCCGGGCTCCGCTGCCTCCGCTCGCGGTGTTGTCCCGCCAGGCGCCCCCTTTGTGGGGGGGGTTTCGCCTCAGGGGAGCAGCGGCGGTGGCGTCTGCTGCCAGCGGCGTCGTCGGCCTGCCCTTGCGGCGGGCCGCTTCCTTTGCGGCGGGCGCCGCTGCCCTGGGCGCCTCTGCCCGTGGGCTGCCAGCCCGCCCAGCTAGCTGCCTGCCAAACAGACCGCCGGCCGGCTGCTGCAGGCAGAGCGCTTGCGCTGCCCGCCTTCGGCTGCGCTGCATGCACGCAGATCGAGGGCAGCAACTGTTGCTGCCCTTTCTCGCTTTTGCGTCAACGATTTTGACGTCAAAATTCTTCCTAAACACAACACACGCAGTTCAAAACCAATCATTTGCACGAACAACCTGGCTCTGATACCACTGTTGGGAAATCATTGGGGGCGACATCATATGCGCAGCGGAAGAACAAGAAAACAAAAATCCCCGATTCCCAAAAAGATGTTCGTCGTCGTGCGAAGATTGGTGCGCAAAAATCCGCAAAACACAAAACTGCGTATAGAGATTGTGTTACCTAGGGAGATCGTATATCCCTGTTTCCTTGCAGATCCTTAGGAGAGGGTGAAGGAGGTCAAGCGTCCTCCTCTCTAGCGGTGATCCACACAGCCAGGGGTTGTGACCACCCTCCTCAAAACTCCGGGCCTCCCGAGGTGGAGAGGGAGAGGAGAATAGGAAGGGCAAGCAAAGACTCTAGCCTATGAGGCTGTGAATCCCTCCTATTTATAGAGATCCACGTGTCAAACCCTAATGGGTCCTTCCTAGTGGGTATTGAATCTGCATCCAATAAGACAAGGGCTCGCCGGATATCTCATATCCAAACCTCTACTCATCGCAATGCCTACCATATGTGTGTGACCCTCTAGGCCCAATATCGAGCTGGCCGTGAGTCATACCTGTCGAAATCCCTTTAACTTCAAAGGAATTATTATCTCTGTAATAATTCACTCGACTCATCGACTACGGACGTGCTAGGCCACTACGCCGTAGTCCCCGCACGATGGGGAATCCAATCCATTGGACCTGTCATTCCCTCGCCACCATGTACCTATAGTCCCTCATCCATCTAATATCCCAGAAACCATATATCGAGCATGGTGTTGTCAAACCCATACGGTTTCTACTCGAAGTCTCGCTCTAATCGGATTCTCCGGAGAACTCTTTCTCTCTCAACCGAATGACCCCGGGCCAGAATTTGTCTGAGCAAGAACACATGGGATATTCCTCTCATGACGCCGAGAGTGGATGATCCTCTATCGACACTCAATAGCCCTCGTAAAGGTCGACTACCACTCCCAATGACCAACTGTACTAGATCCGGGACAGCCAAACCTATAAGTCCGGTATCAAAGAGTGGAGCACTCATACAGATATCCTTGGTGTCTCAAGTCTAAGGACCAGATACACCACTAGGGACTCTGGAATCATTGTCCGACAATAAGGCATCATCAACCATCCAGCATTCCGTAAGCGGATCAATCAGTGAACTCATTCTCTAATGAGCACCTATACTGTATCCCTAGTGTCCCTACACGAGCAGCTATGAGACCAACTGCATCCATCATATGGACGGGTATACAGTACACCAGTCTATCCGGTTATCACGTTGTCCCTCTCGAGTAACCTATGACCGGGATTATTTAGGATATGTGTTTAAAGGTGAATCGATCTCATTATCGTGATCTCATCACGATCCGATTCCCATTGCACAAATCCAAGGACATCACAATATATATATGCATTTATGCAATAGTTATAAAGTGATATACACCAAAATATAATAAGCAAAAATATTCTGTATCAAGTCACACGTGCCATCACTCACATGATTGGCTTGCTGGGCACCTATGACTAGCATTAATGCTATACTGCTTTATCTCAGTCTTACTTATCCCTTCAAGTTAAAACGCAATCGAAACGATTTTAAACAAAAACGTTGCTTTTATCGTATGAAGTTTCCGAAAAGTGTTTAAATCGTGAAAAGTTATCGCACTTTACCACTGCACTAATTCACCCCCCCCACCTCTTAGTGCCGCTCCGATCCTAACACTCCTATTACAACTTTACATAAATGATATTGTGTGGGAAGGATATAATAACTTTAAAATAAGTTGATGAAGTTTTAGTATTTCATGTTATTAGTGACAATCATAGGTGCCATGCAAGACAATCATGTAAGTGATGGCACGTGTGACTTGACATGTAGTCTTTTTTACTTATTATTATTATTTGATATTTTATCACTCTATATTTCATGTTTAATGAATATATTGTGATGTCCATGGATCTGTATAATGAAGTTCCAGATCTAGCACAACTAGTTATCGAAAGTGGCAGCCAACCTGACGAGGATTATTGAGTGTCGATAGAGGATCATTCACTCTCAGTGTCATAAAAGGAATATTCTATGTATTCTTGCTTAGACAAATCCCTAGCAAAGGTCATTCAGATTGAGAGATAAAGAGTTTTCCGGGAGAATCTAATTAGAGCGAGACTCGTGTAGAAATTGTATAGGCTTGACAGAAACATGCTCAATATACAGTCTTTGGGATGTTAGATGGATGAGTGACTATAGGTACATAGTAATTAAGGACAAACAGGTCTAATATATTAGATTCCCTTGTATCATTTGGGGACTATGACGTAGTGGCTTAATATGTCCGCAGTTGATGAGTTGAGTGAATTATTTTGGAGATGATAATTCACTGAGCCAGAAGGAGTTCTGATAGGTATGACCCACGGCCAACTCGATATTGAGCCCAGAGGGTCACACACATATGGTAGGCATTGCGACGAGTAGAGGTTCGGATATGAAATATCCGCTAAAGCTCCTATCTTATTGAATGTCCAATAAGCCCCTAAATAATTAGATCTCATAGATGAGATCCAATAAGAGCCAATGAGAGATTATTGGATAGAGATCCAATAATCTAAGAGGCTTGGGTAGTTGGATGGAGATTCATTACCCAATATGATAGGATCCATTAGAGTTAAGTTGATATGGGACCTCTATAAATAGGAGAGAACCAAAGGCCCAAAGGCTAGAGCCTCTCTTGGTTGTCATCTCCTATTCTCCTCTCCCTTTCTCCTCCTTAGAGATTTGAGGAGTGTTGTTGTAGCCCTACTATGTGGATCATCGCTAGAGTGGAGGGCACTTTACCTCCTTCATCCAATCCTATAGATCTGTAGGGATTCAAGGATATACGATCTCCATAGGTAAAATACTGTCTCACACGTGGATTTAAGTTTCATGGCTTTTTATACACCTATCTTCGCACGACGATAAACATATCTTTAGAAAATTTAGGGATTTAGTTTTTATGTTATTTCGCTATGCATGTGAAAACCCCCAAGATGTCTCTACAGTGGTATCAGAGCCAGGTTGTTCGCGTGAAAGATTGGTATTGAACTGCTTGTGTTATATTTTAGAGAAGCTTTTGATGTCGTAATCGTTGATGCAATAGTGAGAAAGGAGAGCAACTATTGCTACCATTACTGCCCTCACAGAAGGCAATGCTACCATCTGCATGCAAGCGCTTGCGGCCTACTTGCAGCAGGCTTGCGGTTGGTGGCCAGAGGGCTATTGTAGCAGCGGCCATCTGTGCGCGTACACTATGTCCGTAGGCAAGGCTGCATGCATAGCGCCCACAGGTAGGGCTGCCAATAGTGGTGGCCACCTATATGGGGGCATTGCTCCTGCTCACTAGGGTGGAGCCTATGGGCACTGGGCTCGCGCTCGAGCTGCCAGCGGGGCCGGGGCTTGCCCGCGACGGAGTCAACAGGGGCGACGATCGCTCGCAAGGGGCAATGCTGCCCACAAGCATAGCACTCATGGGCGAGCCGCCTGCAATGATGCCCGTAGGGGTGTCGACAGCCATAGGGGCACACACCCGTAGGGGCGGCGCTGCCCGTAGGCACACTGTCCATGGGCAGAGGTGGCAGCCCCACCCCCGTAATGGCCACCGATAGAGTGGTGGTGGCCACAACGCAGGAGGCAGTGAGGGGAACTATTTTTTGACAAAAGATATTTTTGCCCCTCGAGATTTAAGAAATTCTACTTTTTATCCTTTCTGTCCAATTTACCAAAATCCCCCTCACAATTTAGAAAATTCTCTACACGTCCTAAATTTTAAAAAATATTAATTAATTAAAAAGTTTAATTAATTATTGTTATTATTATATAGTAGTCCTACAAAATGATATTTACATGTGATGTATGATGTGGATGGATGATCAAGGACCGTGTGATGTATGTACTTGTGATTATTATTATTATTATTATTATTGAGGCCTACGAGCCTCTAATTTTATTCTCGTTTATTGTCATGCATGTGTGCTTATGATTAAATTGTAATCACACGAGGAGGTGCTAGCGAGAGCGTGGAAGTAATAGAGGGAACCACGAGGTCGAGACGAACGATCACGATGTATGGAGATGCACCAAGATGCCGACGGAATCAATTATGATGAGATGGATGATCACAAGGCATGAAGATGTACCGCTACATATATAGATCTTGATATGAGTGATTAGGCTCACTGACTCGGGCCTGATCACACTAGGCACTGATTCATAATCATCTGGTGTGATTGCTCATGTGATGTGTGATTGCTTATACACCAACTAGACATGTATATTAAATATGTATGTGTGTGACATGTCACATTCGGAGATCAAATCAAAATCCCCTCTCTCGATAACATTAAGTAGGTAAACATGAGGCAATTAGATTGACCCACGTGGCCTTCTATCGTTATAGGTACGGACCGATCCTTGATGTAAGTTGAGTTGGTCGAGTCCCTCGAGGCTCACTTATATCATGATTCACTATCTTGCCTATGACATAAAGATGTCACCGGTGACCTGAGTGTAAGGATCAATATGGCACTAAGAGGGAGGGGTGAATTAGTTCGATAAATTTATTTCGACAAAGCCCGTATTGGAAAGTAATGAAAGTAATGACTTAGAGTAAATGTAAAGTATAAAGTGCAGCTAAGTAATGAAAGTAATGAAAGTAATGACTTAGCATGGCTACGGGTGAGAAGGATTTGTCATAGTCAACATCTTGCCTTTGACAATACCCACTAGCCACTAGCCTTGCTTTATAGGTCTCTATCTTTCCATCTACTCCGATCTTCTTCTTGAAGATCCACTTGCAACCGATGGGTACAAGACCCTTGGGTGCATCAACTAGGTTCCAAACCTTATTGGAGTGTATATAATTCATATCAGAATTCATGACTTCTTGCCACCTCATGAAGTCTATACTCGTAATAGTCTCCTCGTTGGTCTAAGGATCAATATTCTCAATATCTTCTCCTTTAATATATCCCATGTATCTCTCTCGAGGATGGGATACTCAAGCGGACCTATATGCTAGGTACCTGAATAGACTCGAGATATAAAGTGGTGCTTGAGCTAGGTTATCCAATCTCGCTTAACTCTATCATGCTCCCATTGTCTCCAACAAGAATGTGTTCCTTCTTAAGGAACACTATTCTCTTAGCTACAAAGACCTTTTGATACTCGGGATGATAGAAATAATACCTATAAGTTTCCTTGGGGTATTGATAGAATCCCAGAGGAATTCTATGTAGATTGATTTTTAATGGAGATCACTCCTTGGAATGCTATAGGGGATCCACACTCATAGAAGTCGGTCAAATGGCTGCAATTGTAGATAGATCTTATTTCCAAATAGATGGAAGCTACATGCTTATATAGGGCTCTAAACCCTAGCCCTAGGGGCTATTTCCGAAGTGAGTTACCCCTTTTGCCCTTAACTCTAACCAACCAACCTAATAAAAGCGGGCGGCGGCTAAACCCAAAGGCCCAAATATAAACCTTAGCCACTCTTTTTTATAGGATAGAGGTAGCTAGGTGGGGTTTATTGCAATCTTATAGGGTTTTAATAGCTACTTCTTGGTTGAGTAGGACCCAACCCTACTAGGGTCCTATCAAATCTGCGCTCTCCAAATTAGCCTTGTCCTCAAGGCCGAGATTCCATAAACTCAGGGGACCCAATCTTCAGCTCCTCATGTGATTCCCATATGGCGTCTTCAAGTGGTAAATTATTCTAATGCACTAGTACTTCAATAGAGGGACGTCGGTGGCGCATCATAATTTTACGGTCGAGGATGGCTTGTGGTTGGGCTTGAATATCTCTATCATCAGTGGTGTTGGGCATTTGGATCTAGGGTGACTCATGTTCTCCCAACTTGAGCTTCAAGCATGACACGGGGAAGACAAGATGAATTTTGGCATCCTCAGGCAATTTAAGTCTGTACGCCACGGCTCCAATACGCATTGTGATCTGATAGGGCCTATAAAAACATGGGGATAGCTTCATGGAGGCTTGTGTGTTGATGGAGAGTTGCTTATATGGCTATAGGTGAAGATAAACCCAATCTCCGATTGAAAATTATCTTTTGCTTCGTCGTGTGTCGGCTTGCTGCTTCATTCTGGCTTGAGCGGTAGAGAGACTATCCTTTAACAGTTGTAGGAGTTCGTCATTGTCAATCAATTCTTGTTCGACCTGATCTGCCTTTGCTGAGCCAATTATATACTTTGGAATCATAGGGGCCAACCGACCATAGAGTGCTTCATAAGAGGCATAATTTGTAGATGAATGATATATAGTATTATACCATCAATCCATCCAAGGAAGCCATTTCGCCCACTCCTTTGGTTGGTCACTGGCGAAACACCGAAGGTACATCTCTAAACACTTGTTCACCACCTCTGTTTAGCCATCAGTTTGTGGATAATATGCTATGCTCATCTTAAGTTTGGTGCCTTGTAACTGAAATAACTCGGTCCAAAATTTACTAGTGAAGATCCTATCACGATCACTTATAATGGACCATAGCATCCTATGCAGTTTAATAATATTTTCTATAAAAATCTAGGCAATGCTAGCAGTAGTGTAGGGATTTCGCACAGCACAAAAATGAGCAAATTTCGTAAGTTGATCAACCACTACGAGAATTATGCTTTTACCTTTGGAAGGTGGCAGCCCTTCGATGAAGTCCATGGAGATGTCAATCCACACTGAGTCTAGTATGGGTAGTGGTTTTAGCTTCCCTGGACTTGCCATTGTTTCACCCTTGTGTTGTTGACATACATCACATTGTGTCACATATTCAGAAATAATATTTTCATTCCTCTCTAATAAAAATTTTGCTTCACTATTTTGTAGATTCTTAGGAATCCGGAATGCCCTGTTGAAGGTGTGGAGTGCTTTTCATGCAGGATGATTTTGATGTAAGGGGAGTCGGGTAAGCACAATGCGACCTTTGTAGCGTAGATCCCTCGAATCCCAAGTGTAGTGGGCTATTGCACCTGGATCCTCCTCCAATTTTTTTATGATGTTGCTAATCTCTAGATCCTTCTTCCATTCTTCCCTAATGTCCTCGAGGAAGCCAGTGGTAGGAAGAGAGATGGCTAAAAATTTAGCTTGCTCAGGTTGCCATGAGAGTGCCTTTGCAATAACGTTTTCTTTCCCCTTTTTTCTAAATAAGTTCATAATTAAATCCTAGAAGTTTGGTTACCCATTTTTGCTGTTCAAGGATGATATCTTCTATTTCAAAAAGTACTTGAGGCTTCTATGATCGGTTTTAATTTGAAATCATCGACCGATCAGGTAGGGTCTCCACCTCGTTACTGCGTGCATAATGGTGAGCATCTCCTTATCATATATTGACATGTTTTGATAGGAGGGAGACAATGCCATGCTAGTGTATGCGAGTGGTCGACCATCTTGTAGGAGAACGGCTCCAATTCTGACTCCAGATGCATCAGCCTCAATGATGAATGGTTGATTGAAATCTAGTAGTGTTAGCACCGGCGTCGTCGTCATAGCTACCTTAAGTTTGTCAAAGGCAATGGAGGCTTTGTCCAATAATTGGAATGCTTCTTTTTTTAGTAGAGAAGGGAGGGGTGCACTGATTTTCTTATAGTCCTTGATAAATTTTTTGTAGTAGCTAGTTAGTCCAAGGAACCCGTGTAGTAATTTCACATTTGTAGGTTTCGGCCAGCCTTGCATTACTTCAATTTTTCTTAGGTCTACCACCACTCCTTCTGATATTATGTGTCAAAGGGACTCTACTTTTTCGTAGGAGAAAGTTGCAATTTGGCAGCATAAATTTGTGAAGAAAGCTCTAAAAAATATCATTCATGAGATATTGGAAGGTTGAAGAAGCATTAGTGAGTCCAAAAGGCATTATCAAGAATTCAAAATGACCGTCATATGTACAGAATATACATATATATATATATATATATACATATATATATATATACATATATATATATATATACATATATATATATATACATATACATATATATATATATATATACATACATATACATATACATATACATATATATACATATACATATACATATACATATATATATATATATGTATATATATATACATATATCTAATAGGTGTATAAGCAATCACACATCACATGAGCAATCATACCAGATGATCAAGGACTATAACCTAATGTGATCAGGCCCAAGCTAGTGGATCCAATCACTCACATCAAGATATATGTGTGCAGTGGTACATCTCTATGCTCTGTGATCATCTATCTCATCCTCGTCGATTCCGTCGGCATCTCAACGCATCTCCATACATCGTGATCTTCCGTCTTAGCCTCGTGGGTCCCACTATTGCTTCCACGCTCTCGCTGCACCTCCTCGTGTGATTACAACTTAATCATGGGCACACAAGCCTAACATAAATGAGAAAAAAAATGGAGGCTCGTAGGCCCCAATAATAATAATCACAAGTACACACATCATATGGTCCATGATCATCCGTCCACATATCATACATCATATGTACTCGAGTCTCGCTCTAATCAGATTCTCCCAGAGAACTCTTTCTCTCTCAATCTGAATGATCCTGGCTAGGGATTTGTTTGAGCAAGGACACATGGGATATTCCTCTCATGACACCGAGAGTGGATGATCCTCTATCAACACTCAATAGTCCTCATAAGGTTAGCTACCACTTCCGATGACTAGCTGTGCTAGATCTGGAACCTCCAGACCTATAAGTCTGGTATCAAAGACTAGAGTACTCATATAGGACATCCTTAGTATCTCAAGTCTAACGACCATATACACCACTAGGATTACAGAATCATTGTTTGACAATAAGGCATCATCAACCATCCAACATTCCAAAAGCGGATTAATTAGTGAACTTATTCTGCAATGAGCTCCTATACTGTATCCCTAGTGTCCCTATTTAAGTAGCTTTGAGACTAGTTGCATCCATTATATGGACGGGTATATAGCACACTAGTCTATTCGATTATCTCGATATCCCTCTCGAGTAACCTATAATCGAGATTATTTAGGGTCTGTGTTTAAAGTTGAATCAGTCTCATTATCGTGATCTCATCATGATCTGAATCCCATTGCATATATCCAAGGACATCACAAAATATACATGTGTATATGCAACAATCAATATAAAGTGATAAAATACTAAAATATAATAAGCAAAATGACTGCGTGTTAAGTCACATATGTCATCACTCACATGATTGGCTTGTAGGGCATATATGACTAACAATTATAAGTATAGACTTCGGGAAGTAATAAGAAGCCATGAATTCTAAGATAGATTCCATATACTCCAACAAGGTTTAGAACCTAGTTGATGCACCTGAGGGTATTGTACCCATCGATTGTGCTAGTCATAGGTGCCCAGCAAGCCAATCACGTGAGTGATGGCACGTGTGACTTGATACAGAATCTTTTTGCTTATTATATTTTGGCGTATATCACTTTATAACTATTGCATAAATGCATATATATATTGTGATGTCCTTGGATTTGTGCAATGGGAATCGGATCGTGATGAGATCACGATAATGAGATCGATTCACCTTTAAACACATATCCTAAATAATCCCAGTCATAGGTTACCGAGAGGGACATCGTGATAACCGGATAGACCGGTGTGTCAGATACCCGTCCATATGATGGAGGCAGTTGGTCTCATAGCTGCTCGTAGGGACACTAGGGATACAATACAGGTACTCATTGGAGAATGAGTTCACTTGATTGATCCGCTTTACGAATGCCGGATGGTTGATGATGCCTTATTGTCAAACAACGATTCCAGAGTCCTAGTGGTGTATCTGGTCCTTAGACTTGAGACACCAAGGATGTCCCTGTATGAGTGCTCCACTCTTTGATACCGCACTTATAGGTTTGGCTGTCCCGCATCTAGTACACCGGTCATTGGGAGTGGTAGTCATTTACGAGGGCTATTGAGTGTCGACAGAGGATCATCCACTCTCTAAGGCCATGAGAGGAATATCCCATGTGTTCTTGCTCTCGCATAAATCCCTCGCCAGGGTCATTCTGTTGAGAGAGAAAGAGTTCTCCTGAGAATCCGGATTAGAGCGAGACTCGAGTAGAAACCGTATAGGTCCGACAACACCATGCTCGATATACGGTCTGCGGGATATTAGATGGATGAGGACTATAGGTACATGGTAACTAAGGACAGATGTGGTCCAATGGATTGGATTCCCCTCAGATCGTCTGGGGGACTACGGTGTGTAGTGGCCTAGTAAATGCCCAGAAGTCGATGAGTCGAGTGAATTATTACAGAGATAATAATTCACTGAGTTAGAAGGAGTTCTGACAGGTATGACTCACGGCCAGCTCGATATTGGGCCTAGAGGGTCACACACATATGGTAGGCATTGCGATGAGTAGAGGTTCGGATATGAGATATCCAACGGAGCCCTTGTCTTATTGGATGCAGATCCAATACCCACTAGGGAAGGACCCATTAGGGTTTGACACGGGATCTCTATAAATAGGAGGGATTCACAGCCTCATGGGCTAGAGTCTTTGCTTGCCTTTCCTATTCTCCTCTCCCTCTCCACCTTTGAGGCCTGGAGTTTTGAGGAGGGTCGTCGCAACCCTGCTGTGTGGATCACCGCTAGAGAGGTGGACGCTTGACCTCCTTCACCCTCTCCTAAGGATCTGCAAGGAAACAGGGATATACGATCTCCCTAGGTAACACAATCTCTATACGCAGTTTTGTGTTTTGCGGATTTTTGCGCACCAATCATCGCACGACGACGAACATCTTTTTGGGAATTGGGGATTTTTGTTTTCTTGTTCTTCCGCTGCACATATGATGTCGCCCCCTTGATTTCCCAACAGATTGCATGTGGATCTTCAATAAGAAGATCGGAGTAGATGGAAAGATAGAGACCTATAAATCAAGGCTAGTGGCTAAGGGGTATCGTCAAAGGTAAGGTGGTGACTATGACGAAACCTTCTCACCTGTAGCCATGCTAAAATCCATCCAAATTCTATTGGCTATTGTAGCACACTCTGATTATGAGATATGGCAGATGGATGCAAAAACCATATTTCTCAATGGTAACCTCATGGAGGAGGTGTATATGATATAACATGAGGGACTCGTGTCCAAGGACTACCCAGATAGGGTGTGTAGGTTGCTTAGGTCCATTTATAGACTGAAACAAGCTTTCTGAAGATGGAACATAAGATTTGATGAGGCGATCAGAGCTTATGACTTTGTTAAGAACGAAGATAAACCTTGTATGTATAGGAAGGTAAGTGGGAGCACTATCACCTTCTTGGTGATATATGTTGATGACATCCTTATCATTGAGAATGATGTATGAATGCTATCCATAGTAAAGGCTTGGTTATCTTGACACTTCTCTATGAAGGACTTAGGGAAACATCCTATATCTTGGGGATTCAAATATATAGAGATAGATCCAAGAGGATGCTTGGCTTTACCTAGTCTAAATACATAGACACTATTATCAAAAGTTTTGGCATAGAAAATTTCAAAAGAGGTCTCATACCGATGAGACATGGGATATCGTTTTATAGGAAAATATCCCCAAAGACTCCTGAAGAAAGGGCGAATATAGATAGGATATTCTATGCCACAATGATATGGTCTATCATGTATGCTAAGCTATGTATCATGCTGGATATAGCACATGCTTTGAGTGTCACGAGCATTTATTAGGCGGATCTAGGTTTAGAGTACTTGAAAGCAGTAAAGTGTATTCTTAAGTACTTGAGAATGACTAATAATCTTTTACTAGTATATAAAGGTAGTAGCCTCAGGGTTAAAGGCTACACAGACTCGAGTTTCCAATCTGATGTCGATGATTACAAGTCAAATTCGGGATATGTGTACATCCTGAATGGAGGAGCAATATACTAGAAGAATTCCAAGCAAGATACTACTGCTTACTCGATCACAAAGGTGAAGTACATTGCTGTAGTAGAGGCAGCAAAGGAAGGAGTTTGGACAAAGAAGTTCATCACATATATGAGAGTCATGCCAAGCAATGAGGAGATGATTCCCTTATATTACAACAACAATTGGGCGATTGATCAAGGAACCCAGGTCTCATCAAAAGTGTTCTAAAGAGGTTCCATCTGATCAGAGAGATCATAATCTGAGAAGATGTAGTAGTGGAAAGAATTATATCCGAAGATAACAGACTTGAACATAAAAAGGATCAAGTGATATGCTATGAATGCAAGAAGCCAGGGCATTTCAAAAATGAATGGCCCCAAGCCAAGAAGAAGCAACCAAAGAAGAAGAAAGCTCTAAAGGCAACTTGGGACGACTCAAGTGATTCGGAAAGTGAAGAAGCTAGCAACAAAGAGGAGGCAAACTTCGCACTAATGACTTTAGGAGAAGAGGTATGAGATTTATTTAATGAAGATTTATCTTTTGAAGAACTCTCTATCGCTTTTCATGAATTATTTGATGAATGTAGAACTATTAGTAAGAAGTTAAGTATCTTAAAGAAAGAGTATGTTTTACTACAAAATAAGTTTGATAGTCTTCAAACTCCTCCATGCTCTAAATGTGAATATTTAGAAGCAATAAAAAATAAAAATTTGGTTCTTAAAGAAACCTTAAACAAGTTTAAGTTTGGTAGCAAAGGATTAGATATGATCCTTACAAACAAGGGTCACGTCACAAATAGAAGTGGAATTGGATTTGTAAAAGAATTACATCAAAATCCTACCACTTTCATAAAAGGACCTATATTACATGTTTCATCTTATATGAAATACAACTTTTGATGCAAATCTGAACATATTGCCTACAAATGTCCATTTAGGAAAATTAGTTCACAAAAATTAATATGGGTTCCTAAAGGAACTATAAATGATTCAATAATAAATAACAAAGCTAGTGGATCAATTTTTGAGACACCCAAAATCAAATGGGTACCTAAAATTCATCCTCTTTTTTAGACAAACCCACAAGCTAGGAGCAAGAGATGGTATCTCGATAGTGGATGCTCAAGGCATATGATTGGAGATCCATCTCATTTCTCTATGCTCACTAGCAAAGAAGAAGGGTACATTACCTTCGGAGACAACAACAAAGGCAAAATCATTGGCAAGGGAACTATTGGTAACAAATTAAGTTTTTCTATTGATGATGTTTTACTAGTTGATGGATTGAAATATAATCTCTTGAGTATTAGTCAACTATGCGATAAAGGTTATATCGTTAGATTATAATCAAATGTGTGTGTTATCGAAAAACCAAACAATAACATGACTATGATTGCATTAAAATAAAATAATGTCTACACCATCAACCTTGATGAACTAAGTAATGAAATGTGCCTCTCCACTCTAAATGATGATGCTTGGCTTTGGCATAGGAGATTAGGCCATACAAGTATGAAACTAATATCTAAGTTCTCATCTAGAGAATTAGTACGAGGGATTCCAAATATGAAGTTTACTAAGGACAAAGTATGTGATGCATGTCAACTAGGTAAACAAATAAAAACTAGTTTCAAACCAAAAAATAAATTAGCACCACTAGACCACTATAATTGATCCATTTGGACTTATTTGGACCAATTGACACAACAAGTCTAGGAGGAAGCAAATATGCTTTTGTAATTGTGGATGACTATACTAGGTACACTTGGACCTATTTCTTAGTCCACAAAAGTGATTGTTTCAAGTGCTTCTCAAAATTTTGTAAACTCACTCAAAACAAAAAGGGCTTCATGATTTCATCAATTCGGAGTGATCACGGTGGTGAATTTCAAAACCGTGACTTCCAAAATCTTTGTGAAATTAATGGATACAATCACAACTTCTCCACTCCAAGAAATTCTCAACAAAATGGAGTAGTTGAAAGAAAAAATAGAAACCTATAAGAAATGGCAAGAACTATGTTGAATGAACATAGTCTACCCAAGTATTTTTGGGCCGAAGCCGTAAATACGGCTTGTTACATCATGAATAGGGTTCTAATAAGACCATCTTCATCAAAAACTCCCTATGAATTATGGAATAACAAAAAACCAAATATTTCTTATTTTAAAATTTTCGGTTGCAAATGCTTTATTTTGAATGAAAAGAATGCCTTAGAAAATTTGATGCTAAATCCGATGAAGGTATATTTCTTGGTTACTCCTCCATTTCTAAGGATTTTCATATTTTTAATAAAAGAACCTTAGTTATAGAAGAGTCTATTCATGTAGTTTTTAATGAAACTTTTGATTTCAAGAAAAATAATTTTGATGATAATCTTGGTTTTGATAATTTGAATTTAAATGAACCCCCTCCTCAAAATAGCAACTTGGATGCATCTTCTTCCGAAATTTCCTTACACAAGGAATGGAAGTATGTGGATGCTCATCCAAAGGAGCTAATTATAGGAGATACATAAAAAGGGGTTCAAACTCGCTCTTCTTTCAAGAATTTTTGTGCCAACGTCGCCTTCTTTTCTCAAATCGAACCAAAATGCATTGACGAGGCCTTAAAAGATTATTTTTGGGTCATTACAATGCAAGAAGAATTGAACCAATTTGAGAGGAATGAGGTATGGAAGCTTGTTCCTAGACCTAGTGACCATTTAGTCATTGGTACTAAATGGGTCTTTAGAAATAAGCAAGACGAATGCGGTATCGTGGTTAGAAACAAGGCTAGATTAGCGGCCAAAGGTTTCAACTAAGAAGAAGGTATCGACTACGAAGAAACCTTCGCTCCTGTGGCAAGATTAGAAGCCATTAGGATGCTCCTTGCCTATGCTAGTAGTAATAATTTTAAACTATTTCAAATGGATGTCAAAAGTGCTTTCTTGAACGGTTTTATTTCCGAAGAAGTATATGTTGAACAACCTCCCAGATTTGAAAACTCTCTTCTTCCCAATTATGTATTCAAATTGACTAAGGCTCTCAATGGCTTGAAACAAGCTCCTAGAGCTTGGTATGAAAGGCTTAGTTCCTTTCTTATTTTAAATAATTTTACCAAAGGCAAGGTTGATACTACATTGTTTATCAAACACTTTGAAAATAATTTTCTTATTGTACAAATTTATGTTGACGATATTATTTTTGGTTCTTTGGATGAATCACTATGTGAATCATTTGCCAAATGTATGAGTCATGAATTTGAAATGAGTTTAATGGGTGAATTAACCTTCTTTCTAGGATTACAAATTAAACAACTTAGTGATGGTATATTTCTTAACCAATCTAAATACACATTAGAATTGTTAAAACGATTTAATATGAATAATTCAAAAGTGATAAACACCCCTATGAGTACTTCGACTAAGTTAGATATGGATGAAAACAGTGAAAATTTCGATCAAAAAATATATAGGGGAGTGATAGGTAGTCTACTCTACCTTACCACCACTAGACCGACATCATGTTTAGTGTAGGACTTTTGCTAGATTTCAATCTAATCCTAAACTATCTCATCTTAAGAGTGTTAAAAGAATATTTAGATATCTTAAAGGAACTCCAAATTTAGGATTGTGGTATCCAAAATCCGATAAATTGATTTAATAGCTTATGTAGATGCCGATTTTGGCGGATGCAAGATAGATAGAAAAAAGTACATCCGAACATGCCAATTTTAGGACATGCACTAGTTTCTTGGACTTCCAAGAAACAAAATTCAGTTGCACTATCTACAACGAAAGTTGAATACATTGCTATAAGTGCATGTTGAGCACAAGTTGTTTGGATGAAAAAATACATTAGAAGACTATTAAATTCATTTGAAAACATTCCCATAAAATGTGATAATACAAGTGCCATATGTCTTACCAAAAAATCCAATTTAGCACTCTAGAACTAAGCATATAGATATTAGACATCATTTCATACGCGATCATATTCTTAACAATAATGTCGTTCTAGAATTTATTGATACAAAGCATCAATTAGTAGATATTTTTACAAAAGCTCAAAATGAAGACCAATTTGAATTTATTAGAAGGGAACAAGGCATGTTAAATTGTCCCTTAAAGTAAGTTATTTGAATGCATTTTTTTTTTTGAGAATTTCTCATCCTTGTTCCATTCTTTTGTGGATTTGATTTCATCCTCTTGTTTCGATTCCAAACGATATATTAAAGTACAACTCAATATCTCAACCTTTTCTTGAGTTAAACACCTCTGGAAATCAAGAAGGGGGAAGAAAAATTTTCTTTCCTTCTTCCGCGGTAAGCCAGCGGTGGCACCGCCAGAATCGACGGTAGCACCGCCTTAGCGCTCGGGCGCTAAGCGGTGGCACCGCTTGTTTTGGCGGTGGCACCGCCCGAGAGCCCCTTTATAACCCGAGGGGTTAGGGCTGGCGGTGACACCGCCCCCATTCCATGAGGAATCGCCTCTACCTCTCCCACAACCTCTCCAAAGCTTCATTCCAGCATTTAGAAGCCTTGGAAAGTGATTATTATTGATCCAAGCTCTCCATCTTCTAAGAGATTCTCTATAAGATAAAATCTGAAATTTTTCCTCTCTTCTCATTAGTTTATCTACTCCTTACAGTTTCATCTATCATATCTAGATAATGGCTCCTAAAAGATCAAAAGGGAAAAGGGTTGAAGGAGATTCATATGACCAAGAGCATTTTAGATCCAAAGAAGTAGCTCTTAGGTTTCCAAACTTCGAAACTAGATGTATCCATAAGGGTAAACACGTTGATCTCAATGAACTAGGACACCTAGAACCTATTAGGTGGTTTGCACATCTAGATGCCCTACCTCTGTTACAAATAAATGAACCAGTCTATCCTAGATTAGTCAGGCTATTTTATGCAAACCTATATGTGGATAATGATAGCCTATGTACTTACCTACTAGGAATACAAATTAGAATTTTTTTGATAGCACTATTTGTGAACTAATTGGAATCACTGAAAAAAAAGATAGGGTTGTTATTTTAGAGGTAAATGGGATGTCAACACAATCGGAGCAACTTACTCCGAAGCCATCGAAACTATTTTTGCAAACCCTGACCTCGGCATAATACCCAAGAGTTGTGAGCACCTATTGCCCTTTAACTCCAAAATCCTTCATCATATCATAACTAGCATACTATTCCCTAAGCAATTTCATCATGATGAAATGAGTCAAATAGAAATAAGCACCATATATTGGATTATGACCGGTCAACATAACTGTTTTGGATACTCAATTCGGCAACACATGCAAGATATTATAGCTAAAGACACTATGTTGCCATATGGAGGGTTAATCACTTTCGATTCCTACTTACCCATCACATTTGTATCCCACCCGATGAAGAAACAACTCAAAGTGATCGGTATAACATTATCAATAGAAATCTGCTTTGAAAAGACTTAGGTGCACATTTAACAACGGTATATGAGTTAGGCAATCAAGAAGGACTGATCCAATTCCCCCACCAAAGAGAACACCCCAAACACCAATTCTTAGGGGAAATGAATCTCCTCCTCCTAGTCCCTTAGACGTGGCACCTTCGGCTCTGTTTCATCCTCCAAGAACTCATTATGGCAAAATTGAATCGGATCAAATCAGCAAAGCAAGAACAAATTCAAATTCAGCAAATTGAAATTTTAAAAGAACTACGACAAATGAATCAAAAAATAGATGTCATATATCAGCACTATGGCTTACCTCCTAAAGATTAATCGATGTAGTTTCTTATTTTGTTTTGATTACTCTTCATGTGAAGTTTGAAGTCCATCATCTTCTGATGAACAAAAACAGAACCTTTGTTTAAGATGTATTGTAAAATTCTGGATGTTTTGCTTGCGACATTAATTTTGAATGATGAATTTCGTATGATTAATCTTTATGCTGACTTCTTTTAATCACAAACTATGTACTTCAAGTCTCATCTCCTTCTCTTTTTCTTTATTGTTAATGACAATGGGGGAGAAGTGATGACTTGCATGACTTATGTGCATCGATAGCATGACTAATATGAATTGAATATTGTAAAAATAAATGGGGAGAAGTGATGACTAGCATGACTTATGCGCATCGATAGCATAACTTATATGAATTGTAAAAGTTTATCTTATATGCCTTGCTTGTCTTATTCTTTGAGTATATCGCAAGATTGGTTGATCATATCAGATCATGAAATTCATGGTGAAAATCTTTTATCTCTCATCAAAGTAAAAATTATCTCTTATCATTTAACTTGAAAATGATTTTCAATAGCTAAAAATTATGAGAAATACGAAGGTTCGTATTTGCTCTTGCTTAATAAGACAACGATAAGTTCAATATTAGAACTTATCGATTTATGCTTGAATTCAATAGGATGAAATTCAAGTGGTTTTATCTTCGCACAATATGGCATATAGATAGGGGGAGTTATGTTTAACTCCGTCATCAATTGATTATCATCATAAAAAAGGGGGAGATTGTTGAATCTCGGATTTTGATGATAAAATCAATTGATGGGTTAATTGATCTAATCCATATTATTGAAGTTGAGTATACAGGATTTACTACGACAGTCTAAAAACATAAAGCAAGGATACCAAAGTCAAGTTCGATGGACGTTTGAGAGTCCGAAGATTCGTCGGAGATGCTGTCGGAACCAACCAAGAGAGATCGGAGACTTGTCGGAACTTTCGGAAGTCTGCCGAAGAGATCGTTGGAGGTTCGCAGAGATCACCAAGAAGGCTCGGCTACTCGTTGAACTCGTCACAAGATTGGGAGCCTGCTGAGAGTCCGCTGGAAGAAACCAGAGGGCGTATTGGAAGTCCACTGGAAGAACGTGGGAAAGCTCGCCGAAACAAAACTTGACGTTGGCCAGTTAAATACTTGCTTAGGATTATATTTTCAGGTATGTAGTTCACATGTAATTAGGGTTAGGATTAAGGGATAATTCTATACCTTGGTTAGGGGCCAACTATGCCCAAAAGTAACTTAGTTTGGGTTGGACGTAAAGCCCAACCAGAAACTTGTAAGGACGGGCGGTAGCACCGCCCAGCACCTGAGACCAGGCAGTGGCATAGCCACCAACAGGCGGTTGCACCGCCAGACTAGGCGATGGCACCGCCCAGCACCCGAGACCAGGCGATGGCACAGCCACTAACAGGCGGTGGCACCGCCAGTACATCTGCCTGACAAGACTTTGACAAGCGGTGGCATCGCCAGTCTCGGAAACCCAAGAGGAATTCAAAATTGGAGCCCAAATTTTGAATCCTCTTGGGACCTATAAATACCCCTCAATTCTGAGCTGAGAAAATACCCTTTTGCAAAGCAATAGTTTGGGTTAAGAGCTTTAGAATAGTCTTAGCAAGTCTTGTTTTTCATATTGCTTAAGTGTTCACCTCCTCCCATCTTGTTGAAAAGAATTGTAAGAGTGTGAACCACTTGTAAAAAGTTGTAAGAGGGTATTAGTCCTTCCCTACAAGAGATTTGGTAGTGGAAGTTGGGGAGCCTCTTCAAAAAAAAAGGCAGAAGTGGATGTAGGTCATTTTGACCAACCACTTTAAAAAAACTATTATGTTATCTGGTTTGCATCCTACTCTTGCCATTTACATACTGCAAACTTCTCTACTTAGTCACTACACTTCCATACGTTTCTAAGTCATCAAGCTTCTAAAATCGGTTTCCATTGACATTGCTTTTTTTATCGTCGAAAAGATTTTTCCAAAACCAAGTTTTAATCCACTACACTAATTCACCCCCCCCTCTTAGTGTCGCTCGATCCTAACAAAAAAGAGTGGGTTTTATAGGCCCCAAACCAGTTTGAATTCGAGCTCAAAACTGTCAATTCCTAGAATTTGGGAAAGCGGTTGAACTCACCGACAGGGCTCGAAAGATCGAGCCTCAAAAGCACCGCTGCCCGTGGGTGGTTGCACTGCTTGGCAGAGCTCTCGGAGACCTAGCTCAAGCGGTGCCATCGCTGACCAAGGCGGTTGCACCTCAGCCAAAGCTCGAGACCGAGCTTAGGTGGGTGCACCGTTCTCGAGAGACGGTTGTGTTAGGAAATCCTTGGGGCTTACATCATATATCGGTGGAATAACAAGAAAAAAAAAATCCCTGATTTCCAAAGAGATGTTAATAAATCGCGTGCGAAGATTGGTACGCAAAAAATCCGCGAAACATGAAACTGCGTATAGAGTAGATTGTGTTACCTAGGAAGATCGTATATCCTTGTTTCCTTGCAGATCCTTAGGAGAGGGTGAAGGAGGTCAAGCGTCCTCCTCTATAGAGGGTGAAGGTATATTTCTTGGTTACTCCTCCATTTCTAAGGATTTTCATATTTTTAATAAAAGAACCTTAGTTATAGAAGAGTCTATTCATGTAGTTTTTAATGAATCTTTTGATTTCAAGAAAAATAATTTTGATGATAATCTTGGTTTTGATAATTTGAATTTAAATGAACCCCCTCCTCAAAATAGCAACTTGGATGCATCTTCTTCCGAAATTTCCTTACACAAGGAATGGAAGTATGTGGATGCTCATCCAAAGGAGCTAATTATAGGAGATACATAAAAAGGGGTTCAAACTCGCTCTTCTTTCAAGAATTTTTGTGCCAACGTCGCCTTCTTTTCTCAAATCGAACCAAAATGCATTGACGAGGCCTTAAAAGATTATTTTTGGGTCATTACAATGCAAGAAGAATTGAACCGATTTGAGAGGAATGAGGTATGGAAGCTTGTTCCTAGACCTAGTGACCATTTAGTCATTGGTACTAAATGGGTCTTTAGAAATAAGCAAGACGAATGCGGTATCGTGGTTAGAAACAAGGCTAGATTAGCGGCCAAAGGTTTCAACTAAGAAGAAGGTATCGACTACGAAGAAACCTTCGCTCCTGTGGCAAGATTAGAAGCCATTAGGATGCTCCTTGCCTATGCTAGTAGTAATAATTTTAAACTATTTCAAATGGATGTCAAAAGTGCTTTCTTGAACGGTTTTATTTCCGAAGAAGTATATGTTGAACAACCTCCCAGATTTGAAAACTCTCTTCTTCCCAATTATGTATTCAAATTGACTAAGGCTCTCAATGGCTTGAAACAAGCTCCTAGAGCTTGGTATGAAAGGCTTAGTTCCTTTCTTATTTTAAATAATTTTACCAAAGGCAAGGTTGATACTACATTGTTTATCAAACACTTTGAAAATAATTTTCTTATTGTACAAATTTATGTTGACGATATTATTTTTGGTTCTTTGGATGAATCACTATGTGAATCATTTGCCAAATGTATGAGTCATGAATTTGAAATGAGTTTAATGGGTGAATTAACCTTCTTTCTAGGATTACAAATTAAACAACTTAGTGATGGTATATTTCTTAACCAATCTAAATACACATTAGAATTGTTAAAACGATTTAATATGAATAATTCAAAAGTGATAAACACCCCTATGAGTACTTCGACTAAGTTAGATATGGATGAAAACAGTGAAAATTTCGATCAAAAAATATATAGGGAGGGAGTGATAGGTAGTCTACTCTACCTTACCACCACTAGACCGGACATCATGTTTAGTGTAGGACTTTATGCTAGATTTCAATCTAATCCTAAACTATCTCATCTTAAGAGTGTTAAAAGAATATTTAGATATCTTAAAGGAACTCCAAATTTAGGATTGTGGTATCCAAAATCCGATAAATTCGATTTAATAGCTTATGTAGATGCCGATTTTGGCGGATGCAAGATAGATAGAAAAGTACATCCGAACATGCCAATTTTTAGGACATGCACTAGTTTCTTGGACTTCCAAGAAACAAAATTCAGTTGCACTATCTACAACGAAAGCTG
The DNA here is from genome assembly GCA_900464855.2 of Musa schizocarpa. Taxonomy (NCBI): domain Eukaryota; kingdom Viridiplantae; phylum Streptophyta; class Magnoliopsida; order Zingiberales; family Musaceae; genus Musa; species Musa schizocarpa. The sequence continues at coordinate 15,510,792 of LS990916.1, read as the reverse complement.
AATACATTGCTATAAGTGCATGTTGAGCACAAGTTGTTTGGATGAAAAATACATTAGAAGACTATTAAATTCATTTGAAAAACATTCCCATAAAATGTGATAATACAAGTGCCATATGTCTTACCAAAAATCCAATTTAGCACTCTAGAACTAAGCATATAGATATTAGACATCATTTCATACGCGATCATATTCTTAACAATAATGTCGTTCTAGAATTTATTGATACAAAGCATCAATTAGTAGATATTTTTACAAAAGCTCAAAATGAAGACCAATTTGAATTTATTAGAAGGGAACAAGGCATGTTAAATTGTCCCTTAAAGTAAGTTATTTGAATGCATTTTTCGAAGAATGTCTCATCCTTGTTCCATTCTTTTGTGGATTTGATTTCATCCTCTTGTTTCGATTCCAAACGATATATTAAAGTACAACTCAATATCTCAACCTTTTCTTGAGTTAAACACCTCTGGAAATCAAGAAGGGGGAAGAAAAATTTTCTTTCCTTCTTCCGCGGTAAGCCAGCGGTGGCACCGCCAGAATCGACGGTAGCACCGCCTTAGCGCTCGGGCGCTAAGCGGTGGCACCGCTTGTTTTGGCGGTGGCACCGCCCGAGAGCCCCTTTATAACCCGAGGGGTTAGGGCTGGCGGTGACACCGCCCCCAATCCATGAGGAATCGCCTCTACCTCTCCCACAACCTCTCCAAAGCTTCATTCCAGCATTTAGAAGCCTTGGAAAGTGATTATTATTGATCCAAGCTCTCCATCTTCTAAGAGATTCTCTATAAGATAAAATCTGAAATTTTTCCTCTCTTCTCATTAGTTTATCTACTCCTTACAGTTTCATCTATCATATCTAGATAATGGCTCCTAAAAGATCAAAAGGGAAAAGGGTTGAAGGAGATTCATATGACCAAGAGCATTTTAGATCCAAAGAAGTAGCTCTTAGGTTTCCAAACTTCGAAACTAGATGTATCCATAAGGGTAAACACGTTGATCTCAATGAACTAGGACACCTAGAACCTATTAGGTGGTTTGCACATCTAGATGCCCTACCTCTGTTACAAATAAATGAACCAGTCTATCCTAGATTAGTCAGGCTATTTTATGCAAACCTATATGTGGATAATGATAGCCTATGTACTTACCTACTAGGAATACAAATTAGAATTTTTGATAGCACTATTTGTGAACTAATTGGAATCACTGAAAAAGATAGGGGTTGTTATTTTAGAGGTAAATGGGATGTCAACACAATCGGAGCAACTTACTCCGAAGCCATCGAAACTATTTTTGCAAACCCTGACCTCGGCATAATACCCAAGAGTTGTGAGCACCTATTGCCCTTTAACTCCAAAATCCTTCATCATATCATAACTAGCATACTATTCCCTAAGCAATTTCATCATGATGAAATGAGTCAAATAGAAATAAGCACCATATATTGGATTATGACCGGTCAACATAACTGTTTTGGATACTCAATTCGGCAACACATGCAAGATATTATAGCTAAAGACACTATGTTGCCATATGGAGGGTTAATCACTCGATTCCTACTTACCCATCACATTTGTATCCCACCCGATGAAGAAACAACTCAAAGTGATCGGTATAACATTATCAATAGAAATCTGCTGAAAAGACTTAGGTGCACATTTAACAACGGTATATGAGTTAGGCAATCAAGAAGGACTGATCCAATTCCCCACCAAGTAGAACACCCCAAACACCAATTCTTAGGGGAAATGAATCTCCTCCTCCTAGTCCCTTAGACGTGGCACCTTCGGCTCCTGTTTCATCCTCCGAAGAACTCATTATGGCAAAATTGAATCGGATCAAATCGCAGCAAGAACAAATTCAAATTCAGCAAATTGAAATTTTAAAAGAACTACGACAAATGAATCAAAAAATAGATGTCATATATCAGCACTATGGCTTACCTCCTAAAGATTAATCGATGTAGTTTCTTATTTTGTTTTGATTACTCTTCATGTGAAGTTTGAAGTCCATCATCTTCTGATGAACAAAAACAGAACCTTTGTTTAAGATGTATTGTAAAATTCTGGATGTTTTGCTTTATGACATTAATTTTGAATGATGAATTTCGTATGATTAATCTTTATGCTGACTTCTTTTAATCACAAACTATGTACTTCAAGTCTCATCTCCTTCTCTTTTTCTTTATTGTTAATGACAATGGGGGAGAAGTGATGACTTGCATGACTTATGTGCATCGATAGCATGACTAATATGAATTGAATATTGTAAAAATAAATGGGGAGAAGTGATGACTAGCATGACTTATGCGCATCGATAGCATAACTTATATGAATTGTAAAAGTTTATCTTATATGCCTTGCTTGTCTTATTCTTTGAGTATATCGCAAGATTGGTTGATCATATCAGATCATGAAATTCATGGTGAAAATCTTTTATCTCTCATCAAAGTAAAAATTATCTCTTATCATTTAACTTGAAAATGATTTTCAATAGCTAAAAATTATGAGAAATACGAAGGTTCGTATTTGCTCTTGCTTAATAAGACAACGATAAGTTCAATATTAGAACTTATCGATTTATGCTTGAATTCAATAGGATGAAATTCAAGTGGTTTTATCTTCGCACAATATGGCATATAGATAGGGGGAGTTATGTTTAACTCCGTCATCAATTGATTATCATCATAAAAAAGGGGGAGATTGTTGAATCTCGGATTTTGATGATAAAATCAATTGATGGGTTAATTGATCTAATCCATATTATTGAAGTTGAGTATACAGGATTTACTACTTACAGTCTAAAAACATAAAAACAAGGATACCAAAGTCAAGTTCGATGGGCGTTTGAGAGTCCCAAGATTAAAGTCGGAGATCTTTGTCGAACCAACCAAGAGAGATCGGAGACTTGTCGGAACTTTGGAAGTCTGCCAAGAAGATCGTTGGAGGTTCGCAGAGATCACCAAGAAGGCTCGGCTACTCGTTGAACTTCGTCACAAGATTGGGAGCCTCTTGAGAGAGTCCATTGGAAGAAACCCGAGAGGGTGTGGAAGTCCACTTTGGAAGAACGTGGGAAAGCTCACGAAACAAAACTTGGCGTTGGCCAGTTAAATACTTGCTTAGGATTATATTTTCAGGTATGTAGTTCACATGTAATTAGGGTTAGGATTAAGGGATAATTCTATACCTTGGTTAGGGGCCAACTATGCCCAAAAGTAACTTAGTTTGGGTTGGACGTAAAAGCCCAACCAGAAACTTGGGGGCGAGCGGTAGCCATACACCAAAGACTGAGACAGGCAAAGGGCATAGCCACCAACAGTGATTGCACCCCGGACTAAGCGATGGCACCGCCCAAAGACCCGAGACCAGGCGATGGCACAGCCACTAACAAATGGTGGCACCGCCAAGACATCATCTACTGACAAGACTTTGACAAGCGGTGGCATCGCCAGTCTCGGAAACCCAAGAGGAATTCAAAATTGGAGCCCAAATTTTGAATCCTCTTGGGACCTATAAATACCCCTCAATTCTGAGCTGAGAAAATACCCTTTTGCAAAGCAATAGTTTGGGTTAAGAGCTTTAGAATAGTCTTAGCAAGTCTTGTTTTTCATATTGCTTAAGTGTTCACCTCCTCCCATCTTGTTGAAAAGAATTGTAAGAGTGTGAACCACTTGTAAAGGTTGTAAGAGGGGTATTAGTCCTTCCCCTACAAGAGATTTGGTAGTGGAAGTTGGGAGCCTCTTCAAAAAAGGCTTCGCAAGTGGATGTAGGTCATTTTGACCGAACCACTTTAAAAACTATTGCGTTATCTGGTTTGCATCCTACTCTTGCCATTTACATACTGCAAACTTCTCTACTTAGTCACTACACTTCCATACGTTTCTAAGTCATCAAGCTTCTAAAATCGGTTTCCATTGACATTGCTTTTTATCGTACGAAAGATTTTTCCAAAACCGAAGTTTTAATCCACTACACTAATTCACCCCCCCCTTAGTGTGTGTGCTCCGATCCTAACAAAAGAGTGGGGTATTTATAGGCCCCAAACCAGTTTGAATTCCGAGCTCAAAACTGTCAATTCCTAGAATTTCGGGGTCTGGCGGTTGAACCGCCTGACAGGGCTCGAAGACTGAGCCTCTGGGCGGTGCCACCGCTTGCCAGGGGTGGTTGCACTGCTTGGCAGAGCTCGGAGACCTAGCTCAAGCGGTGCCATCGCCTGACTGGGGCGGTTGCACCGCCCAGCCAAAGCTCGGAGACCGAGCTTAGGTGGGTGCACCGTTCTCAGAGACGGTTGTGTTAGGAAATCCTTGGGGGCGACATCATATGCGCAGTGGAATAACAAGAAAAACAAAATCCCTGATTTCCAAAGAGATGTTCGTCGTCGTGCGAAGATTGGTACGCAAAAAATCCGCGAAACATGAAACTGCGTATAGAGTAGATTGTGTTACCTAGGAAGATCGTATATCCTTGTTTCCTTGCAGATCCTTAGGAGAGGGTGAAGGAGGTCAAGCGTCCTCCTCTATAGAGGGTGAAGGTATATTTCTTGGTTACTCCTCCATTTCTAAGGATTTTCATATTTTTAATAAAAGAACCTTAGTTATAGAAGAGTCTATTCATGTAGTTTTTAATGAATCTTTTGATTTCAAGAAAAATAATTTTGATGATAATCTTGGTTTTGATAATTTGAATTTAAATGAACCCCCTCCTCAAAATAGCAACTTGGATGCATCTTCTTCCGAAATTTCCTTACACAAGGAATGGAAGTATGTGGATGCTCATCCAAAGGAGCTAATTATAGGAGATACATAAAAAGGGGTTCAAACTCGCTCTTCTTTCAAGAATTTTTGTGCTGCCAACCTTCTTTTCTCAAATCAGAACCAAAATGCATTGACGAGGCCTTAAAAGATTATTTTTGGGTCATTACAATGCAAGAAGAATTGAACCGATTTGAGAGGAATGAGGTATGGAAGCTTGTTCCTAGACCTAGTGACCATTTAGTCATTGGTACTAAATGGGTCTTTAGAAATAAGCAAGACGAATGCGGTATCGTGGTTAGAAACAAGGCTAGATTAGCGGCCAAAGGTTTCAACTAAGAAGAAGGTATCGACTACGAAGAAACCTTCGCTCCTGTGGCAAGATTAGAAGCCATTAGGATGCTCCTTGCCTATGCTAGTAGTAATAATTTTAAACTATTTCAAATGGATGTCAAAAGTGCTTTCTTGAACGGTTTTATTTCCGAAGAAGTATATGTTGAACAACCTCCCAGATTTGAAAACTCTCTTCTTCCCAATTATGTATTCAAATTGACTAAGGCTCTCAATGGCTTGAAACAAGCTCCTAGAGCTTGGTATGAAAGGCTTAGTTCCTTTCTTATTTTAAATAATTTTACCAAAGGCAAGGTTGATACTACATTGTTTATCAAACACTTTGAAAATAATTTTCTTATTGTACAAATTTATATTGACGATATTATTTTGGTTCTTTGGATGAATCACTATGTGAATCATTTGCCAAATGTATGAGTCATGAATTTGAAATGAGTTTAATGGGTGAATTAACCTTCTTTCTAGGATTACAAATTAAACAACTTAGTGATGGTATATTTCTTAACCAATCTAAATACACATTAGAATTGTTAAAACGATTTAATATGAATAATTCAAAAGTGATAAACACCCCTATGAGTACTTCGACTAAGTTAGATATGGATGAAAACAGTGAAAATTTCGATCAAAAAATATATAGGGGAGTGATAGGTAGTCTACTCTACCTTACCACGACTAGACCGGACATCATGTTTAGTGTAGGACTTTGCGCTAGATTTCAATCTAATCCTAAACTATCTCATCTTAAGAGTGTTAAAAGAATATTTAGATATCTTAAAGGAACTCCAAATTTAGGATTGTGGTATCCAAAATCCGATAAATTCGATTTAATAGCTTATGTAGATGCCGATTTTGGCGGATGCAAGATAGATAGAAAAGTACATCCGGAACATGCCAATTTTTAGGACATGCACTAGTTTCTTGGACTTCCAAGAAACAAAATTCAGTTGCACTATCTACAACGAAAGCTGAATACATTGCTATAAGTGCATGTTGAGCACAAGTTGTTTGGATGAAAAATACATTAGAAGACTATTAAATTCATTTGAAAAACATTCCCATAAAATGTGATAATACAAGTGCCATATGTCTTACCAAAAATCCAATTTAGCACTCTAGAACTAAGCATATAGATATTAGACATCATTTCATACGCGATCATATTCTTAACAATAATGTCGTTCTAGAATTTATTGATACAAAGCATCAATTAGTAGATATTTTTACAAAAGCTCAAAATGAAGACCAATTTGAATTTATTAGAAGGGAACAAGGCATGTTAAATTGTCCCTTAAAGTAAGTTATTTGAATGCATTTTTCGAAGAATGTCTCATCCTTGTTCCATTCTTTTGTGGATTTGATTTCATCCTCTTGTTTCGATTCCAAACGATATATTAAAGTACAACTCAATATCTCAACCTTTTCTTGAGTTAAACACCTCTGGAAATCAAGAAGGGGGAAGAAAAATTTTCTTTCCTTCTTCCGCGGTAAGCCAGCGGTGGCACCGCCAGAATCGACGGTAGCACCGCCTTAGCGCTCGGGCGCTAAGCGGTGGCACCGCTTGTTTTTTAGTGGCACCCCGAGAGCCCCCTTTATAACCCGAGGGGTTAGGGCTGGCGGTGACACCGCCCCAATCCATGAGGAATCGCCTCTACCTCTCCCACAACCTCTCCAAAGCTTCATTCCAGCATTTAGAAGCCTTGGAAAGTGATTATTATTGATCCAAGCTCTCCATCTTCTAAGAGATTCTCTATAAGATAAAATCTGAAATTTTTCCTCTCTTCTCATTAGTTTATCTACTCCTTACAGTTTCATCTATCATATCTAGATAATGGCTCCTAAAAGATCAAAAGGAAAAAGGTTGAAGGAGATTCATATGACCAAGAGCATTTTAGATCCAAAGAAGTAGCTCTTAGGTTTCCAAACTTCGAAACTAGATGTATCCATAAGGGTAAACACGTTGATCTCAATGAACTAGGACACCTAGAACCTATTAGGTGGTTTGCACATCTAGATGCCCTACCTCTGTTACAAATAAATGAACCAGTCTATCCTAGATTAGTCAGGCTATTTTATGCAAACCTATATGTGGATAATGATAGCCTATGTACTTACCTACTAGGAATACAAATTAGAATTTTTGATAGCACTATTTGTGAACTAATTGGAATCACTGAAAAAGATAGGGGTTGTTATTTTAGAGGTAAATGGGATGTCAACACAATCGGAGCAACTTACTCCGAAGCCATCGAAACTATTTTTGCAAACCCTGACCTCGGCATAATACCCAAGAGTTGTGAGCACCTATTGCCCTTTAACTCCAAAATCCTTCATCATATCATAACTAGCATACTATTCCCTAAGCAATTTCATCATGATGAAATGAGTCAAATAGAAATAAGCACCATATATTGGATTATGACCGGTCAACATAACTGTTTTGGATACTCAATTCGGCAACACATGCAAGATATTATAGCTAAAGACACTATGTTGCCATATGGAGGGTTAATCACTCGATTCCTACTTACCCATCACATTTGTATCCCACCCGATGAAGAAACAACTCAAAGTGATCGGTATAACATTATCAATAGAAATCTGCTGAAAAGACTTAGGTGCACATTTAACAACGGTATATGAGTTAGGCAATCAAGAAGGACTGATCCAATTCCCCCACCAGTAGAACACCCCGAAACACCAATTCTTAGGGGAAATGAATCTCCTCCTCCTAGTCCCTTAGACGTGGCACCTTCGGCTCCTGTTTCATCCTCCGAAGAACTCATTATGGCAAAATTGAATCGGATCAAATCGCAGCAAGAACAAATTCAAATTCAGCAAATTGAAATTTTAAAAGAACTACGACAAATGAATCAAAAAATAGATGTCATATATCAGCACTATGGCTTACCTCCTAAAGATTAATCGATGTAGTTTCTTATTTTGTTTTGATTACTCTTCATGTGAAGTTTGAAGTCCATCATCTTCTGATGAACAAAAACAGAACCTTTGTTTAAGATGTATTGTAAAATTCTGGATGTTTTTGCTTGCATTTAATTTTGAATGATGAATTTCGTATGATTAATCTTTATGCTGACTTCTTTTAATCACAAACTATGTACTTCAAGTCTCATCTCCTTCTCTTTTTTCTTTATTGTTAATGACAATGGGGAGAAGTGATGACTTGCATGACTTATGTGCATCGATAGCATGACTAATATGAATTGAATATTGTAAAAAAATAAATGGGGAGAAGTGATGACTAGCATGACTTATGCATCGATAGCATAACTTATATGAATTGTAAAAGTTTATCTTATATGCCTTGCTTGTCTTATTCTTTGAGTATATCGCAAGATTGGTTGATCATATCAGATCATGAAATTCATGGTGAAAATCTTTTATCTCTCATCAAAGTAAAAATTATCTCTTATCATTTAACTTGAAAATGATTTTCAATAGCTAAAAATTATGAGAAATACGAAGGTTCGTATTTGCTCTTACTTAATAAGACAACGATAAGTTCAATATTAGAACTTATCGATTTATGCTTGAATTCAATAGGATGAAATTCAAGTGGTTTTATCTTCGCACAATATGGCATATAGATAGGGGGAGTTATGTTTAACTCCGTCATCAATTGATTATCATCATAAAAAAGGGGGAGATTGTTGAATCTCGGATTTTGATGATAAAATCAATTGATGGGTTAATTGATCTAATCCATATTATTGAAGTTGAGTATACAGGATTTACTACGACAGTCTAAAAACATAAAGCAAGGATACCAAAGTCAAGTTCGATGGACGTTTGAGAGTCCGAAGATTCGTCGGAGATGCTGTCGGAACCAACCAAGAGAGATCGGAGACTTGTCGGAACTTTCGGAAGTCTGCCGAAGAGATCGTTGGAGGTTCGCAGAGATCACCAAGAAGGCTCGGCTACTCGTTGAACTCGTCACAAGATTGGGAGCCTGCTGAGAGTCCGCTGGAAGAAACCAGAGGGCGTATTGGAAGTCCACTGGAAGAACGTGGGAAAGCTCGCCGAAACAAAACTTGACGTTGGCCAGTTAAATACTTGCTTAGGATTATATTTTCAGGTATGTAGTTCACATGTAATTAGGGTTAGGATTAAGGGATAATTCTATACCTTGGTTAGGGGCCAACTATGCCCAAAAGTAACTTAGTTTGGGTTGGACGTAAAGCCCAACCAGAAACTTGTAAGGACGGGCGGTAGCACCGCCCAGCACCTGAGACCAGGCAGTGGCATAGCCACCAACAGGCGGTTGCACCGCCAGACTAGGCGATGGCACCGCCTAGCACCCGAGACCAGGCGATGGCACAGCCACTAACAGGCGGTGGCACCGCCAGTACATCTGCCTGACAAGACTTTGACAAGCGGTGGCATCGCCAGTCTCGGAAACCCAAGAGGAATTCAAAATTGGAGCCCAAATTTTGAATCCTCTTGGGACCTATAAATACCCCTCAATTCTGAGCTGAGAAAATACCCTTTTGCAAAGCAATAGTTTGGGTTAAGAGCTTTAGAATAGTCTTAGCAAGTCTTGTTTTTCATATTGCTTAAGTGTTCACCTCCTCCCATCTTGTTGAAAAGAATTGTAAGAGTGTGAACCACTTGTAAAGGTTGTAAGAGGGGTATTAGTCCTTCCCCTACAAGAGATTTGGTAGTGGAAGTTGGGAGCCTCTTCAAAAAAGGCTTCGCAAGTGGATGTAGGTCATTTTGACCGAACCACTTTAAAAACTACTGCGTTATCTGGTTTGCATCGTACTCTTGCCATTTACATACTGCAAACTTCTCTACTTAGTCACTACACTTCCATACGTTTCTAAGTCATCAAGCTTCTAAAATCGGTTTCCATTGACATTGCTTTTTATCGTACGAAAGATTTTTCCAAAACCGAAGTTTTAATCCACTACACTAATTCACCCCCCCTCTTAGTGTCGCTCCGATCCTAACAAAAGAGTGGGGTATTTATAGGCCCCAAACCAGTTTGAATTCCGAGCTCAAAACTGTCAATTCCTAGAATTTTGGTTCATGGTTGCCCACTTTGTGAACTCAAGATCGAGCCTCTCAGGCGGTGCCACCGCTTGTCAGGGGTGGTTGCACTGCTTGGCAGAGCTCGGAGACCTTGCTCAAGCGGTGCCATCGCCTGACTGGGGCGGTTGCACCGCCCAGCCAAAGCTCGGAGACCGAGCTTAGGTGGGTGCACCGTTCTCAGAGACGGTTGTGTTAGGAAATCCTTGGGGGCGACATCATATGCGCAGTGGAATAACAAGAAAAACAAAATCCCTGATTTCCAAAGAGATGTTCGTCGTCGTGCGAAGATTGGTTCGCAAAAAATCCGCGAAACATGAAACTGCGTATAGAGTAGATTGTGTTACCTAGGAAGATCGTATATCCTTGTTTCCTTGCAGATCCTTAGGAGAGGGTGAAGGAGGTCAAGCGTCCTCCTCTATAGCGGGTGAAGGTATATTTCTTGGTTACTCCTCCATTTCTAAGGATTTTCATATTTTTAATAAAAGAACCTTAGTTATAGAAGAGTCTATTCATGTAGTTTTTAATGAATCTTTTGATTTCAAGAAAAATAATTTTGATGATAATCTTGGTTTTGATAATTTGAATTTAAATGAACCCCTCCTCAAAATAGCAACTTGGATGCATCTTCTTCCAAATTTCCTTACACAAGGAATGGAAGTATGTGGATGCTCATCCAAAGGAGCTAATTATAGGAGATACATAAAAGGGTTTCAAACTCGCTCTTCTTTCAAGAATTTTTTGTGCCAACGTCGCCTTCTTTTCTCAAATCGAACCAAAATGCATTGAGAGGCCTTAAAAGATTATTTTTTGGGTCATTACAATGCAAGAAGAATTGAACCGATTTGAGAGGAATGAGGTATGGAAGCTTGTTCCTAGACCTAGTGACCATTTAGTCATTGGTACTAAATGGGTCTTTAGAAATAAGCAAGACGAATCTTGGGTATCGTGGTTAGAAACAAGGCTAGATTAGCTACCAAAGGTTTCAACTAAGAAGAAGGTATCGACCACTGAAGAAACCTTCGGCTCCTGTGGCAAGATTAGAAGCCATTAGGATGCTCCTTGCCTATGCTAGTAGTAATAATTTTAAACTATTTCAAATGGATGTGAAAAGTGCTTTCTTGAAACGGTTTTATTTCCAAGAAGTATATGTTGAACAACCTCCCAGATTTGAAAACTCTCTTCTTCCCAATTATGTATTCAAATTGACTAAGGCTCTCAATGGCTTGAAACAAGCTCCTAGAGCTTGGTATGAAAGGCTTAGTTCCTTTCTTATTTTAAATAATTTTACCAAAGGCAAGGTTGATACTACATTGTTTATCAAACACTTTGAAAATAATTTTCTTATTGTACAAATTTATGTTGACGATATTATTTTTGGTTCTTTGGATGAATCACTATGTGAATCATTTGCCAAATGTATGAGTCATGAATTTGAAATGAGTTTAATGGGTGAATTAACCTTCTTTCTAGGATTACAAATTAAACAACTTAGTGATGGTATATTTCTTAACCAATCTAAATACACATTAGAATTGTTAAAACGATTTAATATGAATAATTCAAAAGTGATAAACACCCCTATGAGTACTTCGACTAAGTTAGATATGGATGAAAACAGTGAAAATTTCGATCAAAAAATATATAGGGGAGTGATAGGTAGTCTACTCTACCTTACCACGACTAGACCGGACATCATGTTTAGTGTAGGACTTTGCGCTAGATTTCAATCTAATCCTAAACTATCTCATCTTAAGAGTGTTAAAAGAATATTTAGATATCTTAAAGGAACTCCAAATTTAGGATTGTGGTATCCAAAATCCGATAAATTCGATTTAATAGCTTATGTAGATGCCGATTTTGGCGGATGCAGGATAGATAGAAAAAGTACATCCGGAACATGCCAATTTTTAGGACATGCACTAGTTTCTTGGACTTCCAAGAAACAAAATTCAGTTGCACTATCTACAACGAAAGCTGAATACATTGCTATAAGTGCATGTTGAGCACAAGTTGTTTGGATGAAAAATATATTAGAAGACTATTAAATTCATTTGAAAAACATTCCCATAAAATGTGATAATACAAGTGCCATATGTCTTACCAAAAATCCAATTTAGCACTCTAGAACTAAGCATATAGATATTAGACATCATTTCATACGCGATCATATTCTTAACAATAATGTCGTTCTAGAATTTATTGATACAAAGCATCAATTAGTAGATATTTTTACAAAAGCTCAAAATGAAGACCAATTTGAATTTATTAGAAGGGAACAAGGCATGTTAAATTGTCCCTTAAAGTAAGTTATTTGAATGCATTTTTCGAAGAATGTCTCATCCTTGTTCCATTCTTTTGTGGATTTGATTTCATCCTCTTGTTTCGATTCCAAACGATATATTAAAGTACAACTCAATATCTCAACCTTTTCTTGAGTTAAACACCTCTGGAAATCAAGAAGGGGGAAGAAAAATTTTCTTTCCTTCTTCCGCGGTAAGCCAACGGTGGCACCGCCAGAATCGACGGTAGCACCGCCTTAGCTCTCGGGCTAAGCGGTGGCACCGCTTGTTTTGGCGGTGGCACCGCCCGAGAGCCCCTTTATAACCCGAGGGGTTAGGGCTGGCGGTGACACCGCCCCCAATCCATGAGGAATCGCCTCTACCTCTCCCACAACCTCTCCAAAGCTTCATTCCAGCATTTAGAAGCCTTGGAAAGTGATTATTATTGATCCAAGCTCTCCATCTTCTAAGAGATTCTCTATAAGATAAAATCTGAAATTTTTCCTCTCTTCTCATTAGTTTATCTACTCCTTACAGTTTCATCTATCATATCTAGATAATGGCTCCTAAAAGATCAAAAGGGAAAAGGGTTGAAGGAGATTCATATGACCAAGAGCATTTTAGATCCAAAGAAGTAGCTCTTAGGTTTCCAAACTTCGAAACTAGATGTATCCATAAGGGTAAACACGTTGATCTCAATGAACTAGGACACCTAGAACCTATTAGGTGGTTTGCACATCTAGATGCCCTACCTCTGTTACAAATAAATGAACCAGTCTATCCTAGATTAGTCAGGCTATTTTATGCAAACCTATATGTGGATAATGATAGCCTATGTACTTACCTACTAGGAATACAAATTAGAATTTTTGATAGCACTATTTGTGAACTAATTGGAATCACTGAAAAAGATAGGGGTTGTTATTTTAGAGGTAAATGGGATGTCAACACAATCGGAGCAACTTACTCCGAAGCCATCGAAACTATTTTTGCAAACCCTGACCTCGGCATAATACCCAAGAGTTGTGAGCACCTATTGCCCTTTAACTCCAAAATCCTTCATCATATCATAACTAGCATACTATTCCCTAAGCAATTTCATCATGATGAAATGAGTCAAATAGAAATAAGCACCATATATTGGATTATGACCGGTCAACATAACTGTTTTGGATACTCAATTCGGCAACACATGCAAGATATTATAGCTAAAGACACTATGTTGCCATATGGAGGGTTAATCACTCGATTCCTACTTACCCATCACATTTGTATCCCACCCGATGAAGAAACAACTCAAAGTGATCGGTATAACATTATCAATAGAAATCTGCTGAAAAGACTTAGGTGCACATTTAACAACGGTATATGAGTTAGGCAATCAAGAAGGACTGATCCAATTCCCCCACCAGTAGAACACCCCGAAACACCAATTCTTAGGGGAAATGAATCTCCTCCTCCTAGTCCCTTAGACGTGGCACCTTCGGCTCCTGTTTCATCCTCCGAAGAACTCATTATGGCAAAATTGAATCGGATCAAATCGCAGCAAGAACAAATTCAAATTCAGCAAATTGAAATTTTAAAAGAACTACGACAAATGAATCAAAAAATAGATGTCATATATCAGCACTATGGCTTACCTCCTAAAGATTAATCGATGTAGTTTCTTATTTTGTTTTGATTACTCTTCATGTGAAGTTTGAAGTCCATCATCTTCTGATGAACAAAAACAGAACCTTTGTTTAAGATGTATTGTAAAATTCTGGATGTTTTGCTTGCGACATTAATTTTGAATGATGAATTTCGTATGATTAATCTTTATGCTGACTTCTTTTAATCACAAACTATGTACTTCAAGTCTCATCTCCTTCTCTTTTTCTTTATTGTTAATGACAAAGGGGGAGAAGTGATGACTTGCATGACTTATGTGCATCGATAGCATGACTAATATGAATTGAATATTGTAAAAATAAATGGGGAGAAGTGATGACTAGCATGACTTATGCGCATCGATAGCATAACTTATATGAATTGTAAAAGTTTATCTTATATGCCTTGCTTGTCTTATTCTTTGAGTATATCGCAAAAGATTGGTTGATCATATCGGATCATGAAATTCATGGTGAAAATCTTTTATCTCTCATCAAAGTAAAAATTATCTCTTATCATTTAACTTGAAAATGATTTTCAATAGCTAAAAATTATGAGAAATAAGAAGGTTCGTATTTGCTCTTGCTTAATAAGACAACGATAAGTTCAATATTAGAACTTATCGATTTATGCTTGAATTCAATAGGATGAAATTCAAGTGGTTTTATCTTCGCACAATATGGCATATAGATAGGGGGAGTTATGTTTAACTCCGTCATCAATTGATTATCATCATAAAAAAGGGGGAGATTGTTGAATCTCGGATTTTGATGATAAAATCAATTGATGGGTTAATTGATCTAATCCATATTATTGAAGTTGAGTATACAGGATTTACTACGACAGTCTAAAAACATAAAGCAAGGATACCAAAGTCAAGTTCGATGGACGTTTGAGAGTCCGAAGATTCGTCGGAGATGCTGTCGGAACCAACCAAGAGAGATCGGAGACTTGTCGGAACTTTCTAAGTCTCCGCAAGAGATCGTTGGAGGTTCAGAGATCACCAAGAAGGCTCGGCTACTTTCGTTGAACTTGTCACAAGATTGGGAGCCTCTTGAGAGTCCATTGGAAGAAACCAGAGGGCGATTGGAAGTCCACCGAAGAACGTGGGAAAGCTCAAAAACAAAACTTGACGTTGGCGGTTAAATACTTGCTTAGGATTATATTTTCAGGTATGTAGTTCACATGTAATTAGGGTTAGGATTAAGGGATAATTCTATACCTTGGTTAGGGGCCAACTATGCCCAAAAGTAACTTAGTTTGGGTTGGACGAAAAAACCAACCAGAAACTTAGGCGATCCAAGGCGGCAATCACCAAAGACTGAGACTGAGCAAGCAGCATAGCCACCAACAGTGGTTGCACCGCCAGGACTAAGCGATGGCAACGCCCGACCCGAGACCAGGCGATGGCACACCACCACTAACAAAGGTGGCAATCGCCAAAGACATCTGCACGACAAGACTTTGACAAGCGGTGGCATCGCCAGTCTCGGAAACCCAAGAGGAATTCAAAATTGGAGCCCAAATTTTGAATCCTCTTGGGACCTATAAATACCCCTCAATTCTGAGCTGAGAAAATACCCTTTTGCAAAGCAATAGTTTGGGTTAAGAGCTTTAGAATAGTCTTAGCAAGTCTTGTTTTTCATATTGCTTAAGTGTTCACCTCCTCCCATCTTGTTGAAAAGAATTGTAAGAGTGTGAACCACTTGTAAAGGTTGTAAGAGGGGTATTAGTCCTTCCCCTACAAGAGATTTGGTAGTGGAAGTTGGGAGCCTCTTCAAAAAAAGGCTTCATGAAGGGATGTAGGTCATTTTGACCCCAACCACTTTAAAAACTACTCGTTATCTGGTTTGCATCCTACTCTTGCCATTTACATACTGCAAACTTCTCTACTTAGTCACTACACTTCCATACGTTTCTAAGTCATCAAGCTTCTAAAATCGGTTTCCATTGACATTGCTTTTTATCGTACGAAAGATTTTTCCAAAACCGAAGTTTTAATCCACTACACTAATTCACCCCTCTTAGTGTCGCCCGATCCTAACAAAAAGAGTGGGGTATTTATAGGCCCCCAAACCAGTTTGAATTCCGAGCTCAAAACTGTCAATTCCTAGAATTTTGGTCCGATGGGTTGCACTTGCCGACGAGGGCTCAAGATCGAGCCTCAGGCGGTGCCACCGCTTGTCGTGGGTGGTTGCACTGCTTGGCAGAGCTTCGGAGACCTAGCTCAAGCGGTGCCATCGCTTTGATCAAGGCGGTTACCGCGCGATAAAGCTCGGAGACCGAAGCTTAGGTGGGTGCACCGCTCTCGAGAGACGGTTGTGTTAGGAAATCCTTGGGGGCGACATCATATGCGCAGTGGAATAACAAGAAAAACAAAATCCTTGATTTCCAAAGAGATGTTCGTCGTCGTGCGAAGATTGGTACGCAAAAAATCCGCGAAACATGAAACTGCGTATAGAGTAGATTGTGTTACCTAGGAAGATCGTATATCCTTGTTTCCTTGCAGATCCTTAGGAGAGGGTGAAGGAGGTCAAGCGTCCTCCTCTCTAGAAGTGATCCACACAGTAGGGTTGCGACGACGCTCCTCAAAACTCTAGACCTACTCCAAGGTGGAGATGGAGAGGAGAATAGGAAAAGGCAAACAAAAGCTCTCTAGCCCATGGGGCTCTGAATCCCTCCTATTTATAGAGGTCCCTTGTCAAACCCTAATGGGTCATATCCGAACCTCTATTCATCGCAATGCCTAATATATGTGTGTGACCCTCTAGGCCCAATATCGAGCTGGCCGTAAGTCATACCTGTCAGAACTTCTTCTAACTTAGTGAATTATTATCTCTGTAATAATTCACTCGACTCATCGACTATGGACGTACTAGGCCACTACGTCGTAGTCCCCAGATGATACAGGGGAATCCAATCCATTGGAATTGTCTGTCCTCAGTTACCGTGTACCTATAGTCCCTCATCCATCTAATATACTAGAGACCGTATATCGAGCATGGTATTGTCAGACCCACACGGTTTCTTCTCGAGTCTCGCTCTAATCGGATTCTCCCGGAGAACTCTTTCTCTCTCAACCCGAATAACCATAGCTAGGGATTTGTCTGAGCAAGAACACATGGGATATTCCTCTCATGACACCAAGAGTGGATGATCCTCTATCGACACTCAATAGCCCTCGTAAGGTCGACTACCACTCCCAATGACCAGCTATACTAGATCTGGGACAGCCAAACCTATAAGTCCGGTATCAAAGAGTGGAGCACTGATACAGGACATCCTTGGTGTCTCAAGTCTAAGGACCAAATACACCACTAGGACTACGGAATCGTTGTCTGACAATAAGGCATCATCAACCATCCAGCATTCTGTAAGCGGATCAACTAGTGAACTCATTCTCCAATGAGCACATGTACTGTATCCCTAGTGTCCGTACACAAGCAGCTATGAGACCAGCTGCATCCATCATATGGATGGGTATACAGCACACCAGTCTGTCCGGTTATCATGATATCCTTCTCGAGTAACCTATGACCGGGATTATTTAGGATATATGTTTAAAGGTGAATCGATCTCACTATCGTGATCTCATCACAATCCGATTCCCATTACACAAATCCAAGGACATCACGTATGCATTTATGTAATAGTTATAAAGTGATATATGCCAAAATATAATAAGCAAAAAGATTCTATATTAAGTCACACGTGCCATCACTCACGTGATTGGCTTGCTGGGCACTTATGACTAGCAATCTCCCACTTGACCTAAAGCCAATCACCTATGTGTCTGATCCCCATCAGACCCCTGTGACGCTCAAAACAAATCTAAGACAACGGCTTTGTTAGTGGATCTGTAATGTTATCTTTGGAAGGAACTCTTTCCATTACTACATCTCCTCGGGTCACGATCTCTCTGATAAGGTGGAACCTCCTCAGAACATGCTTAGATTTCTGATGAGACCTAGGTTCCTTTGCTTGAGCAATCGCCCCATTGTTGTCGCAATATAGGGAGATCGGCTCTTCGCTACCCGGCACGACTCCTAAATCTGTGATGAACTTCTTCACCCAAACTCCCTCCTTTACTACATCTGATACAGCAATGTACTCCGCCTATGTGGTCGAGTCAGTAGTGGTATCTTGCTTGGAACTCTTCCAGCATATTGCTCCTCCATTCAAGGTGTACACATACCCTGAATTCGACTTGCTATCATCGACATCAGACTGAAAACTTGAGTTAGTGTAGCCTGCAACCTTAAGGCTATTACCTCCATATACTAGTAAAAGATTCTTAGTCCTTCTCAAGTACTTAAGGATACACTTTACTGCTTTCCAGTGCTCCAAGCCTGGATCCGCCTGATACCTGCTCGTGACACTCAGAGCATGCGCTATATCAGGCCTAGTACATAGCATGGCATACATGATAGACCCTATTATTAAGGCATAAGGTATCATATCCATGTTCGCCCTTTCTTCTGGAGTCTTTGGGGACATACTCGTAGAAAGCGATATCCCATGTCTCATCGGTATGAGACCTCTCTTGGAATATTTCATGCCAAACCTTTTGATAATGTTTTCTATGTACCTGGACTAGGACAAGCCAATCATCCTCTTGGATCTATCTCTATAGATTCTAATCCCCAAAATATAGGATGCTTCCCCTAAGTCCTTAATGGAGAAGTGTCTAGATAACCAAGCCTTTACTGTGGATAGCATCCCTACGTCATTCCCAATGATCAGGATGTCATCCACATATAACACCAAAAAAGTGATAGCGCTCCCACTTACCTTTCTATATACACAAGGCTCATCTTCGTTCTTAACGAAGTCATAAGATCTGATTGCCTCATCAAATCTTATGTTTCAACTTTGGGAAGCTTGCATTAATCCATAAATGGATCTAAGCAACCTACACACCTTATCTGGAGAGTTCTTGGACACGTATCCCTCAGGTTGCATCATATACACCTCCTCCTCGAGGTTCCCATTGAGGAATGTGGTTTTCACATCCATCTGCCAGTTCTCATAATCATAGTGTGCTGCAATAGCCAATAGAATTCTGATGGATTTTAACATTGCTACGGGTGAGAAGGTTTCATCATAGTCAACACCTTGCCTTTGACGATACCCCTTAGCCACTAGCCTTGCTTTATAGGTCTCTACCTTTCCATCTACTCTGATCTTTTTCTTAAAGATCCACTTGCAACCGATGGGTACAATACATTCGGGCACATAAACTAGGTTCCAAACCTTATTGGAGTACATAGAATCCATCTCAGAATTCATAGCTTCTTGCCACTTCTCGGAGTCTATACTCGTAATAGCCTCCTCGTAGGTCTGAGATTCAATATCCTCTGCTTCCTCTCCTCTAATATGTCCCACATATCTCTCAGGAGGATGGGATACTCTATCAGATCTGCGTAAAGTTGAAACTTGTGTATTAGGTACCTGAACAGACTCGGGCTATAGAGTGGTGCTTGAGCTTGGTTCTCCAACCACGCTCAATTCTATCATTCTCCCACTATCTCCGCCAAGAATGTGTTCCTTCTCAAGGAACACTGCTCTCTTAGCTACAAAGACCTTTTGGTCCTCGAGATGATAGAAATAATACCCACAAGTTTCCTTGGGGTATCCCACAAATTTGCATCGCTCTATACTTGATTCTAACTTATCGGGGTTGCGTCTTTTAACATGTGCAGGGTAGACCCAAATCTTAACAACCTTAAGATCAGGCTTCTTCCCTTTCCATATCTCATATGGTGTAGACACTACCGACTTAGTTGGAACTCTGTTCAGAAGGTAAGCTGTGGTTTCTAGGGCATATCCC
The DNA here is from genome assembly GCA_900464855.2 of Musa schizocarpa. Classification (NCBI taxonomy): domain Eukaryota; kingdom Viridiplantae; phylum Streptophyta; class Magnoliopsida; order Zingiberales; family Musaceae; genus Musa; species Musa schizocarpa. The sequence continues at coordinate 15,490,880 of LS990916.1, read as the reverse complement.
CAGAATGAGATGGGTAGGTCAGCGAAACTCATCATGGACCGTACCATATCTAATAATGTACGATTTCTCCTTTCAAAGACACCATTGAGCTGAGGTGTATAAGGAGCTGTCCATTGGGATAATATCCCATGTTCCTTGAGGAACTGAGTGAACTCTATACTTAAGTACGCACCTCCTCGATCTGATCGAAGAGTTTTGATACTCTTTCCAGTCTGGTTCTCCACTTCATTCTTATACTCTCTGAATTTCTCAAAGGCCTCGCACTTGTACTTCATTAAGTACACATATCCATCCATACCTTGAGAAATCATCAGTAAATGTAATGAAGTAGGAGTAACCTCCAATGGCATGAGTTGACATAGGTCCACATACATCACTATGTATGAATTCCAACAACTCAGCGGTTCTCTCTCCAGTTCCACTAAATAGAGAGTTAGTCAGTTTTCCACGAATGCAAGGCTCACAAGTTGCATATGACACATAGTCGAATTGATCTAGATATCCATCATTTAGCAACTTTTGAATCCTTCTTTCATGGATGTGACGTAGCCTACAATGCCACAGGTATGCACTGTTCAACTCATCTCGTTTCCTTTTGGACACATTTACATTCATGATATGTGGAGTGGTGTCTAATATAAATAAACCATTATGCAATGTTCCTTTCATGATGATCTTACCATCTAATAATATCGAACAACCATTGTTCTCAAAAACAAATTTATATCCACTAACTGTTAAGCATGAAATGGAGATAATGTTTTTGATAATAGAAGGAACAAAATAACATGCATCTAATGCAATAAAAGCTCCACTAGGCAGATGTAGGGCAACCTCTCCAATAGCTACTACAGCAACTTTTGCTCCATTACCCATCTTGAGGTCCATCTCGCCTCTCTCTAGTCTCCTAGGCCTTGCTAGAACCTGCAACGAATTGCATATATGATAAGCACTACTGGTATCCAATACTCATATGTTATTATAAGAGTCTGACAAATGGAGACTGATCATGAATGTACCTGAGGCTTCATCAAGCTTTTGTTTTGCCCTTTCTGCAAGGTACTCTTTGCAGTTTCTCTTCTAGTGCCCATCTTTACCACAGTGGAAGCACTGGCCTTTGTCCTTTGCTGGGTCTTTCTTAGCAACCTTTGCTTTACCTGGTTTGACCTTGCCCTTTCCCTTCTTAAGGGACCTTTCTGCTTTCCTTTTCCTTTTGGTCTCACTAGTGTAGAGAACTGGCTTCTCTTTCTTGATAGTACTCTCTGCCTCCCTCAACATATTGAGAAGCTCTGGGAGAGTCACTTCAAGCTTGTTCATATTAAAATTCATTTTGGTCTCACCAGGGCAGTTGCTGCCCTGCGGCGCCTCTGCCCGTGGGCTGCCGCTTGCAAGCGAGGGCAGTGCCCTCGCCCTGCCGCACAGGCCGCTGCCGGCAGGGTGGTGGCGGCGACAGCAGCGAAAAGGGGAAAGGGCATTAGGGTTTTCTAGACAAAAGATAGTTTTGCCCCTCGGGATTTGAGAAATTCCAGTTTCTGTCTTTTGTTCAAATTACGAAAATACCCCTATAAATTCAAAAATTCCATATAATGTCCCTAATTTCGGAAAATAGCCCCTGTGCTGCCCGCCTTCGGCTACGCTGCACGCACACAGATCGAGGGCAGCAACTGTTGCTGCCTTTCCTTGTTTTTGCGTCAACAACTTTGACGTCAAAATTCTTCCTAAACACAACACACGCCGTTCAAAACCAATCATTCGCACGAGCAACCTGGTTTTGATACCACTGTTGGGAAATTTTTGGGGGCAACGTCATATGCGTAGCGGAAGAACAAGAAAAATAAAATCCCCGATTCCCAAAGAGATGTTCGTCGTCGTGCGAAGATTGGTACGCAAAAATCCGCGAAACATGAAACTGCGTATAGAGTAGATTGTGTTACCTAGGGAGATCATATATCCCTGTTTCCTTGCAGATCCTTAGGAGAGGGTGAAGGAGGTCAAGCGTCCTCCTCTCTAGCGGTGATCCACACAGCAGGGTTGCGACGACGCTCCTCAAAACTCCAGACCTACTCTGAGGTAGAGATGGAGAGGAGAATAGGAAAAGGCAAACAAAAGCTCTCTAGCCCATGGGGCTCTGAATCCTTCCTATTTATAGAGGTCCCCTGTCAAACCCTAATGGGTCCTCCCCTAGTGGGTATTAGATCTGCATCCTATAAGACAAGGGCTCCATCGGATATCTCATATCCGAACCTCTATTCCTCGCAATGCCTACCATATGTGTGTGACCCTCTAGGTCCAATATCGAGCTGGCCGTGAGTCATACCTGTCAGAACTCCTTCTAACTCAGTGAATTATTATCTCTGTAATAATTCACTCGACTCATCGACTATGGACGTACTAGGCCACTACGCCGTAGTCCCCAGACGATACAAGGGAATCCAATCCATTGGACCTGTCTGTCCTCAATTACCCTATACCTATAGTCCCTCATCCATCTAATATACCAGAGACCGTATATCGAGCATGGTGTTGTCAGACCCACACGGTTTCTTCTCGAGTCTTGCTCTAATCGGATTCTCCCGGAGAACTCTTTCTCTCTCAACCCGAATGACCCTGGCCAGGGATTTGTCTTAGCAAGAACACATGGGATATTCCTCTCATGATGCCGAGAGTGGATGATCCTCTATCGACACTCAATAGCCCTCGTAAGGTCGACTACCACTCCCAATGACCAGCTGTACTAGATCTGGGACAACGAAACCTATAAGTCTGATATCAAAGAGTGGAGTACTCATACAGGACATCCTTGGTGTTTCAAGTCTAAGGACCAGATACACCACTAGGACTACGGAATCGCTGTCTGACAATAAGGCATCATCAACCATCCAGCATTCCGTAAGCGGATCAATCAGTGAACTCATTCTCCAATGAGTACCTGCACTGTATCCCTAGTGTCCCGACACAAGCAGCTATGAGACCAGTTGCATCCATCATATGGACGGGTATACAGCACACCAGTCTGTCCGGTTATCACGATATCCCTCTAAGTAACCTATGACCAGGATTATTTAGGATATGAGTTTAAAGGTGAATCGATTCACTATTGTGTTCTCATCACGATCCGATTCCCATTGCACAAATCCAAGGACATCACAATATATGTATGCATTTATGCAATAGTTATAAAGTGATATATGCCAAAATATAATAAGCAAAAAGATTCTCTATTAAGTCACACATGCCATCACTCACGTGATTGGCTTGCTGGGCACCTATGACTTGTAGGTTGCACCGCCCAGCCAGAACTCGGAGACTGAGCCCTGGGCGGTGCCACCACCGACCCAAGCGGTGCCACCTCTGGGCTAGAGATCTGGGTTCGAATGGGTTGATCCATTCGGCCCAATTTGGTTCTTTCAAGGCCCAATTGCCACTAGATTAAGTTAATGGAATCACCTCCCAATTCTAACTTAATCATCGTGCTAACTACGACAATTCTTATGACTTTTACTATAGCTTGCTCCGGTGCGTCAATCACTTCTTCCGGCGAGCTTCCGGAGAACTTCCAGCGAACATCCGACGGTCCTCCGACGATGCTCCTACGGACTTCCGGCATACTCTTGGACTTGCGACGATCCATTTGGCGAGTTCTGACAAGCTTCTTTTGGCGGATTTGTTCCCGTAGAACCTCCGACGACCGTCCGGACTTCCGTCAAGCTCTCGAACTCCCAACGTGATCATAGTCCTGACTCCGGTGCAACTCCTGCTGCATGTCTTACTTTCATCGTAGTTAATCCTGCACACTTATCTCAACATATGGATTAGATAACAAATGACAATTGATGTCATCATCAAAATCCGAGATTCAACACTATGACGATGACTTAGCACATCTAACAAGAAAATTTAAAAAATTCATTAAAAAAACAAGTTTAAAAATGACACAAAAAATAAATTTGAACCTAAGAAGGACCAAGTTATTTGCTACAAATGCAAGAAGCTGGGACACTACAAAAGAAATTGTCCCCAAGCCAAAAAGAGAACACCAAAGAAGAAGGCGCTCAAAGCAACGTGGGATGACTCAAGCGTGTCCGAAGAAGAGGAGTCCAACACCGAGCAAGTTGCTCACTATGCCCTAATGGCCATCAGAGAGGAGATAAGGAATTTAATTGATGCAGATTTATCATTTAATGAATTATTAAATGCTTTCCATGACTTATTTGATGAATACAAAATAATTAGTAGAAAATATAAATTGTTAGAAAAGGAGCATGAGAGTCTTATTAATTTCAATAAATTAAAAACTGAATATCGTGATAGTTTAGCTCCATGTATAAAGTGTCATGATCTAGAAACTCTCCAAAAGAAGAACTTGCTACTTAAGGACACATTGAAAATATTCAAGGTTAGTAGCAAGTCTTTGAATATGATCCTTACAAATAAGGGTCACGTTCCTAAAAGAAGCGAAAACGGATTTGTGAGAAGTCCTTACCAAAATTCAACCACCTTCATTAAAGGCCCTATCTTACATGTTCGGCACCAAAGCAAATGTAACTTTTATTGCAAACATGGATATAGAACTTATCATTGTCTATTCAAGAAAATTAGTCCCAACAAACTGATTTGGGTTCCTAAAAGAACCATGATAATTTCTATGCAACATGATAAATAATTTAGATCAGTTTTTAAGGCACCTAAAACTAAATAGGTACCTAAAAATCATTATTTCTTATAGAAACATACACCATCACAAGCTCAGAGCAAGAGATGGTACCTCGATAGTGGATGCTCAAGGCATACGACCAGAGATCCATCTCAATTCTCTAAGCTCGCTAGCATAGACGTGTTAGGATCAAGAGCACTAAGAGGGGGGAGGTGAATTAGTGCAGCGGAAAACTTTCGACGATTCAAAACTACATTTGTATGATGAAATCATTTCCGATGTAAAACCGTTTTCGGAAACATAACTTGAAAGCGAGTTCGTAAATGAGTGCAACAAAAGTAATGAGGAAGTAAAGCACATATGGAGGTTTGCAGTAAGGTAAGAAGTAAGAATAAATGGAAACCAGAGAAGACGAGAAGACGAGAGTTTATAGTGGTTCGGTCAATCGTGACCTACATCCATTCCTCTGATTCCTCTTCTGTCGAGGCCACTGGCATCCACTAACGATCTTCCTTTACTAGGAGAAGATCAACCTCCTTCTTACACCCCTCTTCTCCTTTACAAGCACTCACTCTCCTCTCTTAAACAGAATTCTAACACTTAAGCTTGAGGAGGGAAATTCTAGAGATTGTAGCAGCATTTTCTCTCTTTTAATCTCTCTTTGCTTGTGTGTTTTACCCAGGGATGGGAGGGGTATTTATAGGCTCCAAACTGGTTTGAAATTGGAGCTCAAAAATGTCATCTCTTGGATTTTCGGGATCTTGGCAGTACCACCTCCTAACTAGGGCGGTACAACCGCCTGGCGGCTCGGAGACTAAGCCTCTAGGTGGTGCCACCGATTGACAGGGGCAGTTGCACCGCCCAGTCTTGCTCGGAGACTAAGCCCTGGCAGTGCCATCGCCTGATTGGGGTGGTTGCACCACTTGGTAGAGCTCGGAGACCGAGCTCAAGCGGTTCCACCTCCTGTCAGGGATGGTTGCACCACCTAGTCTCGCTCGGAGACTGAGTCCAGGCGGTGCCACCGCCTGACTAGGGTGGTTGCACCGCCCAACTTTCCTAGGAGACCCTCACCTGGGCGGTGCCACCGTCGACCCTAGCGGTGCCACCGCCTGGCAGGAATTCTAGTCCGAATGGGTTAATTCATTTGGCCCAATTTGGGTCTATCAAGAGTCCAATTACCCCCAGATTAAGTTATTGGGATCACCTCCAATTCCTAACTTAATCTACATGCTAACTATGACATTTCTTACGATATTTACTACAAATTGCTCTCTTGCGTCAATCGCTTCTTCCAGCGAGCTTCCGGCGAACTTTCGTCGATCATCCGATGAACCCTCGGTGATGCTCCTGTGGACTTCCGGCAAACTCCTAGACTTGCGACGATCCACTTGATGAGTTTTGATGAGCTTCTTTTGGCAAGCTCCTGGACTTCTCGGATTTGTTCCCGTAGAACCTCCGACGACCGTCCGGACTTCCGTCGAACTCTTGAACTCCCAACGTGATTATAGTCTTGACTCCGGCGTAACTCCTACTGCATGTCTTACTTCCATCATAGTTAATCCTGCACATGTAAAACAAAACTTCAATTGAGGCAATTAATCCTAAGCAATTAACCAAGTTGTCCGGTATGTCATTGGTCCCTCGACGCTTCGTCCGATTCTTCGACGCATCGTCCTCTTCTGTGGCCTATTGTGCAATCGGCCAGTTGACTCTGCAACTCCAATATCCTCAGCACAATACCCGCTCTTCTTGGCCTGATGCTCGATTCCATGACCCGAAGCCTTCTATCGATACGTCGATCGATCCATTGGCCCGACGTCCAATCTTCTAACATATTCCTCCGGCACAATATGATTTTTCCTACTTTAATTGTCTCATCCTGATCCTGATCGAAGCATCCTGCATCACTCAAAACATAGATTAAAACATAAATACATATCAAGTGGTTTCATCATCAAAATACGAGATTCAACAATCTCCCCCTTTTTGATAATGACAACCACTTGATGACGGAGTTAAACTTAACTCCCGGAGTTTAAACAAACTCCCCCTATCAATATGCCATATTGATAGAACCTTGAATTCAAACTAAATTCAAGTCATTGCAATATTCATTATGAATACTTGCAATGCGTCATCATGAACTTATGCATAAACTTATACATAACATCATACTTCTCCCCCTTTATCATCAACAAAAAGGAGAAGTCCAACTATTCTTGTGTTTGGAATATAAGTTTAACTCATAGCATGAAAAACATAATATCAAGTTTTATCATCATGCAGTTTTGAAGCTAGAAAATTTAGCAAGTGTTACATCATGCTTAGAACATTCAAGCTATCAAATTTTAGATATGCAAGTTTTACAGCATACAAGATAGCACATTCAAAGATATGTAAGTTGGCATATTTGCTTTTCTTGAGATAGGCATGATAGCACATTTTTGAATTTTCTTGAGATCTCAAGCTAGCAATTCTCGGTGATGTTCAAGATAGCAACTTCTTCTCTTTTGAGAAGTGCAATTTTTGCTTTCTTCTTGACATGTGCAATTTGCTTCTTTTGAGATAGCAACTTTTTGCTTCTCTTTAGATCACAAGCTAGCAATGCTAGCAAATTTTACATCATGCAAGGTAGCAAATTTTTGTGATGTTCAAGATGTCAAGTTCTTTTCCTTGCAATATGTAAGCTAGCAAATATTTGCTTCCTTTGTAAAGTGTATGTTTCTAAATTTTGCAAGATGAGCTAGCGATATTTCTCCCCCTTTATCAATGTCAAAAAGAAGGGAAGACCCTTTGCGTCAATTTCTAAATCATGACAAAGGTAAGTATCAATCTTCTCATTATATTTTCAAATTAAAACATGCACATTTTCAAAACCATACATTTCATTTTTCATGCATGAAATAAATAAATCAATCATCATTATGAGCATATCATATATGATTTTCAAGCATTAAAATTTTTAAGCATTTATCAACATGTTGATCATGATATCAAACATTCATCATTTAAAGCATTTATGATACACATCATATGCAATATATCATGTACATAATTATCATAAGTATTGCATGCATCATTATAAATTTATTAATATTTCATGCATTCATATCATCACATAAAGAATATCAAGAAGAATTAATTGGGTGATGAGATAAACATTTCATGAATACACAGAATTGCATAATGAACATATCATGAAAGATTTAAACATGTGAATACTAAAAGACATGATTTCTTTTTGAAAAATCTCCTCATAAATAATTGAAAGAAAATCTTAAGAGATCGATTAAACAAAAAATCTTGATTCATAATAAAATTTCATGTATCAAATATTGAGAAATCAACATGACGATTCATAAAAAAAAACATATCACAAGTTATAATCAAGTGAAAAATCATATTCATTTTGTCAAATCAACATTTCTTGGGTATGCATGATATCAAAACATAGTTTCAAATCGTCAACATATAACATGGATAAATTCAAAAATCGAAGGGAGAAGGGAAGAATTCAAAGGTACAAAGATTTCAACTATCTCATAAACAAATGAAGGATCAAGTCATGAATAGAACATTCCATGAATCATTTCGACAAATCTCCTATTAAATAATCGAGATGATCATCAAGGGAAATCTCATGTTATTCCAAGAAATCAAGATCATGAATTTGATAAAACTCATCTCAAATTCAAATCACCAAAATCATTTTTATGGTTCACAAAATTCATAACATAAATAGATTCATGATTACATTGATAATATATTTCCCTTTTTTAAGTATTTCATTTTAAGTGATTGATTTCTTATTAGCATGCTTTTTCATTTATGTTAAATAAAAATATGCATCAATGTTTAGAATCGAAAAATGAATTTTGTCATAAAACCATCAAGATCAATAAATCACAAAAATCAAGAGAATCCAAAAATAAAATTTAACAATTTCATGCATTCGGACATGGTTTTGCCATATGTTTTTCAAATACACTCATGAAAATAACACATGCTGATCATCATGTATAACTTAAAATCTTATGCATAAAATTGTTAATCATGGTATCAAAATGTTTAATATTACATCATTATGCATATCTTCAAACATGATTTTATTTAATCAAAATCGAGAAATAACAATGGAAATCAATATGATACACATTATTACTTCTTAACCACATATAGCATGATTTCATATTTTCAATCAAAATCATTTTGTTTGTTTATCATAAAATATGTATTTTTCATAATTATTTTCAAAATTACAAGCATGATCATATTCTTGCATTTTTAATTTTTTTTAAAATGTAATTTTCAAGAAAAATAATTATTCAAAAAAAGAAAATGCATCATGGAAAACATCAAGTAATTTCAAAATAAATTAAGGGGGTTTCGATTACCTCATCGTTGAAAGTCACTAAGGCGTAGTTTACCACCTCGCCTTTATTGATTTTCTCCTCGTCTTCAAAGGAGCTCGATTCATCCCAATTTGTGTTCTTCTTCTTGCATTCAAAGCAAGTAGTTACGTTCTTTTTGTTCTTAAATTTTTGTTTCTTTAATCTTTTAAATTTCTTAGTGAGTAGTTCTTGTTCACTATCACTTGAGCTTATGCTCGAGTGGTTTTCAAATGTTCTATGTCCCAAATCCTTCTTGTTCTTTAGAAGGTGGTTTTGTTCATCATGTTCATCATGTGCATTGCGTACTATTTTATATGTCATCAATGAACCGATAATTTCTTCAAGTGGAAAAATATTTAAATCTTTTGTTTCTTGTATTGCTATTACTTTTGATTCCCAAGCTTTAGAAAGTGATCGTAAAACTTTACTAAAAAGTTCAAAATTTGAGAAACATTTGCTAAGAGCTTTTAAACCATTAACAACATCCGTGAAACTGGTATACATGTCAGCAATGGTTTCGCTCGGCTTCATTCGAAAAAGCTCGAAATCATGCATTAAAAAATTTACTTTAGAATCTTTTACACTACTTGTGCCATCGTGTGTGATTTTAAGAGTGCGCCAAATATTGAAAGCCGTTTTGCACATAGAAATTTGATTGAACTCATTTTTGTCCAAAGCGTAAAATAAGGCATTTATAGCCTTTGTGTTTAAAGAAAAATACTTCTTCTCCAAATCCGACCATTCGTTCATCGGTTTAAAGGGAAGTTAAAAATTGTTTTCAATAATATTCCATAAATCTAAATTCATAGAAATCAAGAAAACTCTCATTCGATTTTTCCAATAAGTGTAGTCCAATCCGTTAAACAACGGTGGACAAACAACCAATAAGCCCTCTTGAAAGCCATGAAGAGCCATTTCTCTCAAGTGTAAATCCGAAATGAGAAATACCAGGCTCTGATACCAATTGTTAGGATCAAGAGCACTAAGAGGGGGTGAATTAGTGTAGCGAAAAACTTTCGACGATTTAAAACTACGTTCGTACGATGTAATCGTTTCCGACGTAAAACCATTTTTGAAAAATTAACTTGAAAGCGAGTTCGTAAATGAGTGCAACAAAAGCAATGAGGAAGTAAAGCATATATAGAGGTTTGCAGTAAGGTAAGCAGCAAGAATAAATGCAAACTAGAGAAGACGAGAGTTTATAGTGGTTCGGTCAATCGTGACCTACATCCACTGCTTCGATTCCTCTTCCGTCGAGGCCACCAGCATCCACTAATGATCCTCCTTTACTAGGTGAAGATCAACCTCCTTACACCCCTCTTCTCCTTTTACCGAGTTTAGAAGACAACCCTTACAAGCACTCACTCTCCTCTCTTAAACAGAATTCTAACACTTAAGCTAGAGGAGGGAAATTCTAGAGATTGCAGCAGTGTTTTCTCTCTTTTAATCTCATTGTGCTTTTGTGTTTTATCCAGGGATGAGAGGGGTATTTATAGGCTCCAAACTGGTTTGAATTTGGAGCTCAAAAATGTCATCTCCCGGATTTCCGAGGTCCTGGCAGTACCACCTCCTGATTGGGGCGGTACAACCGCCTGGCAGCTCGGAGACTAAGCCTTTGGGCGATGCCACCTCCTGCTAAGGGCGGTGGCATCGCCTAGTCTTGCTCGGAGACTGAGCCTTGGCGGTGCCACTACCTAACTGGGGCGGTTGCACCGCCTGGCAAAGCTCGGAGACCGAGCTCAAGTGGTTCCACTGCTTGTCAAGGGCAGTTGCACCGCCTAGTCTCGCTCGGAGACTGAGCCCAAGTGGTGCCACCGCCTAACTAGGGTGGTTCCACTGCCAACCCTGGTGGTACCACCGCTTGGCATAAATTCTGGTCTGAATGGGTTGATCCATTCAGCCCAATTTAGGTCTATCAAGGGCCCAATTGCCCCTAGATTAAGTTAATGGGATCACCTCCCATTCCTAACTTAATCTACATGCTAACTATGACATTTCTTAAGACATTTACTGCAACTTGCTCCGGTGCGTCAATCGCTTCTTCCGGCGAACTTCCGTCGATCATCCGATGAACCCTCGATAATGCTCCTACGGTCTTCCAGCAAACTCCTGGACTTGCGACGATCCACTTGGCGGGTTCCGATGAGCTTCTTTTGGCAAGCTCCTGGACTTCTCAGATTTGTTCCTGCAGAACCTCCGACGACCATCCGGACTTCCGTCGAACTCTCGAACTCCCAACGTGATCATAGTCTTGACTCCAACACAACTCCTACTGCATGTCTTACTTCCATCGTAGTTGATCCTGCACATATAAAATAAAACTTCGATCGAGACAATTGATCCTAAGCAATTAACCAAGTTGTCCGACATGTCATTGGACCCTTGACGTTTCGTTCGATTCTTTGGTGCATCGTCCTCTCCTACGACCTATTGCCCAATCGGCTAGTTGACTCCGCAACTCTGATATCCTTAGCGCAATACCCACTCTTCTTGGCTCGATGCCCGAGTCCATGACCCAAAGCCTTCTATCGATACGTCGACCGATCCACTGGCCTAATGTCCAATCTTCTGACATGTTCCTCTGGCACAACATGATTTTTCCTACTTTAATTGTCTCATCCTGATCGAAACATCCTGTGTCACTCAAAATATAGATTAAAATATAAACACATTTCAAGTGGTTTCATCATCAAAATATGAGATTCAACAAGACGATGGCTATGTCACCTTTCGAGACAACAACCAGGGTAAAATCATTGGCAAAGGAACCATAGGTAACAAATCCAACTTCTTTATTGAAGATGTTTTGCTAGTTGATGGTTTAAAATATAACCTCTTGAGCATTAGTCAACTATGTGATAAAGGATATATTATCAAATTCGAATCTAATGCTTGCATCTTTGAAAAACCACACAAAAACACATCTATGATTGCATTAAAATAACGTATACATCATTGACATCAATGATCTTTGTAATGAAATGTGTTTCTCGGTTTTGAATGAGGAAGCTTGGCTTTAGCATAAGAGATTAGGTCATGTTAGCATGAATCTAATCACTCAAATATCATCCAAAGAACTTATAAGAGAAATTCCTCATATCAAATTCATCAAAGATAATATGTGTGATGCTAGGCCCTTGCAATTGATCCATATGGACTTGTTCGAACCAATCTCTACATCAAGCCTAAGAGGTAGCAAATACACCATTGTTTTTGTTGATAACTATTGTAGATACACATGGACTTATTTCTTGAAACACAAAAATGAATGCTTTAGATATTTCACTAAGTTTTATAAATTTGTTCAAAATGAAAAGGGTTCTATGATTTCATCAATTAGAAGTGATCACGGTGGTGAATTTCAAAATTGTGATTTTCAAGAATTTTATAAATTTAATGGATATAATCATAACTTCTCTACTCTAAGAAATCCTCAACAAAATGGAGTAGTAGAAAGAAAAATAGAAATTTACAAGAAATAACGAGAACCATATTAAATGAACATAGCCAACCCAAATATTTTTGGGCCGAAGCCATAAACACTACATGCAATATTTTGAATAGAGTTCTAGTAAGACCCTTACTCACCAAAACTCCCTATGAGTTGTGGAATAATAAAAAAACCCAATGTTTCATATTTTAAAGTTTTTGGGTGTAAGTGTTTTATCTTGAATGAAAAAGATGCCTTAGGAAAATTTGATGCTAAATTCGATGAAGGAATTTTTCTTGGTTATTCTTCGGTTTCTAAAGCTTTTCGTATCTTCAATAAAAGAACTTTAATTATAGAAGAATCCATTCATGTTGTTTTCAATGAGATATCCAAAATCAAGAAAAATGATTTTGATGATGATATTATTTTTTATTCTTTGAATTTAAATGAAACCCCTTCTCCAACTAGCAACTTGGATGCATCCACTTCCAAAACATCCTTATCCAAGGATTAGAAGTATGTAGATGCTCATCCTAAGGAGCTAATCCCAGGAGACACATCTAAGGGGGTTCAAACACATTCTTCTCTTAAAAATTTTTGTGCCAACGCCAATTTTCTCTCCCAAATTGAACCTAAATGTATTGACGAAGTCCATAAAAGATAATTCATGGATTATCGTAATGCAAGATGAGTTAAATCAATTTGAGAGAAATGAAGTATGGAAGCTTATTCCTAGACCAAATGAGTATTTAGTTATTGGTACTAAATGGGTCTTTAGAAACAAGCAAGATAAATATGGTCTCGTGGTTAGAAACAAGGCTAGATTAGTGGCCAAAGGTTTCAACCAAGAAAAAGGTATCGATTACAAAGAAACATTTGCTCATGTGTCTCGATTAGAAGTCATAAGGATGCTCCTTGCCTATGCTAATAATAATAATTTTAAGTTATTTTAAATGAATGTTAAAAGTATTTTTTTTAATTGTTTTATTTCCAAAGAAGTTTATATTGAACAACCTCCCGGATTTGAAAATAATAGCCTCCCTAATCATGTGTTTAAATTAACTAAAGCTCTCTATGGTTTAAAACAAACCCCAAGGGCTTGGTATGAGAGACTTAGTTCATTTCTTATTGAAAATAATTTCACAAAAGGCATTGTAGATACTACGTTGTTTATCAAGAATTTTAAAAATAATTTTTTTATTGTTCGAATTTACGTTGATGATATTATCTTTAGTTCTACGAATGAATCTCTTTGTGAATCTTTTGCTAAAACTATGAATCTCGAATTTGAAATGAGTTTGATGGGAGAATTAACCTTCTTCTTAGGCTTACAAATTAAGCAACTAAGCAATGACATTATTATTAGTCAAACTAAATATGCTTTAGATTTGTTAAAAAGATTTAATATGGATAGCTCAAAAGCTATCAATACTCCTATGAGCATCTCCACTAAGTTAGAAGTTGATGAAAGTAGAGAAAGTGTCGATCAAAAAACTTACAAGGGTATGATAGGAAGTTTATTTTACCTCACAGCAACTAGACTAGATATTATGTTCAGTGTAGGACTTTGTGTTAGGTTTCAAAACCCTAAGATATCTCATCTCAAAGCAATTAAAAGAATACTTAGATATCTTAAAGGTACCACAAATCTAGGATTATGGCATCCATAAACCAAAAATTTTGAGTTAATTGCTTATACTAATGCAGATTTTGCTGAGTATAGACTAGATAGAAAAAGCACATCAGGAACATATCAATTTTTGAGACATGCCCTTGTCTCCTGGTCATCTAAGAAACAAAACTCGGTTGCACTATCAACAACCGAAGTTGAGTATATTGCAGCTAGTGCATGCTATGCACAAGTTGTATGGATGAAAACTACCTTAGAAGATTATAAAGTTCATCTTAAAAATATTTCAATTAAATGTGATAATACAAGTGTAATATGTTTAACAAATAATCTCATTCAACACTCAAGAACAAAACATATTGATATAAGAAATCACTTTATACGAGATCATGTCACTAATCATGATATAATTATAGAGTTCATTGATACTAAACATCAACTAGCTGATATTTTTATAAAGCCTCTAAGTGAAGAACAATTTGATTTCATTAAAAAAGAATTAGAAATGTTGATGCGTCCGAATGCATGAACTTATTTTTTGGACTTTCTTGATTCAATGATCAATCACTTAATGCTATGATGAGAAGTTTACACGATTACATGTCTTAATAACATGTTGAAAATTATGTGTTTTGGATACAAAAATTTCCATGATGATAAGCATGTGTTATTTTCATGAGTGTATTTGAAAAACATATGGCAAAATTGTGTCCGAATGCATGAACTTATTAAAATAATTTTTCGGACATTCTTAATTTATTTACTTAATTGCTATAATGAGAATATTACACTATTACATGCCTTAATAACATGTTGGAAATTTTATGTTTTGTATACAAAAATTTTCATGATCATGAGCATGTTTTATCGTCATGATTGTGTTTGAAAAACTATAGCAAAACCATATCCGAATACATGAAAGTTTTAAATTTCATTTTCAGATTTTCTTGATCCTAACATGATTTAGTATTTCTCTTCCAGACTTAATGTAGCTTTCAGAAGCATATGTCATATCAAGTTTGTTTTATATCATTAACATATGGAATCAATTAACAAATGCATCTCTCATAGACTTATTGTGTGAAAAATATTTTTTCGAGAAATGGATTTGATGAAATGATTCCTTCTTATGAATTCCTTCTTGAAAAATAAAGATCTTTTTTAACACTTGCAAGGATTTGATTCATATATATATCTTCATCCTTGCAAAAATGAAGCATGATTTAATCTCTTATCGATTTTAACTTCATTCAAGTAAGCTCACAAATGACTTTCTTCCTTCATGCAAAAAGAAAATGACAAATAAAAAGGAAGAAGTAATGAAGCTATCTCTATGTCATATTTTCCTTGAGATGTTTGTATAATTGGTATCCTATCACTCATTGTTGAAAAATAACATGAATCATTACTGCATTATTCTTAAAGTTTGCTTAAATAGTTCTCCTTTTTGTTGATGACAACGGGGGAGAAATACATGGTAAATTGATAATAGAATTGCTATGAGTGCCATATTTGAATTATGTTAAGATATCAAAAGCTTGTATCAAAATATATGATAAATTGGTGATAGAATTGCTATGATTGCCATATTTGCACTATGCCATATTTAAGATATCTAGAGCTTACATCACAATTCTACAAATTGATATCTTGTTATGTGATGAAATGCTATGATTGCTAAACACTTGAAATGTTTGCATTATATTAAGATATCAAGAACTTACATCACAATTTTATATGTTGATATCTTACCATATAATGAATTGCTACGATTGCTATCTTTCACATTTGAAATGTAAAACCTGAAAATGGATGTCAAGCCTTGACATCATTTTCGGAGAGATACACCATGATGGGAGTATTGATAAGGTTAAACAATCTTAACTTATCAATATGTCTCTTGAATTCAAAGGCTTTGAATTCAAGAATGACTTATCTCAAGTATGGCATGTAGATAGGGGGAGTTAAGGTTAACTCCGTTATCAATTGATTGTCATCATCAAAAAGGGGGAGATTGTTGAATCTCGGATTTTGATGATGAAGTCAATTGTCATTTAATATCTAATCTATGTATTGAGATAAGTGTGCAGGATTAACTACGATGGAAGTAAGACATACAGTAGGAGTTACGTCGGAGTCAAGACCATGATCACGTTGGGGGTTCGAGAGTTCGACGGAAGTCCGGACGGTCGTCAGAGGTTCTATGGGAACAAATCTGAGAAGTCCAAGAACTTGCCAAAGAAGCTCGTCGAAACTCGCCAAGTGGATCGTCACAAGTCCAGGAGTTTGCGGAAGTCTACCGGAGTATCGCCGAGGGTTCATTGGATGTTCGTCAAAAGTTCGCTGGAAGCTCGCTGGAAGAAGCGATTGACGCACTAGAGCAAGTTATAGTATTAATGTCTTAAATATCATAGTTAGCATATAGATTAAGTTAGGAATGGGAGGTGAGCCCATTAACTTAATCTAGGGGCAATTGGGCCCTTGACAGACCCAAATTGGGCCGAATGGATCAGCCCATTCGGACCCAGAATTCTTGGCCAGCGGTGGCACCGCCTAGGAGCTAAGTTTCTCAGGAATGCCAGGCGATGGTACCGCCCCTGTCAAGTGGTGGTACCGCCTGAGCTTAGTCTCCGAGTGACGTTGAGCGGTGGTACCGCCCCTGTCAGGCAGTGCCTAAGCTCGGTCTCCGAGCAATGCTAGGTGGTAGTACCGCCCAGTTATGGTGGTAGTACCGTGAGGACCCTAGAAATCCAGGAGATGACATTTTTGAGCTCTAAATTTGAACTAGTTGAGGCCTATATAAACCCCACCCTTTCCTACATGAAAGGGCTCCGAAATCTTGATCTTATTATGAGAATTTAAGAACTCAAAAGTATTGTAAAAGGCCAAAAGTTGTTCTTCCTCTTTTCATCTAAGTTTTGATCATTCAAGAGAGGAGTGAAAATCTATAAGGGTTGTCTCCTAGGCCCGTCAAAAGGCGTAAAGCAATAAATGGGTGGTTGATCTTCGCCTATTGAAGGAAGGCCTCTAGTAGATATCAGTGACCTCATCGGAGGAGGAAGCCTAAAGTGGATGTAGGTCAAGATTGACCGAACCACTCTAAATCTCGGTTTGTATTTACATTCTGCTCTCTATCTTAACTGCAAACTGCCTCGATTGCTTTTCTTCAACCGTACTTCTCTTAATCTTAAGTTGAAGAACTTTCCGAAATGGTTTTTCATCGAAAGTGTTTTTATCGTACGAATGTCGTTTTAAATCATCGAAAGTAATCCGCTGCACTAATTCACCCCCCTCCCCCCCCCTCTTAGTACTCTTGATCCTAACACTTGCTTTCAACACAAGAAGAAGAACAAAAATTGAGATGAATCGAGCTCCTCTGAAGACAAGGAGAAAATCAAGAAAGTTGAGGTGGCAAACTACGCCTTAACGACTTTCGACAGTGAGGTAATCGAAACCTCATTAATTTACTTCAAAATTACATGATGCTTTTCATGATGCATTTTTTTAATTTAGTTTAGAATTATTTTTTCTTGAAAATTGTATGTTTAAAAATAAAAATACAAAAATTATGATCATGCTAGTAATTTTAAAAATGTTAATTAAAATTACATGTTTTATATTAATGGAATAAAATGTTAGATTTAAATCTAATGATGATCCTATGATTGTTTTTTTAAGAAGTAATAATGTGTATCATGTTGATTTCCGTTGTTATTTCTCGATTTTGATTAAATGAAATCATGTTTGATTTGAAGTAATGCATAATGATGTAATGAAAATATTAAATATTTTGATACCATGATTGATGACTTTATGCATGAGATTTTAAAGTTATACATGATCATTTTTATGATTTATTGGTCTTGATGGTTTTTATGATGAAATTCACTTTTCAATCCTAAAAGTTGATGTATGTTTTTATTTGCAATAAAAAAATAAACGTATACTTGTATGAAACCAATAACTTAAGATGAAACATCTCTATCTTATTGATTTTTCAATAAAAGATTAATGAATCCATGTATATTATGCTTTTGTGAATCTCTTGGACTATGAAAATGATTTGATGAATTTGAATGAGTTTTATCAAAATCATAATCTCTCATGAAATCTTTTATATGAATCAAGACTTTTCATGATCTCCTAAGAATTCTTTACGTTATTTATTTAAGAGGAGATTTGTTAAAATGAATCACGGTTTCTCTTGATTTTTCGGAATTATAATTTTTATGATTCATAATGAATTAAGATATATTATACATGAATCAAGATCATTTATGTGTTCTCTCATGACATCTCTTAAGGTTTATGACTTGAATTTTATTATGTAAAATTCTTTGAATTTATGAAGTATATCTCATCACCAAGTTCTTTTTGATATTCTTCATGTGATGATATGAATGCATGAAACACTCATGATATTATTTTGATGCATGCAATGATGAAATATTCATGATAAAAAATTATTTTGATATTCACGACTTGATTTTTCATCTTTGTTACCTTACCTTTATCATAATTTGAAAATTGATGTAAATGGTCTTCCTTTCTTTTTGACAATGACAAAGGGGGAGTAAAACTTACTATAAAGCAAATTTGCTAACTTACACAATACGAAAAGAGGCAAACTTGCTAGCTTGCTAATCTAAAAAAGGAAGCAAGAAGTGCTATCTTGCAAATCTCAAGAGAAGCAATGTTTGCCAAGTTACACATTTCAAAAAGAGGCAAAATAGTCCATCTTCCACATCTCAAAAGATGTAAAATTTTGCTAACTTTTTTATGTATAAAATTTGATAGCTTGCATACTATAAACTTGCATACCAAAAGTGCTATCTTGCCTATCTTAAGATGCAAAATATGCTAACCTGCACTTTGCAACGGAAGCAAAATTGCTAGCTCAAATATTGCAATGGAAGCAAAAAATTGGTAGCTTGCAACTTGCATATTTCAAGAAGAAAGTGTTGCTTTCTTGAACATCTCAAAACTGCTAGCTCGCATATTCTAAAATATTATAAAATTTGCTAGCTTGTATGTTGTAGAAATTGCTATCTTACTACTTTGCATATCTATGACGATAGCAATATTGCATGATGGTAGAACTTGAAGATTTATTATGCAACGATTTGAAACTTTTATGTCAAACACCTAGAAAGTGGAACTTCTCCTTTTTGTTGATGACAAAGGGGGAGAAGTATGTTGATGTCATGCATGATTTGATAATGACATGTTGCTTGAATTTTTGAATCTAAGAGTTTCTATCAATATGACATATTAATATGGGGAGTTTGTTTAAACTCTAGAAGTTAAGGTTAACTCCATCATCAATTGGTTGTCATTATAAAAAGGAGAAGATTGTTGAATCTCATATTTTGATGATGAAACCAATTGATATGTGTTTATGTTTTAATTTGCATTTTGAGTGACGTAGGATGCTTCGATTAGGATGAGATACTTAAAGTAGGAAAAATCATTTTGTGCCGGGGGAAAACATGTCAGAAGATTGGACGTCGAGCCGGAGGAACGGTCGACCTATCGACAGAAGGCTTTGGGTTATAGATTCGGGCATTGTGCCAAGAAGAGCGGATATTGCACCAAGAATATCGGAGTTGCAGAGTCAACTGACCGATTGGGCAATAGGCCGCAAGAGAGGACGATGCACCAAAGAATCGGACGAAGCGTCGAGAGACCAATGACATGTCGGACAACTTGATTAATGCTTAATATTAATTGTCTAGATCGAAGTATATTTTACATGTGTAAGATTAACTACGATAACAAGGCATGTAGCAAAATAGAGTCCCAAAGTTAAGATCGAAATCACGTTGGGAGTTCGAGAGTTCGTCGAAAGTCCAGACATTCATCGAAAGTTCTATCGGAACTAGCTGAGAAGTCTCGGAGCTTGCCAGAGAAGCTCATCAGAACTCACCAAGAAGATCATTGTGAAGTCCAAGAGCTTGTCGGGAGTCCACCGGAACATTACCAAGAGATCATCGGAAGCTCGACGGAAGAATAGACATAGGGACTTGTTTAGCTTTGTAAGTATCTTAGGATTTCATAGTTAGCACGTAATTGGGCTTAGATTTAGGTCAACCCAATTAGGGGCCAGCTAGGCCCATGTAAGAATTGTGTTGGGCCTAATAAGAGGCCCAAATAGTGTCCCAAGAAGTCTCACCATTATGGCATAATCTTCGAGACTATGTCAGGTGGTGGTACCGTTAGTCTAGGCGATGGTCTCGCCTAGCATTGCTCCCCAGGCAATGGTACTGCTAGACCTAGGCGGTGGTACCACCCAGGGTAGTGTCAGTGTCAGACTGACACTAGCCAGTGGTACCGCCCAACGCAAGCGGTGGTATCGCCCATGCCCGGGGAACCCAGGATGGAAAACTTTTAGCCTCCAAGTTTGAATCAACTTGAAGATTGTAAATACCCCTCTCATCCCTGGTTAAAGGACACAAGCATAGAGTATTCAAAAGTGAGAAAATGCTGCAACAATCTCTCTAGAAATTTTCTCCTCCACTCTAAGTTTAGAATTCTGTAATAGGAGTGTGAGTGCTTGTAAGGGTTATCTTCTAAGCCCGACAAAGGAGAAAAGCTGTAAAAGGGTAGTTGGCCTTCGCCTATTAAAGGAAGGCCTCTAGTGGATGCCGGTGACCTCGTCGGAGGAGCAAGCCAAAAGTGGATGTAGGTCACGTTGATCGAACCACTCTAGAACTCTGATTTGCATTTACTTCCTATCATTTATATACTGCAAACCTCTTTAATAGCTTACTGCCTTCAATATGTTTACGTACGCTTTCAAAGTATTACCTTTACAAAATGGTTTTATGTCGGAAATGGTTTTAATCAAAACGAAGTTTTGAAGACTTAATTTTTACCACTGCACTAATTCACCCCCCCTCTCTTAGTGCTGACCTCGACTCTTGATCCTAACAGCCATGACACAGCTCCCCCTGTAAAGGTAAGTACATAACTTGATGTGGACTTCCTCGTATCTATATATTTTGCCATATTTGCATCTGTGTAAGTTGCCAACACAGGTGATCCACCTCCAAAGCTTAAACAAATATTAGAGCTCCCTTTGAGATATCTCAAAATCCACTTCACTGCTGCCTAGTATTCTTTGCCTAGATTTGCAAGAAATCTGCTAATAACACCCACTACATATGTGATGTCCGGCCTCATACATACCATCGCGTACATTATACTTCCAACTACTAAAGCATAAGGAACCTTTTGCATCTTTTCCTTCTCCTCATCACTTGACGGACTCTATTCTGAGCACAATTTGAAGTGACCTACAAGAGGAGGACCAATTGGTTTTACATTGCTCATACTGAATCTTTCTAATACCTTCTCGATATACTTCTCCTATGGCAATCAAATCTTCTTATTTTTCCTATCATGAGAAATCTGCATACTCAGTATTTGCTTTGCTGGCCCCATGTCCTTCATTGCAAAAGACTCACTTAATTCCTTCTTCAACCAGTCAATTTTAGACATATAATGATCTGAAGCTGTTCTTTTATATTCATTTTCTATCATAAATGAATCAAACTTTCTGTACCACTATCTTGGAGCTTGCTTCAGCCTATACAAGCTCTTCTTCAACTTACGAACAAAGTTCTTTTTACCTTTGACTTTGACGCCTTTTGGTTGCTCTATATAAATTTCTTCCTCTAAATCACCATGAAGGAAAGCTGTGTTCACATCTAACTACTTAACCTCCAAGTCCTGGCTAGTAGCAATACCAAAAGCAACATGAATAGAAGATATTTTAACAATAGGAGAAAAAATCTTATCAAAGTCAATACCTTTCTTTTGACCAAAGCCTTTCACAACCAATCTAGCTTTGTACTTTGGTTAAGAACAATATTCTTGAGTCTTCAACTTAAAACCTCACTTGTTCTTCAAGGCCTTTATTCCATTTGGTAGTAGTACTAAATCATAAGTGTGGTTCTTCTAAAGAGCATGCATCTCTTCCTACATAGCAACTAACCACTTCTCTTTCTACTCACTTTCAATTGCTTCCTGGTAACTCTCTAGTTCACCTACA
Source organism: Musa schizocarpa (assembly GCA_900464855.2). NCBI lineage: Eukaryota > Viridiplantae > Streptophyta > Magnoliopsida > Zingiberales > Musaceae > Musa > Musa schizocarpa. The sequence continues at coordinate 15,468,722 of LS990916.1, read as the reverse complement.
TCAGTAAGCATCACATACCCATTTGTAGAGCATCTTCTGGAAGTTTGATGTTGTCTAAAAGAACTCAACTTCGGTTCTGCGGGAAGTTGCTCTCCAACTTCTTCTTACTCAACATGTCCTACAGATAAATCAACATCAGGCTCTATATCATCTTTTTGCACATCTTTCTCATCACCCTGATATACTGGAGGAGTAACTGGGTCACAATCTGCTAATCCTTCTGCAGAAGTCTTGGCCGATATCTTCTTCTTCAAATCTTCAAAGGTTTGATTCTCAAAGAAGACTACATCTTTACTTTTGAACACCTTCTAGTTTTTTGGATCCCAAATCCTGTAACCAAATTGATCATGTGAGTAACCAAGAAAAATACATTCTTTAGTCATACCATCTAGCTTGGACCTCTCATTGTTTAGAACATGTGCAAATACACGATAACCAAACACTCTCAAATGCTTGTAGGAAATATCTTTCCCTGACTATACATGCTCTACAACATTACCATCTAGGGCTATACATGGCGACAAGTTGATCGCATCAAGTGCAGTCCTCAAAGCCTCATCCTAAAACCTTTTGGGTAGCTTGGCCTATGAAAGCATACATATGATATTTTCCATGATGGTGCGGTTCATCCTCTCTGTAATTGCATTTTGCTGAGGTATACCAGGAACTATCATCTCATGTTGGATCCTATGTGACCTACAATAATCATTAAATAATTCTATATACTCACCACCATTATCTGATCTTATGCATTTCAATTGCCTTTCTATCTCCCTTTCAATCTTGGTATGAAACTCTTTGAAGATATTAATCACTTGATCTTTGGTCTTCAAAGCATAAGCCCAATTTTTTTTAGAAAAATCATCTATAAAGTGACAAAATAAAGTGTACCACTTATACCAAGAACATCAACAGATCCACCAAGAGTTTTTGTCCTCAAAGGACCACATACATCTATATAAACATAGTCTAAGACTTGCATTTTTCTAGATATAGCAAGACTAGCAAATGAAAGTCTGTGTTGTTTACCAGCCAAACAATCAATACAAGGGTTCAGATATATACCTTTGAGGCCTAGCAATACCTCTCTCTTGGAAAGAGCTTGTAACTCCTTCTCGCTCATATGTCTCAGTTGCCTATATCACAACTCCATACTAAAGTCTTTCTCTGTAGCATTTAACTACTCATCACAAGCTTTGGCCTGCAACCTGTAGAAGGTGTGATATTTCTTTCCACTAGCTATAACAAGAGAACCCTGAGCTTCCATTGCCCTTTATAAAATCTACTATCATAGTATTCATCATCTAGTCTTCCAACTGAAATTAAATTCAGCCTCAAGTCAACCACATGCCTCACATCCTTAAGCACCAACTTGCAGCCAAGGTTAGTCTTTAAATGGATATCATCCATGCCAATGATATCTACTGTGCCATAGTTGCCCATTTTGACAACACCAAAATTTTCAGACTTGTATGTAGCAAAAAACTCCCTCCGTGGTGTATCATGATAAGTAGCACATGTGTCAATCACTCATTCAAGATCCTGACACACATAAAAAAAATATCATCAAAAGGAAACAAAATCAAATAATCACCACCCTACACTATAGTTATAGTATTATCATTTGACTTTGTAGACTCCACTTCTTTTCCTTTTTTCTTGCTCTTCTTAGGTTGCTTACATTGGTTCTTGTAAGGTCCTTTCTCACCATAGTTATAGCAAACAATATCTTTTCTTGATCGTGACTTACTCCTACCCATGCATGAACTACTTCTAGACTTTGACATTCCTCTATTCTCTAAGATAAGTGTCTATGAATCATTTTGAGATGTTGTTGAATTTTTTCTTCTCAATTCCTCATTCAACAAATTGTTTGTTACTTGACTTATGATGACAACACCATCTGGCATAGAATTACTAAGGGAAACCACCAATGTCTCCCAACTTTCTGGTAATAAACTAAGAAGTAACAATGCCTGCAACTCATCATCAAGAGATATTTTCATAGAGGATAACTGGTTAGTAATACTCTGCATTTCGTTCAAATGCTCAACATTAGGAGCACCCTCTCTATATTTTAGGTTCACAAGTTTTTTGATCAAAAAAGCTTTGTTACTAGTTGTTTTTCTTTCATAGAGACTTTCCAATTTTTTCCAAAGAGAATATGCAGAACTTTCAGTAGAAATATGGTAAAAGACACTATCATCAAGCCACTATCGAATAAACCCAACTGTTTTTCAATCTAACCTCTTCCACTCATCATCTGCCATAGTTGTGGGTTTTGCACTATCCCCCTGCAAAAGTCCATATAAATCTTTGCAATACAAGAGATCTTTCATTCTTAGTTTCTATATCATCTAATTATTTCCATTTAAACTAATCATACAAGAAACATTACTGGCCTCCACATTCAAATACAAAAATTAAATCACCACAACCCTACTCTGATACCAGTTAATGAGATATAAAGAGAAATAAACTTTTGTATATAAACAAATACTAGTAGGCCATAACACAGCGGAATTAAATGGAACTACAATCAAATAGAATACCAAGATATATGTGGAAAACCCCCTCAACGTGAAGGGTAAAAACTATGGGGCAAACTAGAGATAATCCATTATAAAAATAATGAATATACAAATCTCAATCTCATGCCCAAAACCCTAGCAATAATCACAAGAGAATAACTGAGATACAATGATCACGTCACTGTGCACAATATCTAAATCCTTCCTAATTCTCCCTAAGTAATCATAGTAAGAATCTACTATAGATCTGATCTAACCTGAGATGAAAGCACTACTAGATGATTGAAAACAGTCTCTCTATATTGTCCTTGACTCCCAACGAAATCGCGTCCTTAACTCCTGGACTTTATTTTGCTTTATTCCTTGCTATCATAGTTAATCCTACACATGTAAAACAAACTTCGATCTAGACAATTAATACTAAGCATTAATCATGTTGTCCGGCATGTCATTTGTCCCTCGACACTTCGTCCGATTATTTGGCGCATCGTCCTCTCTTGCGGCCTATTGCCCAATCGGCCAGTTGACTTTGCAACTCCAATATCCTTAGCACAATATCCACTCTTCTTGTCCCGATGCCCAAATCCATGGCCTGAAGCCTTCTGTCGATACATCGACCGATCCTTTGGCCCGACGTCCAATCGAATGACATGTTTTCCTCTAGCACAACATGATTATTCTTGCTTTAATTGTCTCATCCTGATCGAAGCATCCTATGTCACTAAAAATATAGATCAAATCATAAACAATTATCAATTGGTTTCATCATCAAAATACGAGATTCAACAATCTCCCCCTTTCTGATGATGACAACTAATTGATGACGGAATTAAAACAAACTCCCCCTATCAATATGCATATAACTCTTGGATTCAAAAATCCAAGCAAACATATCATGATAAAATTATACATAATATCAACATACTTCTCCCTCTTTGTCATCAACAAAAAAAAGTTCAACTATCAAATGTTTGAGATATAATGTCAAACATTGCATTTATCATTATGCAATTTATAAGCTTGAAAATTTGGCAAGTGCTACATCATGTATGCTATCAAGTTTTAGATATGCATGTAGTAAGATAGCAAGTTTATACCAGCTAGCAAAAATTTTGAAAGCAAATGCAAGATAGCTTTCTTGTTGAAGTATGTAAGCTAGCGATTCTTGCTTTCTATTGCAATGTGCAAGTTGCAAATTTTGCTTCTTGAGATTGGCAAGATAGTGATGTTCAAGATAGCAAGTTCTTTCTTCTCTTTTGAAAAGTGCCATTTTTGCTTCCTTTGCAAAGTGCAAACTAACAAAATTTTACATTATTTTACAACATACAAGCTAGCAATTTGAGAAGTGTTACTTCTCTTTAAAGTATGAAGGCTAGCAAGTTTTTGAAAAATAATGCAAGATAACAAGCTAGCAAGATACAATGTTTTACATGAAGTAAGCTACCAAGTTTTGCATTATGCAAGCTAGTGATTTTTTTTTGCAAACTTTTTCCATCTTTTGATATATGCAAGATAGCTTGTTTTTGCATCTACTTAAAACATGCAAGCTAGCATTTTTGCATTTCTAGCAATTCTATCTCCATATATCATCATGCAAGCTAGCAATATTTCTTGATTTTTGTAAGTTTATAAATTTTGCTAGATGTGCAAGTTTAATTTTTTTTTTTTTTTTGCTTCTTGAGATAGGCAATATAGCACTTCTTGGTGATGTTCAAAATAGCAAGTTCTACATCATGTAAGCTAGTAAATCTTACAATATTTTAGAATATGCATAATTACTAAATCATCATAAATTTTAATGATATGTAAAATTATAAATTTTTCAAATTTGCATTTATGCATCTCGAGATTTGCAAGATAGCACTTCTTGCTTCTCTTTTGATATGAGCAAGCTAGCAAGTTTGCTTCTTTTGCAATGTGCAAGTTTTCAAATTTTGCATCTTGAGCTAACAATATTTCTCCCCTTTTGTTATTGTTAAAAAGAAGGGAAGAATACAGTTTTGTATTTCTTTTTCCCTTTACAACAATTTTCAAATCATGACAAAGGATGAATAATCAAGTTATGAATGTCAAAATAATTTTTCATCATGAATATTTTATCATTGCATGCATCATTATCATAAGTTGAAGTATTGCATGCATAATATAAAATCATCACTCATAATTATATTAATATTTCAATCATTATTTCAATATGTTTGTGCATCATTATGGTTTTAATTTACAACATGCACAATTTTAAAACTTTGAATATGGTATCCTTACTTCATGCATGACATAAATAAATCAATCATCATCATGGGCATATCATACATGATATTCAAGCATTCATGATACATCATTTTGGCAACATGATCATGGCTTTTCAAATGATGGTATCTAAATGTCAAATTACATTACATCCTACCATGCATTATCAAAACTCTTCCCCATTTTATCATTGTAAACAAGAAAGAAGAAGGGAAGAATATAATGGTATAAAATATTTCAATCATTTCAAGGCATACAAGTCATAAATACAAAGAAATCATATCATGAAAGAAAAGACCACTTGAATATCAAAAGACATGATTCATATAGTAAATTTCTTCTTTAAATAAAATATCAAGAATAAGAATCATAGGAGTACAAAGAAGATATCTTGATTAAAAAAAATCATAAGTAATAAATCCAAGAACTCACAAGAAAAATCATGATTCATTTAGAAAATCTCCTCTTAATAAAGTATCAAGTAGAATCGTAGGAGAACAATTAATGAAAAATCTTGATTCATAATAAATCTTAATTTATAAGTATCAAGAAATCAAGATCATGATTGGGATAAAAAAATTTTAATTTTAAATCATCAAATCAAAATCATTTTCAAGAGATTCACAAAAGTATAGATAGATTCGTTAATCTCTCCTTTTTTAAAATCGATAGAGTAGAGAAAATGAAATTTTTCAAGGAGAAAGCTTTCCACTTTTTAGTGTTTCAATTCATATGATTGATTTCATATATGCCAAATAAAAACATGTATCATTTAAAACCGAAAGTGTAAAATTTATTACGACAAAGTTCAATAAGGCATAAATCACCCAGAAATCATCATTCATAATTTTAAAATATAAAACCATTAAACATGATTTCAAATTAATATGCTCAAGTTTTTGTATGAAAACCTTCCATCTTATTTAAAACCAAAAAAGTAACATTTCATCATAATAAAAATCGATAATCCATAAATTGCAAGAATCAACATGCATAATTTTTAAAATCTCATGTATAGAATTAAATCATGAATCATGGTATCAAAACATCATTATGGATCATTAAATCATCAAGCATGATTTCATATTTTCAATCGAAATCATTTTATTTATTTTTCATGATTATTTTTAAAATTACTAGCATGATCCCAATTTTTTACCATTTTCATTATATTAAACATGTAATTTTTAAAAAATAATTATTCTAAACTAAATTAAAAATAACTTATGCAAAACATCATATAATTTTGAAATAAATTAAAGGCATTTTGATTACCTCATCGTCGAATGCCGTTAAGGCATAGTTTGCCACCTCGCCTTTTTTTATTTTCTCCTCGTCTTCGGAGGAGCTCGATTCATCCCAATTTGTGTTCTTCTTGCGTTCAAAGCAAATAGTTGCATTCTTTTTTTTCTTTGATTTTTGTTTTATGAACTTTTTAAATTTATTAGTAAGGAGTTCATGTTCACCATCACTTGAGCGTATGCTTGAGTGGTCTTCAAATGTTCTAAGTTCGAAATCCTTCCTTTCTTTGGAAGGTGGTTCTCAAGTTCTTTACGTGCATTGCACGTCATTTCATAGGTCATCAAAGATCTTATTAGTTCTTCGAGTGATAGGTTATTTAGGTTTTTAGCCTCTTGTATTAGAGTTACTTTCGGATCCCAACTCTTATTAAGAGAATGTAAAATTTTGTTTACAAGTTCAAAATCTGAAAAATTTCTACCAAGTGCTTTTAAACCATTGAGGACATCCATAAAATAGGTGTATATGTCAATAATGGTTTCACTTGGCTTCATTCAAAAAAGTTCAAAATCATGCATTTAAAAGTTGATTTTCAAATCTTTTAATCTACTTGTGTCTTCATGAGTGGTTTCAAGAATATGCCAAATGTCAAAAGTCGTTTCGTAAGTAGAAACCCGATTAAACTCATTTTTATCTAAGGTGCAAAATAGAGCGTTCATAGCTCTAGCATTTAAAAAAAATATCTTCTTCTTTAAATCATTCTAATCTTTTATTGGAAGAGAAGACCTTTTAAAACTGGATTCGATAATGTTCCATAAGTTCAAATCCAAAGAAAGCAAGAAAACTCTTATTCAAGTTTTCCAATATGTGTAGTCCATCCCATTGAAAAAGGAAAGATGAATGAGAGAGTGACCCTCTTGAAAACTGAAAAAAGTCATTTCTCTTGGGTGTTAAACCAACTGAGAAATCACGAGGCTCTAATACCAATTGATAGGATCAAGAGTGGCACTAAGAGAGGGGGGTGAATTAGTGCAGTAGATAAAAATGTTAGTTTCATGAAATCTTCATACGTTGAAAACCGAACTCAGAAATGCTTAACTTTGAAAGCGAAGTAAGAGCATATTGAAGGTAATTTGCAGTTAATATAAATTACAGAAAGTAAATGCAAACCAGAGAATATGCCAATTTTACAGTGGTTCGGTCATCGTGACCTACATCCACTCCATCGATTCCTCTTCCATCGGGGCCACCAGCATCCACTATCGATCTTTCTTTAATAGGCGAAGATCAACCTCCTTCTTACACCCCTCTTCTCATTTTCTCAGATTTAGGAGTCAACCTTTACAAGCACTCACTCCTCTCTTACAGAATTCTGACACTTAGAATAGAGGAGGATTCTCACAAGAGATTTCTATAGCGTTTTTCTACTTTTTAAACTCTTTGTGCTTGTGTCTCTTAACCAGGGATAAGAGGGGGATTTATAGGCTTCAAGTTGATTCAAACTTAGAGCCTAAAAATATCTCATCCCGGATTTCTCGAGCACAAGCGGTACCACCACTTGCGCTGGGCGGTACAACCGCTAGTTTCAATCTAACACTAACACTGCATTGGGCGGTACCATCGCCTGGGGGGCTGTGTCGGGTGGTACCACTGCCTGGCACCCTGCTAGGGGCGATACATCTACCTAGACTAACGATACCACCACTTGATATAGTCTCGAAGATTGTGCCATGACGATGCCACTTCTTGGAGCATTGTTTGGACCTCTCATTAGGCCCAACACAGTCTTTACATGAGCCAAGCTGGCCCCTAATTGAGTTGGCCCAAATCCAAACCTAATTACATGCTAACTACGATTCCTAAGACATTTGCTAAGCTAAACAAGTCCCTATGTCTTGGTTTCTTCCAGTGATCTTCCGACGATGTTCTGGTGGACTCCCGGCAAGCTCCTGGACTTCATGACGATCTTCTTAGTGAGTTCTGACGAGCTTCTCTAGCAAACTCTGAGACTTCTTGGCTGGTTCCAATAGAACTTCTGATGAACGTTCGGACTTCTATTGAACTCTCAAACTCCCAATGAAATCGCGTCCTTGACTCCCAGACTTCATTTTTCTTCATGCCTTGCTATCGTAGTTAATCCTGCACATGTAAAATACACTTCAATCTCGACAATTAATACTAAGCATTAATCATGTTGTCCGGCATGACATTGGTCCCTCGATGCTTCATCCGATTCTTCGGCGTATCGTCCTCTCTTGTGGCCTATTGCCCAATCGGCTAGTTACTCCGCAACTCCGATATCCTTGATGCAATATCCACTCTTCTTGGCCCGATGCCCAAATCCATGGCCTGAAGCCTTCTGTTGATATGTCGACCGATCCTCTGGCCCGACATCCAATCTTTTGACATATTTTCCTCTAGTACAACATGATTCTTCCTGCTTTAATTGTCTCATCCTGATCAAAGCATCCTGTGTCACTATAAACACAGATCAAATCATAAACAGTTATTAATTGGTTTCATCATCAAAATACGAGATTCAACAAATCCCTCCTCTAGATCTAAATTTAGAATTCTCTTTAGAGAGGAGTGAGTGATTGTAAAAGGTTCTCTCCTAAACCCATGAAAATGAGAAGAGAGGTGTAAAAGGGTGGTTGATCTTCGATCGTTGAAAGAAGATTATTAGTGGATGTCGGGGGCCTCGAAGGAAGAGGAATCGAGAGTGGATGTAGGTCACAATGACCGAACCACTATAAAATGGTTTACATTTCTATTTTGCTATTTATATTTATTGCAAACCACTTTACTTCTTCATTACTTTTGCTACGTACTCTTATGAACGTGTTTTAAGTTAATATCTTTTCCGAAATTAGTTTTATTCGAACAAAAGTTTTTCGAACTGATGTGATTTTTATCTGCTGCACTAATTCACTCCCCTGTTAGTGCCACTCTTGATCTAACTATTAGTATTAGAGCCACATTCTTTCTCGTTTGGTTTAATAACCAAGAGAAATGGCTCTTTTTGGCTTTTAAGAGGGCTTTTCTATCATTCGTCCTCGCATATTCAATGGGACGGACTACACTTATTGGAAAACTCGAATGAGAGTTTTCTTGCTTTCTATGGATTTGAATTTATGAAATACTATCGAAAGCGGATTTTAAAAGTCTTCTCTTCCAATGAACGATTGGAATGATTTGAAGAAGAAGACATTTTCTTTAAATGCTAGAACTATGAATCCTCTATTTTGCACCTTAGACAAAAATAAATTCAATCGGGTTTCTACTTGCGAAATGACTTTTGATATTTGGCACACACTCAAAATCTCACATAAAGACACTAGTAGAGTTAAAGACTCTAAAATAAATATGTTGATGTGTGATTTTGAATTATTTCGTATGGAAGCAAACGAGATTATTGGAGATATGTACAACTGTTTTACAAAAGTCGTCAATAGTTTAAAAGCTCTTAGCAAATATTGGAGACTTATTTAGCTTAGTGTATGCCTTCAAATTCATAGTTAGTATATAATTGGGTTGAAATTGGGTCAACTCAATTAAGGGCTAATTAGGCCCAAGTTTGGATTATGTTGGGCTAAGTAAAAAGGTATAAATAGTGACCCAACAGGTAAACCCGTCATAGCACAATCTCCGAGACTATGTCAAGCGGTGGTACCGCCCAAATACAATCTCCTAGAGATTATCAAGCGATGGTACTACTAGACTGGGCGGTGATACCACCCAATGGCAGGGTGTTAGGCGGTGGTATCGCCAGACTGGGCGATGGTACCACCTAGTGTTATTGTTGCAGGCGGTGGTACTACCCAGCATAGGCAGTGACACCATCAGTATCCCGAAAACTAGGGATGCAACACTTTTAAGCTCCAAGTTTGAATCCACTTAAGGCCTATAAATATCCCTCTTATCCCTAGTTAATATATACAAACATAGAGAGCTAAAAAGTAGGAAAATGTTGTAACAATCACTTAAGAGAATCCCTCTAGTTCTAAGTTTAGAATTCTATTTAGAGAGGAGTGTTTGTAAAATGTTATCTCCTAAACTTGTGAAAAAGAGAAGAGGGATGTAAAAGGGTAGTTGATCTTCGCCTGTTGAAAGAATATCATTAGTGGATGCCGGTAGCCTCGATGGAAGAGGAATTGGGAGTGGATGTAGGTCACGACAACCGAACTACTATAAAATCTGGTTTGCATTTCTACTTTAATATTCACATTTATTGTAAACTCCTATACTTCCTCAAAACTTTAAATGTATACTCTTACGAACTGTTTTAAGTTAAACTCATATTTTCAATATCGGTTTTCATTGAACATACGAAGAATTTTTCAAACCGGTGATTTTTATTCGCTACACTAATTCACCCCTCTCTTTGTACTAACTCGATCCTAATATCACTATGTATAAGTTCCAATAACTCAGTAGCTCGCTCTCCAATTCCACTAAGTAGAGAGTTAGTCAATTTTTCATAAAAGCAAGGCTCACAAGTTGCATATGACTCATAATCGAATGGATCTAGATATCCATCCTTTAGCAACTTTTGAATCCTTTCCTTATAGATATGACCTAGTCTATAATGCCACAAGTATACACTATTCACCTCATCTTATTTCTTGTTGGACGTACTTTCTTTCATAATATATGGAGCAATGTCTAGCATAAACAAACTATTATACTATGTCTCTCTAGTGATGATCTTATCATCCTTAATAATTAAACAACTATTGTTCTCAAGAACTACTTTATAATCATTCAATATTGAACATGAAATGAAAATAATGTTTTTGATAATAGAAGGAACAAAATAACATGCATCTAATTCAATAATAGCTCCACTAGGCAAATGTAAAGTGACATCACCGATAGCAATAGTAGCAACTCTTGCTCCATTGCCCATCTTAAGGTCAATTTCGCCTCTCACTAATCTCCTAGGCTTTGCTGGAATCTGTAATAAATTACAAATGCGATAAGCACTACCGATATCCAATACCCATGCACTATCACAAAAATCTAACAATTGAGACTAATCATAAATATACTTGAAGCTTCTCCAAGCTTCTGTTTCACCTTTTCTATAAGGTACTTCTTATAGTTTCTCTTCTAATGCCCGTCTTAAACCATCGTGAAAGCACTGGTCTTTGTCCTTCGTTGGGTCAATCTTGGCAAACTTTGCCTTATCTTATTTGCTCTTACCCTTACCCTTCTTATGGGACTTCTCCACTTCCCTTAACATATTTAGGAGTTCAGGAAGAGTCACCTCAAGTTGGGAACATGATTCTGGTAGGGACTAAAGCACAAGATCCACACATAAGATATCCTCTAAGACCATTCCTAGACCTATGAGTTTTTCTATCCATTCAATCAACTCAAGGACGTGGTTTTGAATCAGTGTCCCCTCAATCATCCTATCACGTAGGAGAATCTTGGATATCTCATATTGCTGAGTCCTTGTTCTTCAAACAATTTACGGACATGTAGGAGAATGGATTTGACATCTACATTTTCATGACATCTTTGTAACTCCAGAGTCATCTAGCCCAACATATAACACTGAGCAAGAGTGGAATCATTTATGTACTTCATGTAGCAAGCGATCTTAACCTCACTTGCCCCTTCCTCGAGCGTAGGCATCACTATATCAAGAACATACATGAGTTTCGCTATTGTTAGAATGATTCTCAATTTATGGAGCCAATTCATTTAATTTGGACCAGTGAGGTGGTTGATATCAAGTATTTTATGTAAGGGATTTGAAAGTGATATATTTCTACAAATAGGAGATGTAGCATAAATAACATATAGATTTTACAAAAAATAAATAATCAAGATATGGACATCTATCTTGATGTGATCCCACTATTTTTCTACAAGTCACATAACACCCTAAGCACATGAAATAGAAGTCTCCTGCAGACTTCTAGTGGTGATCAAGATTCAATTGATGTTTTAGTATAATCTTGAGGGACTCGACCGATCACACTAAACCCAAAAGGTAGGCAACTATTGCTGATCACAACTCTTTGTGATTCTCATCTTATTCGGCCTCTGAACCACTATGGCCTCAAGGGATTTGACCAACCATGATATTCGGTTAGGTCATCACCATTGTTACAAGATGAGTTTAGTTCAACGATATGCCCTCGAGAGACTCAACCAAGCATACCATGTCCTTAGGTCACCAATGACATCTCGATATTATAGGCAAGATATCGAATCATGATATAGGTGAGCCTTGAGGGACTCGACCAACTCAGCTTACATTGGGAATCAATTTCTTCTTATAACGATGGAAGGTCATGTGGGTCAATCTAATTACCTCATATTTACCGACTTAATATTATTGAGAGAGGAGATTTTAATTCAATCTCCTATGACATGTCACACACATACATATTTAATATATATCTACATCACATGTAAATATATATACATATCTAGTAGATGTACAAGCAATCACACATCACATGAGCAATCACACCAGATGATCATGGACCACGGCCTAATGTGATCAGGCTCAAGCTAGTGGGCTCATTCACTCACATCACGATCTATGCATGTATCGTTGCATCACCATGCCCTATGATTATCTATCTAGTCTTCATCGGTTCCGTCGAAATCTCGACGCATCTCCGTATGTTAGGATCGTCCATCTCAACCTCGTGGCTCCTGTTATCACCTCTACGTACCTACTGTGCCTCCTCATATAATTATAATATAATTACAAAAATACAAGCCCGAAAATAAATAAGAAAAAATGAAGACTCGCAAGCCTCAATAATAATACTAATAAAAATAATAATACTAATAATTATTATTATTATTATTATATCACACACAAATATCACATCACATGGTATATTATTATTATTATATCACACACAAATATCATCCGTCCACATGATACATTACATGTATATATAATTATATAGGACTACTAGATAAATAATAATAGTTAAATAAAACTTTTAATTAACTAATATTTTTCTGAAATTCGAGACATGTAGGAAATTTTCTGAATTATAAAGGGTATTTAGGAAATTTGGATAGAAAGGACAAACTATGAAATTTTAAAAATTTTGAGTGGCAAAATTATCCTTTTCCAAGCCTCTTAGATTAGTAGATCTCTATCTAATAATCTCTCATTGGCTCTTATTGGATCTCATCCAGATCCAATAATTTAGAGGCTTATTGGATATCTAATAAGATAGGGGCTCTAGCGAATATCTCATATCTAAACCTCTACTCATCGTAACACCTACCATATGTGTGTGACCCTCAAGGCCCAATATCGAGCTAGCCATAAGTCATATATCTCAGAACTCTTTTTGGCTCTATGAGTTATTATATCTATAATAATTCACTCAAGTCATCAAGTGAGGACGTGCTAGACCACTACGTCGTAGTCCCTATATGATATAGGAAAATTCAATCCATTGGACATGTATATCCTCACTAACTGTGTATTTATAGTTCCTTATATATCTAATATCCTAGAGGTTGTATACCAGGTATGGTGCTATCAGGCCCATATAGTTTCTACTCAAGTCTTGCTCGAATCGGATTCTCTCGGAGAACTCTTTCTCTCTCAATCCGAATGACCCTACCTAGGGATTTGCCCGAGCAAGAATACATGAGATATTCCTCTCATAATATCAAGAGTGGATGATCTACTATTGATACTTAATTAATAGCCCTTGTAAGGTTGGCTACTACTCTGGATGACTAGTTGTGCTAGATTTAGAACTTTCAAGCCTATAAATCTAGTATCAAAGAGTGGAGTACTCATATAGGACATCCTTAGTATCTCAAGTCTAAGGAGCAGATACACTATTAGGATAATGAAATTGTTGTCTGATAATGAGACATCATCAACCATCCAGCATTCCGTGAGTGGAGCAATTAGTGAACTCATTCTTCAATAAACACCTATGCGGTATCCTTAGTGTCCCCACATAAGCAGCTATGAGACCAACCACCTCCATCATATAGATAGGTATACAGCACACCAATATATTCATTCATCTTGATATCCCTCTCGAGTGACCTATAACCGAGATTATTTAGGGTCTATGTTTAAAAGTGAATCGGTCTCATTATCGTGATCTCATCACGATCTAATTCCCATTTCACAAATCCATGAACATCATAATACATATAATAGGCAATATAAAGTAAGAAAAATACCAAATAAATAATAAGCAAAAAGTGTGTATATCATGTCACACGAGTCATCACTCACATTATTGACTTGCAAGGCACATATAACTAGCACCTAAAGGAGGCCTGGGCAATGGTACCACTCGACCTAAGTACTAGTCGAAAAGTATTATTTATACTTTTTGATGGTTTTGGTAGTAGTAACGCCTAGGGAGATGGTAGTATTGCCTAGGCCAGTGGTAGTACTACCAAAGCCTTGATTCATGGCCTTGTTATGGTGGTAGTATCGCCCGATGCCAGTGGTAGTACTGTTAATACTCCGAAATTTTGGGGATTTAAAATTTTGGCTCCATTCTTGAAGCCTTTTAGGGTCTATAAATACCTCACTTATGCTTGCTTGATGGAGCATGAATTCTTGAACACAAAAGTATTATAAACTCTCTTTGAGTAGTGTTTAAGTCTCTTCTTCCTTCTTGAGTTTAGAAGTGATTCTAAGTTATAGGAGGTGTGAGATCTCTTATAAAAGAAAGAGTACAAATGTTATCTCCTAAAGATATTAAAAGAAGAAGAGTTGTAACAAGGGTAATTGATCTTTACCCATTAGAAAAAAGATTGATAATAAAAGCTGACAACCTCGAGGGAAGAGGAATTGGGAGTGGACATAAGTCGAGACGATCGAACCACTATAAATCAACATTTCTTCTCTTGCCTTAATTTGCTATTGCATACTGATTTACTTACTAGCAATCCTTACTCACTTTTTAATTGCATTTCCAATATGCATTTGTTGATTGAACTTTTTAATCCTTACTCAATTAGCAATCCTAACTCACCCTCCCTCTTAGTGCCATTACGATCCTAACAGTATCATCATAATCTTTTACACAAAGCCACAATATTATACTTCTATAATACTATCACTATAATTTTTGATACAGAGCCACAATACTAGACATTGGCAGTACTACCATCATAATTTTTGACACAACATCATAAAACTTGACTTTGGTGATATAACCTAGATAGTTTAAGGCTATGTCTTTAGCCTTCTAACCATCCAAATTTGTTCGACTTTAAGCCCAATGGTTTTCATGATAAGCGAGCTCTATTTCAACCAAGTACCAACTCAAATTGACCTAAAATTATCTTGATCAAGATCTTGACTCTTCAACCACTCATGCAACATATCTTCAAAAATTTTGACACATTGTCCACCCTTTTGTCATGTCATCCAATCTTTTGGTACTTCATTTGAACCACTAGCATATCGTCCTATCCTCTGATATATTATCTAATCCTCTGATATATTGACTTCATCATGATATTCGATCTTCCAACATGATATCTGATCCTTTTAGCATTAGGTCCAAAACTTTAGCACAAAATATTTTCTTTGGTATATCAAACTTTAACACAAAATATCGTACAATCTTTTCCATTGCGGCCCATGATTCTTCCTGATTTTAATTATCTCTCTCTAATCGAAGCTTCCTACGTCACTCAAATACATATTAAATTATAAACATTATCAATTGGTTTCATCATCAAAATCCGAGATTTAACAATCTCTCCCTTTTTTATTATGGCAACCAATTGATGACGAAGTTAACCTAACTCCCCATATCCATATGGCATATGTGAGATGAACCTTGAATTCAAAATGAATTCAAGTCAAGGCAGTTATAATCATTAATCCAAGCAACATGTCATCATAAAATCATGCATAATCAAATTTTTAATACATTATTCAATGCATGATCAATATTATAACTTATCCCCCTTTTTCATCAACAAAAATAAGAAGTGTGTCTAGCTAGTTTTTGAGATATACAAGTTTTACAATATACAAGCTAGCAAAAAAAAAAAAAATTTATCACTTTACAACATGTATAATCACCAAATCATCATTTAATTTTAAAGATGTGCAAGATTGCACTTTTACTTCTCTTGAGATTAGCAAACTAATAAGTTTTGCCTCTCTTTGCAATGTGTACATTTGTAAATTTTGCTTCACTTTAGATGTGCAAGCAAGTAAGCAAGTTTTTATATCTTTGAAATGTATAAGCCAACAAATTTATCTTCCCCTTTGTCATTGTCAAACAGAAGTGAAGAATATAATTTTATAATTCTTTTTTCCTTTACAATAATTTTTAAAGCATGACAAAGAGAAATAACAAAGACAAATTTACGTCAATATTTTAATCATAAAAAATAAAAGTTCAGTCATAATTTTTGACAAATCTCTTCTTTTGTTTATAGAAGGAACGATAGGAAACGATCTTGATTCAAAAAGAAAATTCGAGTCTAAAAATCGAGAAATCAAGATCATGATCCAAAAAATGTATAAGAATAATTTATGCATTTGAAAGATTTAACATGTCTAAGTTTATCATTCAAGCTAACAAAAACAAGATCTTGATTCATAGAAAAATCTCATGTATTAAATATCGAGAAACCAAGATCATGATTTGGATAAAGAAAATAAATCTTAACCCATAAAGTGTTCTTGTAAGAAATGTCAAGTCATTATCATTAACACGTTGGGCATGATACTAAATCAATAAATTTTCAAATCAATATTACTTGGGTATGCATGATACTAAAACATGGTTTCAAGTCTTCAATATATAACATGCATAATTTCAAACCATTACATTTCATCCTTGCTTCATGCATGAGACCAATCAATTATCACTATGGGCATATCATACATGATACTAAAGCATTCATGATACCAAATATTAAATCAATATTTTTAAGCATTTATCACTTCATGCATTAAATCAACAATTTGATCATGATACCAATCATTCATCATTTATTTTCCCTCTCTTTGTCATCTACAAAAAGAAGAATCATTCAACAATATAAGTGTTTGAAAGCATATCAAGTAAGTTTTACACTAATTTATCCAAGCTAACAAAAAAGAGAAGTTAAGCAAAAACTTTGCATCAAAAATGAGAAGCTAGCATTTTTGCTTAAGAGGTTTTCGGTTCTTCTTAGCAAGTTTATTTCTTCCTTTGTCATAAAAAGATAAGAAGAGGAAGAAGATTAAGGGAGAAATTCATTCTCCAAAATAAAAAACCAAGAACCAAATTCATGAAAAGATTTGAATCAAGTGAAATCCATAATAAATGAGTTTTATTGAATCAAGCTTCTATTTTAGCAAAGAGAAATGATTCATTAAAAGGATCAAGATGTCCATACAAAATCAAATCTCTATTCTTACAAATGATCATCACATATTAAAAGTCCATGAAAAAATTTCTTCTTTTGTGAGAAGAGTGAGGAAAAATTTATTGAAATGATCATTAAATGAAGAATAAAAAATCTATGAATAAAACTTCATAAATCAAATCTCTTTTCTTATAAATAGAAGGAAGAAGGATTAATTAAGTCATTAATCCAAAAATCATAAATCAAGGCTCTTCTTTTGCAAATAGAAAGATGATCTCGATTTAAAAATAAAATCTAAGTTATGAAGAACCGAGAAATCCAAAAAAGGAATTCATACATTTGGAAGATTTAGCATTCCTAATTCTCTTCTAATTAAATCAAATTGTTCCTTATTCAATTTCAAATCATCAAATCATCAAAATCACTTTTCCAGATATTTATTAAAAGTAACATAAATATATTTATTAATCTCTTTTTGAAAAATCGATAAAGTAGAGAAAAAAAATTTAAGGAGAAAGTTTTCCTCTTTTTAGTGTTTCAATTCATATGGTTGATTTCTTATAAGCATGCCCAAATTTTTATGCCAAACACATGCATCAACATTTAAAACCAAAAAATAACTTTTATTACGTTAAAGATCGATAATCCATAAATCGCAAAAATCATCATGCATAATTTTAAAATATAAACTCATTAAATATGATATCAAACCTAATTACATTTTCATTAAAACATCAAGCATGGTTTCATTGAACATAAGACATCTTTAATCAAAATCAAAAAGCAATACAAAAATCAATATGATACATATTATTGTTTTTTAAATACATACATAAGATTAATCTTACTAGGTCTACAAGCATTAGATTTACATTTTATTGTATTTTCATAAAACATATAATTATCATTATCAATTTCAAAATTACTAGCATGATCCCAATATTTTTTTATTTATTTCTAAATTTAAAAATAACTCATGAAAAGCATTATGTAATTTTAAAATAAAGTAAAGAGATTTTGGTTACCTCGTCGTCATGAGTTATCAAAGCGAAGTTCACTACTTTGTCTTCGTCGGTTTGCTCCTCATCTTCAAAGGTACTCGTTTCATCCCAAAGTGCTTCCTTCTTCTTGTGTTCATAGCAAGTAGTTGTATTCCTTTTATTTTTATTTTTAGATTCTTGTTTTAAGAATTTTTTAAGCTTTATTGTTAAGAGTTTAAAGTCATCATTATTTGAGCTTTCGTTTGAGTAGTCTTCTTGAGTTCTAAGTGCCAAATCATTCCTATTCTTTAGAGGGTAGTTTTTATATTCATTATATGTTATACACCTCATTTTGTAGGTCATCAATGACCCAATAAGTTATTCAATCAGAAAATAGTTCAAATCCTTGTCCTCTTGAATGACCAGTACTTTAAGGTCCCAACTCTATGGAAGGGATCTCAATATTTTATTAATAAGTTCAAATTTTAAAAAATATTTTCCAAGTGCTTTTAGACTATTGACGACATCCGTAAAAAGGGTGTACATATCTCCAATAGTCTCACTTGGTTTTATTCGAAACAACTCAAAATCATGCATTAAAATATTTATTTTAGAGTCTTTAACTCTACTAGTGCCTTTGTATATGATTTCGAGTATGTACCAAATGTCAAAAGTTGTTTCGCAAGTAGAAACCCTATTGAATTTAGTTTTATCCAAAGCACAAAATAGAGCGTTCATAGCTCTAGCTTTTAAAGAAAAGGTTTTCTTCTCTAAATTATTCCATTCTTTCATTAGAGTAAAAAACTTTTTAAAATTATTTTCAATAATATTCCATAAATTCAAATCTATAGAAAGCAAGAAAACCCTCATTCGAGTTTTTCAAAAAGTGTAGTCTGTCTTATTGAACATGGGAGGACGAACGATAGAAAAGCCCTCTTAAAAGCCGAAAAGAGTAATTTCTCTTAGGTGTTAAACCAAATGACAAATACCAAGCTCTGATACCAACTTTTAGGATCAAGTCGGCACTAAGAGGGGGTTGAATTAGTGTAGTAGATAAAATTACGTTGAGTCAAAAATTTCTTTGTTCGATAAAATCTGTTTCGAAAAGATATTAAATTGAAAGCATACGGAAGCATAGTCAAAGTAAAAATTCTATTTTTAATAAAAGTAAATAGCAAGAAATAAATACAAACCATATTTTATAATGGTTCGGTCGTCGTGACCTACATCCACTCTCCTTATTCCCCTTCCGTCGAGGCCACCAACATCTACTAACGATCTTTTTTTAATGGGCAAAGATCAACTACTCTTTTATACCCTCTCCTTTTCACAGGTTTAGGAGATAACCTTAACACCCCTCTTTTATAAGGTTTCCCTCACACACCTCCCTTAGAACTCTCTCTAAGCTTTAGGATGAGGGAACTTAACTTTCTAGTAGGGTTTACAATTTTAACATCACAAAGTTTTGCTCGATTTTCTTACTACTCCATGCGAGAATAGTTGAGGTATTTATAGACCCCAAATGACTTCAAAACTTAGAGTCAAATTTTAAATCCCTGAGATTTTGAGGTTTGGGTAGTACCACCACCTACAGCTTGACACTAGGTGGTACTACCGCCCAATCTGGCGGTACCACCACTTATAAGACTATGTCTAGGCGATACCACTGCCCAAACTAATGATACCACCGCTTGGCTCCTAATTTAGTTGGCCCAATTTTAACACAATTATGTGCTAACTATAAATTTTAAGGCATACACTAAGCTAAGTAAGTCCGGTAAGTCTAGGTTTCTTCCAGCGAGCTTTTGGCGATCTTCTAGCAAACTTCCGACGATCTCTCGGCAATATTCCAATAGACTCCCAACAAGCTCCTGGACTTCATGATGATCTTCTTGGCAAGTTCCTATGAGCTTTTTTGGTAAGCTCCTAGACTTCTCGATCAATTCTGGCAGAACTTCCGATGAAGGTTCGGACTTTCGACGAACTCTCGAACTCCCAATGAAACCTCGTTCTTGACTCCGGGATTTCATTTTGCTTGATGCCTTGATCGCTATCATAGTTAATCTTACACAATTAAAACCTACTTTGATCTAGACAATTATTATAAAGCTAATCAAATGTTGTCAGGCATGTCATTGATTCATCGACGCTTTATCCGAATCTTCGGTGCATCGGCCTCTCTTGTGGTCTATTGCCCAATCGACTAGTTGACCTCCACAACTCCAATATCCTTAGCGTAATTTTCACACTTCATGGCTCGATGCCCGAAATCATGGCCCAAAGCCTTCTACCGATATATCGATCGGTATTCCGGCTCGACGTCCAATCTTCTGACATGTTTCATTCCGGTCCAACATGATTCTTCCTACTTTTAATAGTCTCTCCCTGATCGAAGCTTCCTACATCACTCAAACACATATTAAATAAACATTATCAATTAGTTTCATCATCAAAATCTGAGATTCATCATCAACAATATTTTTCATCTTGTTAAATAACTAAGATTTCTTGTTTGTTTCGAAATGAAATAGGAAATGTTGAATTTTGGATTTTGATGATGAAACCAATTGATAAGTATTTATGATTTGATCTGCATTTTGAGTAATGTAGGATGCTTCGATCAAGGAGAGACATTTAAAACAGGAAGAATCATGTTGGGCCGGAGGAAAACGTGTTAGAAGATTGGATGTCGGGTTGGAGGATCAGTTAACGTATTGACAGAAGGCTTTTGGCCATAGATTCAGGCATCAGGCTAAAAAGAGCGGATATTGAGCTAAGGATATCAGAGTTGCAGAAATCAACTGGCCGGTTGGGCAATAGGCCATAAGATCGGACGATGTGCCGAAGAATCAAATAAAGCGTCGATGGACCAATGACATGCCAAACAACATGATTCATGCTTAGTAATAATTGTCTCGATCGAAGTGTGTTTTTGTGTGTGCAAGATTAATTACAATAGCAAGGCGTAAAGCAAAATGAAGTCTCAGAGTCAAAAACGCGATTTCATTGGGAGTTCAAGAGTTCGTCGAAAGTCCAAACGTTCATTGGAAGTTCCGCCAAAACCAACCGAGAAGTCCAGGAGCTTGCCAAAGAAGCTCATCGAAACTCGCCAAGAAGGTCGTCGAGAAGTCTAGGAGCTTTTCGGAAGACCACCGGAATATTGCCGAGAGATCGTTGGAAGTTCATCGGAAGATCATCGGAAGCTCACCGGAAGAAAGTAGACTTATCTTACTTAGATATATCTTAGGACTCGTAGTTATCACATAATTAGAGTTGAGATTGGGAGGTAATCCCATCAACTCTGTTAGGGGCCAATTGGGCCCGAAGTTGGGTTGGTTTGGGCCCGATTCAAGGCCCAACCATAGTGTTGAAATCCTGGCTGACGGTGGCACCGCTTGGGGAACAGCACCCCAGGAAATCTGGACAGTGGTATCGTCAGTAGTTAATGCTGCCAGCAATGGTACCACCATTATCAGACGATGGTACCGTCAAGTGGCAGATCCTATGACGGGAGTACTACCCAGGAACGACGGTGGTACCGCCAGTACCCAAGAAACTTGGGATGAGACCTTTTTTAGGCTCCGAGTTTGAATCAACTTGAAGCCTATAAATACCTCTCTCATCCTTGGTTAACAAATACAAGCACAGAGAGTTTAAAAGTGAGAAAATGCTGTAGAAATCTCTTGAGAAATCTTCTCCTCTAGCTTAAACTTAGAATTCTGTTTAGAGAGGAGTGTGTGCTTGTAAAGGTTGTCTCCTAAATATGTGAAAAGGAGAAGAGGGGTATAAGAAGGAGGTTGATCTTCGCCTATTAAAGGAAGATCGATAGTGGATGCTAGTGGCCTCGATAGAAGAGGAATCGGCGGAGTGGATGTAGGTCACGATGACTGAACCACTATAAAAATCTGGTTCACCTTTTCTTTTGTGCAATTTATCTTACTACAAACCTCCTTACTTGCTTACTGCTTTCAATATATTTACGAATACACTTTCAAGTTAACATCTTCCGAAATCAATTTTTAACGTACGAAGAATTTTTCAAAACCGATATTCTTACCATTGCACTAATTCAACCCCCCCCCTACTTGGTGCCGACTCATTCCTAACAGGAAACCCTTGCATTCTGGTCTAATCTATAATTGCAACCCATTATGCTATAGCTTGTCAAAACTCATAGTTAACCTCCTAATGATAGAAAATCACATAGAATATTCAATTTTCTTTTACCTTTGTAACTAGCATTATAATGGTTTTGTGAAAACTTCTTATTTAGTATTGATAGAAGATAAGATTTCCCCAACTTGATAGAAGATAAGATTTCCCTAATTATATGAGGAAATCTCTCTATTCTGTTTATTCTGTTGAGAGAAATCCTTCCTCCTAATCTGTATAAATAGGAGAGGGAACATGTTAATATATTCAAGCTAAAGCTATTTCATTTCTACAATAAAGCTTCTTCAATTATTATTTTTATCTTCTATTATTATTATCATGGTATCAGAGTAGTGAGAAAAGCGAAGCTTCGCTCTTGCCTTTGGCCAATGCCGCTGAGAAAAGCGAAGCTTCGCCCTTGCCTTCGGCCAGCGACCAACGTCGTTGTAGTCACATTCCTTAGAGGCTCCATGGCCAATCCTCATCTTCCTCACCGTGGTAGTCTTCGCTAATCTACCAACAATCGACGGACTTAAGGAGAACGAATGGCGGATGTAAGGAGAACGAAGGGAATGCTTGTGCCCTCACAACAATAGCAATCACAGCAACAACAGCGATCTGCTATTGCCCTACTCACGAAGCCTCTCGTTTTAAACCATTCTTTGCATCGATCCAAGATTGGTATCTTGTCATGAGCACCGGTATCCTTGTCATGAGCACCATCTTGTGGGGGCATGATAGAAGATAAGATTTCCCCAACTTGATAGAAGATAAGATTTCCCCAATTATATGAGGAAATCTCTCTATTCTGTTTATTCTGTTCCTCCTAATCTGTATAAATAGGAGAGGGAACATGTTAATATATTCAAGCTAATCTGTACAATAAAGCTTCTTCAATTATTGTTCTTATCTTCTATTATTATTATCAAGTATAACATAGGACACCCACCCCCTATCTTCTTTATTGAAGGGAGTAGCTTGTCTTAGCCAATCACACTTTTTTCGTTCCATTGGCAAGAAAAAGAGGATTATATACAAATGCAACCAACTATTAGCTCGAGATTTAAAATCATAAAAAAATAAGAAACAAAGAATATAAAAATTAAATTAAATTTCTCAAAATACTTATGAGGCCTTGAATTTCCATTTTAGATTTGATTATCTTTATAAATTGATATAGGAAAATGACACTTGGTAGACTATGGATACCTTAGCTATGTGATTGACACCTTAGCTATATGTGATCGACACTACAATAACATGTGATAGACGGTTTGATATCATATTAAAGGAGGACATTTGTTTTGATGAAAAAATTATTAAATAACTCTAAAACATTTAAATTTGATGTATAATTAAATGTATAATAATATCCAAATAAATTGGATCATCACTTACTTCAAATTTGTAATCCCCATTTTCGTATACACTCTCTCAATTCTTACAATTGACTATAAACACCCAAGTATATGGTCATAAGAATCTATCTCCTACTTGATTTCTCCTTAAATTCAGCTTTAACTAATATTCTAAATCCTATTGCCAACTTAAGTATTAGAGGATCTTTATTGGGTTTGCCCTTGATGCAGTTTTGTAGGGTCTTAGTGTAAGGATTTGATGATCTCGCTTTTGATCATCTTGTAACATTTCGGAAAAGGATCATAATTAGATCACAATCATCTGTCAATCAGATAATCAAAATATGTCACAATATAAACCAATTTAAATCCTTGTCCACTCTTGATACGATACTAAAACTACGGTGTTATTGCTTTACTCACAACATCAAAGATGAATAAATCCAATAGATTGAAGCACCTTAAGAACACGGCATTGTAGTTCCTCTTCTTAAATGTCACATTTGTCCAAAGAGATAAATCAACATCAAACACTTAGTTGGAAGTTTATTTAGTACACGCCATCGTTATTGAGTCTATCGTTTAGTGCTTGTTCAAATTAAACCTAAAAATTTTGTCAATCTTAACGGCTCAATAATGCATCATGGTTTTAAGTTAGATAATTATGAAGATATCAACTAACTCGTTAATAAAGATTTTGATAATTTATTATAAGAATCTGATTGGATTCATATCTCATCTTTATCACTTAGGCTTTTTAAAAAATATATATTAGGTAGATTAAGATTTTAGGCTTTAAAGCTATTTCTGCCATTAAAAAGTACGACACATGAAGCTTTTTTTTTTATTTGACTACATATATACATAGATTACGTTAAGATCATGCATACTAAACACATGTTTGTTTTTAATCTCACTAGACAAATCAGAGATAAGGGAAAAGATGTAGAAGAAAAAAAATAAGATAGAATAATAAGAGGGGGTTTAATTATGATAGAATAAGATAGAATAATAAGATAGAAAAAAAATAAGATAGAATAATAAGATGTAGAGAGAACTAAATAGGAGATAGTTCTCATAACCTTTAATTATGATATCATGGAATATCTTTAGAGCTTAAAAAAAGCCATCACTTACGTGGTTTCATCTCTCCCTTTTCCTATTCCTAAGAAACTAAGTAATCTTGTCTCCCTGTAAAATAAAAATATATAAATTCCAAATCTTAGTAGAACTTAGACACCCTTGCCAAAGAGAACTAATCCTATTAAGTGGAGTAGCCCTAGTCTGTCTTGGCTGAAGTCCAATTTGACTAAGTATGATTTTGACTGATCTGGATACGATTGAGTATAAGAAATATCATGTTATCGTCTTTTATGCTAATTAGAATCTGATTCTATTGTCATGTCAAGTTGGACTCCGTTTGTCTTTCAATTAAAAGTGAGATCCAACAAATGAACAACAAAAATAATACAGGATCCATTATAAAATTAGGCTCTAGATATGGTGGAATCTTCAAGGAGAAATATCATCTATGCTAAAAAAAGGAACCTTCATATTTACCTACCGAATCAAAGATAAGGGTCAACCACTTTTTGACTTCAAAAAAGTTTGTTTGGTCATAACAAATTCCCATCCCTAAAATCCACCTTATTGACTAATATATTAATTTTTGTCATTTTATTTTATTCTTTTTTTAGTTTCGAATTTCATGCTGTTGACGTTAAAGCACAGCACAATATGTAGATCGCTAATCACATAGGACCTAAATTTGACTTGACAACTTCTTGACAGTTGATTTCATGTAAATGTTGAGGGAGCTTATCTTTATTGTTAAGTCCATGGTTTTCTCAAACATATAAAGAGTTGGATTGTATCTTTAGATGTTGCCCAAATATCTTGAGACACTGAATCCTCATCTCTTGTTCCTTAGTAGGTGTGACCTTATTAGAAGTCACTTTCATTTCTTTAGTATAAATGATAGGATGAGTTGGAATCTGTCTTACCAGAAAGCCTCTATTATTATCATGAAGACATACATGTCTTTGTGCAACCCTACTGCCTCTCTTATCAGCTTCTTCTCCCTGGTATTAGTCTCCAAGTGATACATCATTTCTCAGTTATATTTCAAAATTTCCTTAGTAATTGAGATGTCTCATATAACAAGATCATGGAACTCCATCTAGTGAATCTACGATGGAAAAGGTTTCCCAATGGGCATTTCTAATAGATTCCCATGCAAGTCTCCTAGTGGAAGTGTTGTTACCATGCAACTGGAGGAATAATACCTTCTTCTTCTTACTCCTCTTGAGCCTCCTGCTTCTTCAGATTTTGCTCCACCTCTCTTTATCTTTCTCCTTTCCTCTATCTGCAGAGTAACAAGCAGTGTGCAGGGGTGTCATTTTAATAATATAATTGGTCCATTTCATTTGTTTTAGCAGGTGAGTTGAAGTTAAACTCTCAACAGATTCAGGTATCGGGACTTGATTTCAGATAAAGAAGACAGCTAACTAGCAGAAGAGAAGATTGAGTTTCGAGTGACGTTAGTATGTAGAGACTAGTCAGGATTAGATATTGATAAGGGAATATCCATGGATGCACAAGAAGTGATAGCCATTTACAATATAAGAGAGACAATAGTCTCCTCTGTTTTCTGGCAGATTAGGTTCAGAATTAATCTGCATAGAGATCATTGGTGACAGTATCAAAAAGTTTCTTCTGTGCTTACTGAATGAATTGGAAAATGAACAGAAGACCAATTCCAGACGGACATCCAAGGAAAGCATCCTAAACCAATGAACCATTGCAAGGCTTGAATAAAGTCAAATGACCAGTCTATATACATGTCTCCATATCCAGAGTTAAAACTGACATCTTACAGAAATAGTTGTCAAACTATCCAAGGCTCATTAGAGAGAATTGATCTGATCTTTTGAAAGTGATAAAGGAATATCTTGCCTTTTTGCATAAGAACCAAAAAGCATGACCACTTTCTTCGGTATTATATGATGACATTAAAGATATGGTTATGTTTGTGACTAAAATTTGGATTAGAAATGACATTCGATTGGATGTAATAAAGGTATCAGGCAAAACTATTTGAGCAGCACAATGAGGTGTTTATGTTGGGGAATTTGGCTAGTACCTGGCAAATGAATGTTTGTTCTTGAAGCAGAAGACAGAATATAATTCAAGCAATCTAGCAAAGAATCAAGACATCTGTTACTAGATCAGAATAAATTATCAGATCATTCTCTATGGATATTTCCAGAGAGGGTGCACATCAAATGCATGTCATGCAAATGAGAAAGCACAAACCTTGAAGAGATAACAACAATAACAACAACATGGAACTGAAGCAAAACAGGAACAATTGCATTCAGTAGCAACATGCCTGTGCTGCTATGATACCATCCACTGAGAGATTAAATCACAATATAAGATCTACCATCCAATGGAACATATTCAGATGCCACTGGTATAATATCTTCGGAGAATTTTGATAAATGTGCAAATTTGGTGTAATCAAGCAAGGCATTTCAAATAGCTAATGCAACATTTACTGAGGGGTAATGTTATAGCAAGTGCACACATCATATCAGAGACTGACCCAAACACATAAAACATGCTAATTGACATACAACTCAACAAAATAAATACATAAGCATCATACCATGGAACTGATAGACTAATCAATGGAGACACAAGCCTGGTAGATGTCAGCATTTGCCATTATTGGCTGTGCTGCAGACGGAAGCTGCCATGGTTTCAGGAGAGGGTCCGCCATCTTTGGTGTGCCTATGGTCATCCCACTGACCCCCTCAAAGAAATGGAGCACTGAGTTCACCGAGCGCAGCCTCGCAGTCAATTCGCTCACCTGAGCCCTTAGGATGGCATTCTCGGCCTCCACTTTCGTGTGCTTCTGTGTCTCCAGATTGATTTGCATTGCAATCTTACCATTTTGGTTCTTGAGCTGTGCCTCCTGGTTTATTAGATCATCCAAGTGCTGCTGCTTCCTAATCCTAGACCTCCTCGCAGATTCTCTGTTCGAGAGCATTCTCTTTCTCTTCCTCTCATCGATCATCAGCTGCGGATCTCCTTCCAAACTCGAAGCTTGGCGGACTGGAAAGGAAGACATACTCTTTTGCAGGGTGATTCCCTGATTCTAAGCTAGTCAAAATCGGATAGGACGGAAAGATCCCCTTTTTGGGGAACGAATGGATCAAGCAATGAGATTTAGTTCATGAGATCACATAAAACCAGTAGAGGAACACGAGGGAGAAGGAATGGAGGAAGCAGACGCTCAGAGTAGCGAGATTCATAAAGGCCTGGAGCTGATTCTCCACAGAATCAGAGACAAGTATATTAAGTTCATCAACAATCTTTAATTTCTTCCAAAGAAACCTTTTGTCTGTGAGCAGAGAAAGGTAGTTTATCGAGGATGGTACCAGATTTACCAAATCAATTCCCGACAAGAAGAAAGATCAAAAACAAAAGATCAGATTTTGACACTAGGATTCGACGACAGCCCCAAAACCAAACCAGTTGCGAAGGATCAGATCTTGAATCACAGCCAGAGATCGACCAGAAATAAAGAGAAGTATTGTACAGGGACGGAGGAACGGACACAGAGCGTAAGTAATAAGGAGAGTAGATAAGAGAATAGACACTTAGCTGGAATGACAGGCGCAGCCAAACCGACCAACCGATCGAGCAAACGGATGAGAGGACTTGTGATGCGATGGAGTGGAGTATTTATCGAAGGAGGGGGGCATTTCGGGACGATGATTGGGTTCTGCGCAGCACGTGGGCTGCTTTTTTTTTCCTTTCTTTTTCTTTTTATTCTCACTCTAGATTGAAATAATATAACTCGAAACATATCGATTGAATTCGGGGAAGGATGCTCTCTGAATGAGATGTACTTATGATGGGATTGGGTTGTCAAGTTAGAGAAAAAGGGAGTCAAGGTTTGTTGGGCTATGTTTCGATAGAGTTATCTCTAAATCCACTAGCTCTATTCCATTTTGATATTTTTCATATGTGCGAGAGAGAGGACATAATAATTAATATAAATTTAAAAATATATTTATATTTTTTATGTATATTTTTTTTAAAAAAATGAATGTTCAGTTGTAAAATGTATTGAATGTCTAGTAAATAATAAATCAATACTATATTTTAAATACACGTAAGTATTGCTTGAAAAAATTTATATTTTAAAATTTTATATTATATGATAAATTTACACTTTTAATATTTGTAATATTCATTCAAAAGTGATTACATATTTTTAAATTTAAATTAATAAGTATATATATATCTATATATATATATAATTTTACAAAAAAATTTGTATGGCTCAAATATATAACAAATAAAATTATATAATCATATAAATAAATTAAAATTATTTTTAAAATAAATAAATAAAATTATATATGAGATGACATCCATAAATCATGTTGCTTTAAGGAGAAGGGAAAAGGAGATGAGGGTTGGAATTTCTATTATATAGAAATAGTTTTGTGATTGTAGAGAAAGTCATATGGTACTTTAAAAAATTTTAAAAATGTTATTAACATTTTAAAACAAATGCTAAAATACTAATGCTATCATAAGGTAGTATCAATATTTGAGTATTTATGAGGCAACATAACCAAATATGATTTGAAAAAAATTTATTAAACGTCAAGTTATATTTAAAATGTCCATTCCATCAAATCTTAAGTCACATTTGAAATATTGATTGAACTCTCATCACATATTTCAAATATATTTTTAAACACACACAAAGTCATATAATATCACTTCAATTGAGAGATAACATCATGATCATGCTTCCATCAATGAAAGTGTTCCTACCATTGGAAAATGGTATCAATTGCCTCCATTTGTCTTGATAAAGATTAAGTCTTAATAGCATATGCTTTTGGAATAGTTATAATATTGTAATATTAGAATAACTATGAATTTGAAACGTTGATTAATTCACTTGGTGTTTTGTTTTGTTTATGTTTTTTCTTTTTTTTGATATTTTTTTATGTTGAATCTCAGATTTTGATAATGAAATCAATTGATAAATTCGGATGTTGCGAGAATCAATATGCTGATAGAACGGACAACACGTCGAAGGTTCGAACGATGCATCGGAAGTTCGTCGGAAGTTCAGATGAACAAACGACATGATAGAAAATTGAGATTGCTTGTATTGTAATCGTTTAAGCTTTAATTACTATAGTTATCTCTTAATTTGAGTTAATTTTGAGAGTATTCCTACTAACTCAAATAGGAGTCAATTAGGACTTAATTAGGGTTGAATTGGGCCAACTGTTTGGCTAATTTAGTGACTTAAAGCCACGTCAAGTGATGGAACCGCCGAAGGCTCGGCCTCCTAGAACTTGTTTGGGTGGTGGTACCGCCCAGACTAAATGGTCGTACCATCTGCAATTAATGTCGTCAGGTAGTGGTATCGCTAGAGCTCAATCTTCGAGGCTTTATTAGGCGGTCGTATCGCTCAGACTGACGATAGTATCACTAGTTGTCAAAGGAGTAGACGGTGATATTGCCTAATACCCCAATCTTTCATGCTTATAAAGCACAAAAAGTGAACAAAAGTCTTAAGATTTTGAGTTCTAAAAGCCTTGAATAAGTGCTAAGTGTCCTCCTCCTTAAGATTTGTGATTATTCTAAGAGATATGTGAGACTTGTAAAGATTGTCTCCTAAACTTGTAAAAAAGAGAAAGACTTGTAAGAGGGTATTTAATCTTCACCCATTGAAAGAAAACCATTAGTAATCGCCGGTGGTCTTGACAGAAGAGGAATTGGAAGTGGACGTAGGTCATAACGATTGAGCTACTATAAATACGGTGTGCTCTTTTTCTTTGTTGTTTACTACTTATTGATTTTATTGATCAGTCTATTTTATATTTACTCTAAGTCAAGCTCACTTTAGATATTGGCTTTCATTGAACGTAATTTTTTAGAATCATCGAAAGTTTCCATAGCACTAATTCATACCTCCCCCCCCCCTCCCCCCCTTTTAGTGTCATTCACGATCCTAATAGTTGGTATTAGAGGCACATTTCTCTCTGTTTGGTTTAACACCCAAGAGAGATGGCTTTATTTGTAATCTAGAGAGTCACTCTATCACTCGTCCTTCTATGTTCAATGGGACGGACTACATATATTGGAAAACTTGCATGAGAATTTTTTTGATTTCTATGGATTTCGATTTATGGAATATCATTGAAAGTGGTTTTCAAATGCCTTCTAAACTAATGAATGAATGAAATGATTTAGAGAAAAAGACTTTCTCTTTCAATCCTAAAGCGATAAACGTTTTGTTTTGTGCTCTAGACAAAAATGAATTTAATCATATTTTTATATATGAAACTGCACATAATATTTGACACATACTCGAAGTCACACATGAAAGCACAAGTAGAGTTAAAGTATCAAAAATTAATTTTTGATGTATAGTTATGAGTTGTTTTAAATTAAACTAAGTGAAACCATTGGAGATATATATACTCGTTTTATGAATATTGTTAATTGTTTAAAAGCACTTGGTAAAAAAATTTTTAACTTTGAACTTACAAATAAAATACTAAGATCCATTCCAAAAAGTTGGGATCCAAAAGTAACAGCACTACAAGAAGTAAAAGACTTGAATAATTTTCCACTTGAATAACTTATTGGGTCTTTAATGACCTATGAAATAATATGTATGGCACATGATGAATATGAGAATAACCTTCCAAGGAATAAGAAGGACATGACACTTAGAACCAAAAAAGACCACTTGGGAGAAAACTCAAGTGATGATGATGATGATGATGATGACTTGACACTTCTTACAAGAAAATTTAAAAAATTCTTAAAAATGAACAAAACAAAATAAAACACTAAGAACAAAAATAAATTATAAAAGGACATAATAATATGCTATGAATGCAAGAAGCTGGGGCACTTCAAAAATAAATGTCCCCAAATGAAGAAGAAGCTACCAAAGAAGAAGAAAGCACTTAATGTGACTTGGGACGATTTGAGTGCGTCCGAAGATAATGAGCTAACCAACAAAGACAGTTGCAAACTACGCACTAATTGTTGAATCTCGGATTTTGGTGATGAAATCAATTGGTAAATTATTTGATCAAATCTATATGAGAAAAGTGTACAGGATTAACTACAATAGCGATCAAGGCATAAAGCAAAACGAAGTGTCAAAGTCAAGATCGAGATTTCGTTAGGAGTTCGAATGTTCGTCGGAAGTCCGAAGGTTCGTCGGAAATGCTACCAGAATTGACCAAGAAGAAGTTCAACAAAACTCACTAAGAAGATCGTCATGAAATCTAGGAGTTTGCCAGAAGTCCACTGGAAGATTGTCGAGAGATCATTGAAAGTTTGCTGGAAGATCATCAAAAGCTTGTCGGAAGAAACCTAGACTTATCGGGCTTGTTTTGTTTAATGTATACCTTAAAAATCATAGTTAGCACATAATTAGGTTTAGGTTTGGGAGGTAATCCCATTAACCCTATTAAGGGCCAACTGGGCTCATAATTGGATTGGTTTAGGCCAGATTCAAGGCCGAACCAGGTTGTTGGACCCTATCTGGTGGTGGCATCGCCAGAATGGGGCGGTGGAACCACCTAGGGAACGGTCTCCTAGGGGGTTTGGGTGGTGGTACCACCTAGACTGAGCGATGGTACCACCGGTAGTTATTACTGCTAGGCGATGGTACCGCCAGAGTTCAACAATCTGATGGTACCGTCACTCAAAACGCAGATTAAATCATAAACATATATCAAGTGGTTTTATCATCAAAATATGAGATTCAACAATCTCTCCCTTTTTTATAATGACAACCACTTGATGATGGAGTTAACCTTAACTCTCGGAGTTTAAACAAACTCCCCCTATCAATATGCCATATTGATAGAACCTTGAATTCAAACTGAATTCAAGTCATTGCAATATTCATCATGAATACTTGCAACACGTCATCATGAACTTATGCATAACATCATACTTCTCCCCCTTTGTCATCAACAAAAAGGAGAAGTTCCAACTCTAATGTGTTTGTAGTATTAATTCAGCTTATTGCATGAAAAACATAATATCAAGTTTTATCATCATGGAGTTTTGAAGATAGAAAATTTAGCAAGTGTTACATCATGCTTATAACATACAAGCTATCAAGTTTTAGATATGCAAGTTTTACAAGATAGCACTTTTGCTTCTTTTGAGATAGCAACTTCTACATCATGTAAGCTAGCAAATTAGAGATGTTCAAGAAGGCAACTCTTGCTTCTTGAAATATGTAAATTTTCTCAACTTTGCTAGATGCGCAAGTTAGCATGTTTTGCTTCTTGAGATAGGCAAGATAGCACTTTTGTAAAATTTGTTTCTTAAGATGTTCAAGATAGCAAGCTCTACATCTTGCAAGCTAGCAATGTTACAACATTTTAGAACATGCAAGCTAGCAATTTAGAGATGTTCAAGAAAGCAACTCTTGCTTCTTGAAATATGCAAGTTTGCTAGATGTGCACGTTAGCATGTTTTGCTTCTTCTTGAGATTTCAAACTAGCAATTTTCGGTGATGTTCAAGATACCAATTTCTTCTCTTTTGAGAAGTGCAATTTTTGCTTTCGTCTTGAATTGTGCAAGCTAGCTAGTTTGCCTCTTTTCATGATGTTCACGCTAGAAATTCTTGCTCCCCTTTGTCATTGTCAAAAAGAAGGGAAGACCCTTATATCAATTTTCAGATTATGATAAAGGTAAGTATCAATCTTATTTGTGCATCATTATATATTCAAATTAAAACATACACAATTTCAAAAACCTTATTTTTCATGCACGATACTGAAAAATAAATCAATCATCATTAATGAGCATATCATATATGATACTCAAACATTAAAATTTTTAGCATTTATCAACATGTTGATCATGATACTAAACATTCATTATTTAAAGCATTCATGATACATATCATATGCAATACATCATATACATCATTGTCATAAGTATTGCATGCATCATTTCAAATTCATGAATATTTCATCATTGCATGCATCATACCAAATCATAAAATATAAAATCATTATTAATGCATGATTCCAAATCATCATTTATTTCACATCATGATGGTACCAATTTTGTCAAATTACATCCTATCATGCATGATCAAAATTTCTTATCATAACAAATTAATGAATATTTCATGTATTCATATCATCACATAAGGAATATCAAGAAGAATTATTAGGTGATGAGATGTATTTCATTCATTCAAATAATTTTACATAACAAAATTCAACTCATAAGCCTTAAAAGATGTCATGAGAAAACATATAAACAGTTTTGATTTATAAAATGAATACTCAAGTTATAATTTCGAGAAATCAAGAGAAACCGTGATTCATTTTAACAAATCTTCTCTTAAATAAATAACATAAATAATTCTTAGGAGATCATGAAAAAGATAGAGTTCATTCAATCTTGTAAGAGAACAAGATATTAATTCATACATATAAAATCTTGATTTAAGCATAAGAAATCTCAATTTATAAATTTTGAAAAATCAAGATAAAGCTCATTTAAATCATCAAATCAAGATAAATAAATTTTCAAAAATGAATTGTTAGGATCAAGAAAATCCGAAAATGAAGTTTGACAATTTCATGCATTCGGACATGGTTTTGCTATAGATTTTCAAACACAATCATGAAGATAAAACATGCTCATGATCATGAAAATTTTTGTATCCAAAACACATAATTTCCAACATGTTATTAAAGCATGTAATACTGCAAAATTCTCATTATAGCAATTATATCCTACAAGATCAAAATTTCTCCTCATTTTATCATTATAAACAAAAAAGAAGAGGAGAAGAACAATATAGTGTAAAATATTTTAATCATTTCAAGGCATACAAGCCATAAATACAATCACATCATGTCATGAAAGATAAAATCTCAAGGATCATGTTAATACTAAAAGACATAATTCATTTAAATAATTTCTTTAATAAAATGCAAGAAGTCATGGTGAACGATCTTGATTTACATAAAGTTTCAAAACATAATTATCAAGATCATGGTTAGTTTTATAGATCTCCTCTTTAGGAAATGGTAAAAGGAAACGTAGGAGATATAAGATTTTGATTCATAAAGAAGATCTCAAGTAATTCCAATAAACTAAGATCATAATTAGGATAAAAATTCATTCAAATTTAAATCGTCAAATCAAAATCATTATCAAGAAATTCATAAAAAGATAGTCAAATAGATTCATCACAATCAATAAGATAGAGAAAAAGAATTATCAAGAAACATGCTTTTCTCTTTTTAGCCATTTTAATTTATATGAATTATTTCATAGAAGCATGCCTTTTTCATTTATGTAAACATGCATCAACGTTTAGGATCGAAAAATGAATTTCATCATAAAAACTATCAAGATCAATAAACCACAAAAATCATCATGTATAACTTTAAAATCTCATGCACAAAACCGTCAAATCATGGTATCAAAATTTCAATATTTTCATTACAACTATATTCATTACTTCAAATCAAATATAATTTCATTAAAAATCGAGAAATAACAATGGAAA
The DNA here is from genome assembly GCA_900464855.2 of Musa schizocarpa. Classification (NCBI taxonomy): domain Eukaryota; kingdom Viridiplantae; phylum Streptophyta; class Magnoliopsida; order Zingiberales; family Musaceae; genus Musa; species Musa schizocarpa. The sequence continues at coordinate 15,433,249 of LS990916.1, read as the reverse complement.
TAAACATGATAAACATTATTACTTCTTAACCATGATTTCATATTTTCAATCAAAATCATTTTGTTTGTTTATCATAAAATATACAATATTATCATTTTCGAAATTACTAGCATGATCATAATTTTTATATTTTTATTTTTAAAAATATATTTTTTAAGAAAATTAATTCTAAACTAAAAAAGAAAATACATCATGAAAGCATCAAGTAATTTCAAAATAAATTAGGGAGATTTCGATTACCTCATTATTGAAAGTGGTTAAGGCGAAGTTTGCCACCTCGCCTGATTTTCTCCTCATCTTCGGAGGAGCTTGATTCATCCTACTTTGTGTTATTCTTCTTTGGTCTCTTCCTCCATTTAAGTTCATTAATTATTTTAGATTTATGTTTAATAAACTTATTAAGATTTAGTATTCGAAGTTCAAGTTCATCATTGTCCTCATCACTTGAGTCATCGCTCAAGTGGTATTCATTTGTCCGGAGTTCTAAATCATTCCTGTTCTTTGGAAGATTTTTTATTCAACATGTGCATTATGCACCATTTCATATGTCATCAATGAACCTATTAGTTCTTCAAGTGGAAAAATATTTAAATCTTTTGTTTCTTGTATTGTGGTTATTTTAGGATCCCACCTTTTTGGAAGGGATCTTAAGATCTTGCTTACGAGATCAAAATTCAAAAATGACTTACCAAGAACTCTTAGATTATTGACGACATCTGTGAAACGGGTGTATATGTCGCCTATAGTCTCGCTTGGTTGCATTCGAAAAAGCTCAAAATCATACAATAAAATATTAACTTTTGAGTCTTTGACTCTACTAGTTCCCTCGTGCGTGATTTCAAGTGTTTGCCAAATATCAAAAGCCGTTTCGCACGTAAATATCCGATTGAACTCATTTTTATCCAAAGCACAAAATAAGGCATTCATAGCCTTTGCGTTTAAAGAAAAATACTTCTTCTCCAAATCCGACCATTCGTTCATCAATTTAGAGGGAAGTTAAAAATTATTTTCAACAATATTCCATAAATCCAAATTCATAGAAATCAAGAAAACTCTCATTCATGTTTTTCAATAAATGTAGTCCAATCCGTTAAACAACGGTGGAAGAACAACCGATAAGCCCTCTTGAAAGCAATGAAGAGTCATTTCTCTCGAGTGTAAATCCGAAATGAGAAATACCGAGCTCTGATACCAATTGTTAGGATTAAGAGCACTAAGAGGGGTGAATTAGTGCAACGGAAAACTTTCGATGATTGAAACTGTGTTTGTCATTGAAATATGATTCCGACGTAAAAATTATTTTATGCAGATAATAACTTTGAAAGCTTACAAAAACGTATTTAAAGTAAAGTAAGGAAGCCGGTTTGTAGTTAAGATAAATAGCACAAAGGAAATGTAAACCAGATTTTAGAGTGGTTCGGTCAAACGTGACCTATATCCACTTTCGGCTTTCTCCTCCGACAATGTCACCGATGTCCACTAGAGGCCTTCCTTCAATAGGCGAAGGCCAACCACCCTTTTACAGTTTCACACCTTTTGACGGGCTTAGGAGACAACCCTTATAGAATTTCTCTCCTCTCTTAAAAGCTCAAAACTTGGAAGAAAAGAGGGAGGAGAACTTCTAGCCTTTACAACACTTTTGATCTCTAAAAATTACAAAGTAAGATTAAGCTTTCGGTGCCCTTTCATGCATGAAAGGGTGGGGTATTTATAGGCCCCAAACTGATTTGAATTTGGAGCTCAAAAATATTATTTCTCGGATTTCCAAGGTCTTGGTGGTACTACCACTTGACTAGGGTGGTACAACTGCCTGGCAGCTCGGAGACTGATCCTCTGGGCAGTGCCACCGCCTGACAGGGGTAGTTGTACCACCCAGTCTCACTCAGAGACTAAGCCCAAGCGATGCCACCGCTTGACTGGGGTGGTTGCACCGCTTGGTAGAGCTCGGAGACCGAGCTCAAGCGGTTCCACCACCTGTCAAGGGCAGTTGCACCACCTAGCCTTGCTCGGAGACTGAGCCCTGGGCGGTATCATTGCTGACCCAAGCGGTGTCACCGCTGGCCAAGAAATCTGGGTCCGAATGGGCTAATCCATTTGGCCTAATTTGGGTCTATCAAGGGCCTAATTGTCCCAAGATTAAGTTAATGGGATCACCTCCTATTTCTAACTTAATCATCATGCTAACTACGATATTTCTTAAGACATTTATTGCAACTTGCTCAAATGTGTCAATCGCTTCTTCTAGCGAGCTTTCGGCGAACTTCCGTTGATCATCCAATGAACCCTCGGTGATGCTCCTGCGGACTTCCGGCAAACTCCTGGACTTGCGACGATCCACTTGTCGAGTTCCGACGAGCTTCTTTTGGCAAGCTCCTGGACTTCTCGGATTTGTTCCTGTAGAACCTCCGACAACCGTCCGGACTTCTGTCGAACTCTCGAAATCCCATGTGATCATGGTCTTGACTATGGCACAACTCCTACTACATGTCTTTCTTCCATCATAGTTCATCCTACACATGTAAAACAAAACTTTGATCGAGAAAATTAATCCGAAGCAATTAACCAAGTTGTTCGGCATGTCATTGGTCCCTCGACGCTTCATCCGATTCTTCGATGCATCGTCCTCTCCTATGGCCTATTGCCCAATCAGCCAGTTGACTCTGCAACGCTGATATCCTTAGCGCAATACTCGCTCTTCTTGGCCCGATGCCCGAGTCCACGGCACAAAGCCTTCTGTCGATACATCGACCGATCCACCGACCCGACGTCCAATCTTCTGACATGTTCCTCCGCCACAACATGATTTTTCCTACTTTAATTGTATCATCCTGATCGAAGCATCCTGCGTCACTCAAAATATAGATTAAATCATAAACATATATCAAGTGGTTTCATCATTAAAATACGTGATTCAACACCTTTACACCCCCTTTTTACAAAGCTTCCCTCACACTCTCCCTTAGAATGGTCTCTAAACTTTAGGAGGAGGGAATCTATACTTTACAAGGGTTTTCAACACTAGAAACATAGAGTGTTTGTTCACTTTTCTTGCTACTCCATGCTGGAATAGCTAGGGTATTTATAGACCCCAAATAACTTCAAAAATAGAGCCAAAATTCAAATCCATTAAAATTTTAAGGTATGGGCGGTACCACCGCCTATACTGAGTGGTACCATTGCCCAGTCTAGTGGTACCACCGCCTAGAAGACTGTGTCTATACAGTACCACCACCTAATATAGTCTTGGAGATTGTATCATGACGGTTTCACCTGTTTGGTCACTATTTGGGCCTTTTTCTTGGCCCAACATAGCCCAAACTTGGCCCAACTATCCCTTAATTGGGTTAGCCCAATTCTAATCCCAATTATGTGATAACTATGAATTTTAAGACATTTACTAAGCTAAACAAAGTCTGTAAGTCTAGGTTTTTTTCGACAAACTTCCGATGATCTCTCAGCAATGTTCCAACGGACTCCCGACAAGCTCTTGGACTTCACGACGACCTTCTTAATAAGTTCTGATGAGCTTCTTTGGTAAGCTCCTAGACTTCTCAATCAATTTTGGCAGAACTTCTGACGAATGTCTAGATTTTTTATGAACTCTAAACTCCTAACGAAATCATGTTCTTGACTTCGGGACTTTATTTTGCTTTATGTCTTGTTATCATAGTTAATCCTGCACACATAAAACACACTTTGATCTATAAAATTATTACTAAGTATTAATCATATTGTTCGGCATGTCATTGGTCTATGGATGCTTCGTTTGATTCTTCAGCGCATCATCCTCTCTAGCAGCCTATTGCCCATTCAACCAGTTGACCTCCGCAACTCCGATATCCTTGGCACAATATCTGCTCTTCTTGGCTTGATGCCTGAATCCATGGCCTGACGCCTTTTGTCGATACGTCGACCGATCCTTCAACTCGACCTCCAATCTTCTGACATATTTTCCTCCGGCCCAATATGATTCTTCCTGCTTTAATTATCTTATCCTACATCACTCAAAACGTAGATCAAATCAGAAACACTTATCAATTGGTTTCATCATCAAAATCCAAGTTTTAACATACACTATCGATATTGATGATCTTTGTAATGAAATATGTTTTTTGGTTTTGAATGATGACGCTTGGCTTTGGCATAGAAGATTAGGTCATGCTAGCATAAAACTGATCTCTTAAATCTTATCTAGAGAACTTGTAAGAGGTATTCCAGACATTAAGTTTGTTAACGATAATATGCAATGATGCTTGTCAATTAGGAAAACAAATAAAAGGTAGTTTCAAGTCAAAGAATCAAATAAGCACCTCTAGACCATTACCATTAATCCATATGGATTTGTTTGGACCAATTAATACAACAAGCTTAGGAGGTAACAAATACGCCTTTGTAATTATAAACGATTATAGTAGATACACTTGGACAAACTTCTTGGCACACAATAGTGATTACTTTAGGTATTTTTCTAAGTTTGGTAAACTTATTCAAAATGAAAAAGGCTTTATGATTTTATCAATTTAGAGTGATCACGGTGAATTTCAAAACCATAATTTTTAAATTTTTTATAAATCTAATGCATACAACCACAATGTCTCTACTTTGAGAAATCCTTAACAAAATAGAATAGTAAAAAGAAAAAATAGGAGTTTACAAGAAATGGCAAGAACCATATTGAACGAACATAGTCTACCCAAATATTTTTAGGCCGAAACCATTAAAGACGGTATGCTATATCATGAATAGGGTTCTAGTAAGACCATTACCTTCCAAAACTCCTTATAAATTATGGAATAACAAAAAACCAAATATTTTATATTTTAAATTTTTTGGTTCTAAATATTTTATTTTGAATAAAAAAGATGCCTTAGGAAAATTTGATACAAAATCCGATGAAGGCATTTTTCTTAGTTATTCTTCTATTTCAAAAGTCTTTCGTATCTTTAATAAAAGAACTTTGGTTATAGCAAAGTCTATACATATTGTCTTTAATGAAGTCTTCGAATGTAAGAAAACGATTTTGATAATAATCTTAATTTTGATGCTTTGAATTTAAATGAACCCTCTTCTCTTACTAACAACTTAGATACATCTTCTGAAACATCCTTACCTAAGGAATGAAAGTATATAGATGCTGGAGTTAATCATAGAAGACACATCAAAGGGTGTTCAAACTCGTTCTTCCTTTAAAAATTTTTGTGCCAATGCTGCTTTTCTTTGTCAAATTGAACTGAAATGCATTGACGAAGCATTGAAAGATGATTCATGGGTTATTGCAGTGTAAGAAGAGTTGAACCAATTTGAGAGAAATGATGTGAGGAAGCTTGTTCCAAGACCTAGTGACCATTTAGTTGTTGGTACTAAATGGATCTTTAGAAACAAGCAAGATAAATTTGGTATAGTAGTTTGAAATAAGGCTACATTAGTGGCCAAGAGTTTCAACTAAAAAGAAAGTATCAATTATGAAGAAACATTCACTCCTATGATAATATTAGAAGCTATAAGGATGCTCCTTGTCTATTATAGTAGTAATAATTTTAAGTTATTTCAAATGGATGTTAAAAGTGCTTTCTTAAAAGGCTTTATTTCTGAAGAAGTGTATTTTGAACAACCACCCAGATTTGAGAACTTTCTTTTTCCTAATCATGTGTTTAAGTTAACTAAAGCTCTATATAAAATAAAACAAGCCCCGAGGGCTTGGTATGAGAGACTTAGCTCCTTTCTTATCTAAAATGATTTCTCTAAAGGCAAGGTCGATACTACATTGTTTATTAAAAATTTTGAAATTGACTTTCTTATTGTTCAAATTTTTATTAATGATATTATTTTTGGTTCTACAAATGAATCCTTATGCGAATCATTTGCCAAGAGTATGAGCCAAGAGTTTGAAATGAGTTTAATGGGTGAACTAACTTTCTTTTTAGGCTTACAAATCAAACAACTTAGTGATGATATTTTTCTTAGTCAAACCAAATATGCATTAGAATTGCTAAAACGGTTTCATATGGATGGTTCAAAAGCTATCAATACTCCTATGAGTACCTCCACTAAGTTAGACATGGACGAAAGTGTAGAAAGATTTGAAAAAAAAAATTATAGAGGTATGATAGGTAGTTTACTATACCTCACTACAACTAGACCAGATATCAAGTTTAGCGTAGGACTTTGTACTAGATTTCACTCTAATCCTAAGCTCTCTCATCTTAAAGTAGTTAAAAAAATTCTTAAATATCTTAAAGGAACCCCTAATCTAGGATTATGGTATCCAAAATGTAAAAACTTTGAATTAATTGCTTATGCTAATGCAGATTTTGCTGTATGTAGAGAAGATTGAAAAAGCACATCCTGAACATATCAATTCTTATGTCTTATAGTTGTTTGTTGGTCTTCCAAGAAATAAAACTTGGTTGCATTATCTACAACCAAAGCGTAGTATATAGCAGTTGGTGCATGTTGTGCACAAGTTGTATGGATGAAAAATACATTAGAAGATTATAAGATTCACCTTAAGAATATTATCATAAAATATGATAACACAAGTGCATTATGTTTAACAAAAAATCCTATTCAATACTCTAGAACTAATAATATTGATATTAGGCATCATTTCATAAGAGATCATGTTAATAACTATGACATATCTTTAGAGTTTATTGATATGAAACATCAATTAGCCGATATCTTTACAAAACTTTTAAATGAAGAATAATTTGATTTCATTAAAAGAGAGTTAAGGATGTTAAATTATCCGAATGCATGAGTTTGTTGTATATCTTTTTCAAACTTTTTTGATTTTTTAAATAAAGCTCTCATGAAATTATTTCATTTCGTAAATAAGGTTTTCATGAAATCTAGAATATTAATTTACTTGGTATCAAATTTATTTCATACCCTTGCTCCATCACTTAATGATTTTTGATATACTTGGTCCCTTCACTCATGGATTTTATTGACAAATACATCTCTCATGGATTTTATTTATGGATTTTATTTATGGATTTTTGATCATTCATTTGATGCTCTTTTCCCATAAATTCTTCCTTACTCTTCTCATGAAAGAAGAATTTTTATGGACTTTTAATATGTGATGATCACTTGCAAGAATAAGGATTTGATTTTGTATGGGCATCTTGATCCTTTTAATGAATCCTTTCTCTTTGTTAAAATAAAAGCTTGATTTGATGAAACTCATTTATTGTTTTGGATTTGACTTGGACCAATTTCTTTCATGAATTTGGTTCTTGATGAATTCCTCCCTTATGCTTCTTCCTCTTCTTCTTATGTTTTATGACAAAGAAAGAAACTTGCACATCACAAGAACCAAAAAGCTTTTGCATATCTAATATAAAAATGTTAGCTTATCCATTTTAAAATCCAAAAGTAGTTATCATGCAAAGATTTTGCTTACATTCCTTTTTGGCTTAGATAAATTAGTGTGGAACTTATTTGAATTTTTTTAACACACTTGCATTGTTGAATGGTTCTCCTTTTTGTTGATGACAAAGGGGGAGAAAAGTAGCAAATTGATAACAAATTGGCATTATGAATGTTTGAAATAATGTGTAAAATATATCTTATCGTAAATGCTTGAATGTTTTGTGAATGCTTGAAATATGATTGGAATTGTCAAATACATCTCAACACATCGCAAATACTTGAAACATATCAAAATGTATTTCATATGCATCATATGTATCGTAGATACTTGGAATGTTTCATGAATGCTTGATAAATGTCTATCATTATGAAAAGGTATCATGAGCTTGTTGAATCTCGGATTTTGATGATGAAATCAATTGATAAGTGTTTATGATTTAATCTGCGTTTTGAGTGACGCAAGATGCTTTGATCAGGAAGAGACAATTAAAGCAGGAAGAATCATGTTGGGCCAGAGGAAAATATGTCAGAAGATTGGACGTTGAGCTAGAGGCTCAATTAACGTATCGATAGAAGGCTTTGGGCCATGGATTCGGGCATTGGGCTAAGAAGAGCGGATATTGCACCAAGGATATCGGAGTTGCGGAGATCAACTGGCTGATTGGGCAATAGGCTGCAAGAGAGGATAATGCGCCAAAGAATCAAACGAAGCGTCGATGGACCAATGACATGCCGAACAATATGATTCATGCTTACTAATAATTATCTAGATCGAAGTATATTTTATGTGTGCAGGATTAACTACTATAGCACGCATAAAGCAAAATGAAGTCCCGGAGTCAAGAACGCGATTTTATTGGGAAGTCGTGAGTTCATCGAAAGTCTGGACGTTCGTTGGAAGTTCTATCAGAATTGACCAAGAAGTCTAGGAATTTTCCAAATAAGCTTATCAAAACTCGCTAAGATGATCGTCGTGAAGTCCAAGAGCATGCCGGGAGTCCGCTGGAACATTGCTAAGAGATCGTCGAAAGTTCGTTGGAAGATCGCCGGAAGCTCGTTGGAAGAAACCTAGATTTATAAACTTTATTTAGCTTAGTAAATATCTTAAAATTCATAGTTAGCACATAATTGGGATTAAAATTGGGCCAACCCAATTACGGGATAGTTGTGCCAAGTTTGGGCTGTGTTGGGGCAAGAGAAAGGCCCAAACAATGAACAAATAGGTGAAACCATCGTGGCACAATCTCCGAGATTATCAGGCAGTGGTACCACCCAGACATAGTCTTCTAGGTGGTGGTACTGCCAGACTGGGAGGTGGTAACACCTAGTGTCAGACTGCAGGTGGTGGTACTGCCCAATGCAGGTGGTGGTACCGATCGTACCCTGAAATTTTGGTGATTTGAATTTTGGCTTTATTTTTGAAGCCATTTGAGGTCTATAAATATCCTAACTATTCCTGCATGGAGAAGTAAGAAAAGTGAATAAAAACTCTATGTTTCTAGAGTTGAAAACTCTTGTAAAGTATAGAGTCCCTCCTCTTAAATTTTAGAGACCATTCTAAGGGAGAGTGTGAGGGAAGCTTTATAAAAAGGGGGTGTAAAGGTTCTCTCCTGACCCTGCAAAAAGAGAATAGAGTTGTAAGAAGGAGGTTGATCTTTGACTATTAAAGGAAGATCATTAGTGGATGCCGGTGGCCTTGACGGAAGAGGAATCAACGGAGTGGATGTAGGTCACGGCGACCGAATCACTATAAAAACTTGGTTTGCATTTCTATTCTTGTTATTTACCTTCAATGTAAACTACTTACTTGCTTTACTTCCATTACTCTTACTAATATGATTTCAAATTTAACATCTCTCTTAAATGATTTTCATCGAAATCGGTTTGAATCGAATGAAATTTTTTTAAACCGACATAATCTTTCTGTTGAACTAATTCACCCCCCCTCTAAGTGCCGACTCATTCCTAACAGTTGGTATCAGAGCCTCATTTGTCTTATTTGGTTTAACACCTAAAGAGAAATGGCTTTTTTGTACTTTCAAGAGGGTCACTCTCTCATTCATCCTCCCTTGTTCAATGGGACAGAATACACATATTGGAAAACTCAAATGAGAGATTTCTTGCTTTTATTGAATCTCAATTTATGGAATATAATCGAATTTGATTTTCAAAAATCTTCTCTTCTAATGAACGATTGGAATGAGTTAGAGAAGAAGACTTTCTCTTTAAATGCAAAGGCTATGAATGCCTTATTTTACGCCTTAGATAAAAATGAATTCAATTGGATTTCTATTTGCGAAACATCTTTTAACATTTGGCATACACTTGAAATTACACACGAAGACACTACTAGAGTTAAAGATTCTAAAGTTAATCTTTTAATATACGATTTTAAATTATTTCATATGAAACCAAGCAAAATCGTTGTTGATATGTACACCCATTTTACGGATGTCGTCAATGGTTTAAAAGCACTTGGTAGAAGTTTTTAGGATTTTGAACTTATAAACAAAATTTTACGTTCTCTTAATAAAAGTTGGAATCTGAAAGTAACTGAAGAACTTAATAATTTAACAAGAGGCAAAAAATCTTAATAATTTTTTACTTGAAGAACTTTTTGGTTCATTGATGACATATGAAATGGTGCACAATGCACAAAATGAACTTAAAAACAACCTTCCAAAGAACAGAAAGGATTTCAGACTTAGAATAATTGAAGACCACTTGAGCATAAGCTCAAGTGATGGTGAACTTGAACTCGAGAAGAAAATCAATAAAGGCTAGGTGGCAAACTACACCTTAACAGCTTTCAATAATGAGGTAACCAAAACCCCTTTGCCTTATTTTAAAATTACTTGATGATTTTTCATGAGTTGTTTTTAAATTAGTTAGTAAAAAATAAAAAATAAAAATTACAAAAAGGTTATATCATGCTTCATTTTATTTTGAGAAAATGATCACAAAAATTACATGTTTTATGATAAATGAACAAAATATTAATCTAATGCTTGTAGACCTAGTAAGGTTAACTTTATGTATGTGTTTAAGAAGCATGAATGTGTATCTAAATTGATGATTTCCGAATGTGATTAAAAATGCTTCATGTTTAGTGAAATCATGCTTGATGATTTAATAATGTATAATGTTCATGCTTAATGAGTTTATATTTCAAAATTATGCATGATGATTCTTGTAATTTATGGCTTATCGATTTTTACTGTAATGAAAATTACTTTTTCAGTTTTAAAAATGGTGCATGTTTTGATTTGGCATAAATGAAAAAGGCATGCTTATATAAAATAATGTAAGTATCATGCTTGATGATTTTATATTTAATTATGTATGATGATTTGAAGTAAAAATGATTTTTGGGTAATTTATGGTTTATTGATCTTGATGATTTCCATGATGTGATTTGCTCTTTCGATTCTAAACTATGATGTATGGCTTTTATATGGAAAACTTGAGCATCCTAATATGAAATCAATCACATAAAATGAAACACATAAAAATATATATATATTATCATTAGAATTAAAATGATAAACCAAATTGTTTGTTTAAAGAAGCCTTATGTTTAATGTATTATTTTTTTGCTCATGATGATGAAATTTATTTTTCAATCTTTAACAATAATGTATGCTTTGACTTGGCATAAAAAAACTTGGCCATGCTTGTGTGAAATAAATCAAATAAAAAAAAGGTGGAAGGAAAATATTTTTCTTAAAGAATTTCTGAATCCCTACTTTATCGATCTTTCAAAAAATAATATCAATGAATGTATGTTTGTTATTTTTTGAATCTCTTGAAAATGATTTTGAGTTGAGAATTTGAATTTGAATGAGCTTTTATCTTGAGTTTTCAAGATTTATAACTTGAGATTTCCTATGCATGAATCAAGTTCTCCTGTGAATCTATTTACGTTGCCTTTATTGAACTTTCCGAAAAGTGATTTTGATGATTTGAATTTGAATGAGTTTTATCCAAATCATGATCTTGGTTTCTTGGAATTACTTAAGATTTTTTTGAATCAATATCTCTTCTTTGTACTCTTACGATTTTTTCTTTATATTTTATTTAAAGAAGAGATTTACTATATGAATTATGTCTTTTGGTATTCAATTGGTCTTATCTTTCATGACATGATTTCTTTGTATTTATGACTTGTATGTCTTATAATAATTGAAATATTTTACACCATTATGTTCTTCCCTTCTTCTTTCTTTTTTACAATGACAAAAGGGGGAGAAGTTACGATCATGCATATGGTAGTATGTAATTTGACAAATTGAAACCATCATAATATGAAATATCTATGACTCGGAATGATGCATGTAGTACTTATGATTTCATTATGATGATGAATATGATGTATTGCATATGATGTGAATCATGATTAAAATTGTGTTGACTTGAATTCTAGGTTTATCTCAATTATGGGATATTGCAATAAGAATGACACTTTATCTTTCTCATAATTTAAAAATTGATGAATTGCACCATTGTATTATTATTCCCCTCTTTTTGCCAATAATAAAGGGGCAGAAAGAATTGCTAGCTTGTACTTCTCAAAAGAGAAGAAAGAATGATGTTATCATGTGAATTTTGCTAAGTTACACTTTTCAAGAAAATGCAAAAATGATGCTATCTTGTATATTAAAAAATTTGCTAGTTTGAACATCATAAGGAAAAGCAAATATGCTAACTTGCACATCATTAAATTTGCTAACTTGTATATTGTAAAACTTGCATATCTCTAAAAACTGATTATTGCACTTCTCCATTTTATTGATGATAAAACGAGAGAAGTTATGATGATAATCATGCATACAGTGACGTACTTGGATATTTTGGTTATGCATGATTTTATAATGCATGCAATGATATGATAAATTGGTTATTTCAATACTTATGTTGCATGTAATGTTGAAATACTATGATTTTAAAGTTTCTATTAATATGGAATATTGATAGGGGTAGTTTGTTTAAACTCTAAGAGTTAAGGGTAACTTCGTCAATCAATTGGTTATCATCATAAAAAAGGAGGAGATTGTTAAATCTCAGATTTTGATGATGAAACCAATTGATAAGTGTTTATGATTTGATCTGCGTTTTGAGTGACGTGGGATACTTCGATCAGGATGAGATAATTAAAGCAGGAAGAATCATGTTGGGCCGAAGGAAAACATGTCAGAAGATTGGATGTCTAGTCGGAGGATCGGTCGGCATATCGACAGAAGGCTTCGGGACATGGATTCGGGCATCGGGCCAAGAAGAGTGGATATTGCACTAAGGATATCAGAGTTGCGGAGGTCAACTAACCGATTGGGTAATAGGCCGCAAGAGCAGATGAAACGCCGAAGAATCGATGGACCAATGATATACCAGACAAAATGATTCATGTTTAGTAATAATTGTTTAGATCGAAATATGTTTTATGTGTGCAGGATTAACTACAATAACAAGGCATAAAGCAAAATGAAGTCCCGGAGTCAAGAACGCGATTTCGTTAGGAGTTCGAGAGTTCGTTAGAAGTCCAGACATTCGTCGAAAGTTCTGCTAGAATTGAACAAGAAATCTAGGAGCTTGCTAAAGAAGTTTGTCAGAACTCGCTAAGAAGATCATCGTGAAGTCTAGGAGCTTATCGGGAGTCTATTGGAACATTGTCGAGAGATCGTCGGAAGTTCCCCGGAAGATCGTCGGAAGCTCGTCGGAAGAAACCTAGACTTACGAACTTTATTTATCTTAGTAAATATCTTAAAATTTATAGTTGACACATAATTGAGATTAGAATTGGGCCAACCAAATTAGAGGATTGTTGGGCCAAGTTTGGGTTGTGTTGGGCCAAGAGAAAGGCCCAAACAGTGACCAAACAAGTGAAACCATCATGGCACAGTCTCCGAAACTATCAAGCAGTTGTACCGCCAGTTTGGATGGTGGTACTACCCATACAAAGTCTTCTAGGTGGGGGTACCGCCCATACCTAGAAATTTTGGGGATTTGAATTTTGGCTCCATTTTTGAAGTCATTTGGGGTCTATAAATATCCTAGCTATTCCTACATGGAGAAGCAAGAAAAGTGAACAAAAACTCTATTTTTCAAGAGTTGAAAACCCTTGTAAATTATAGTCTCTCCTCCTAAATTTTAGAGACCATTCTAAGGGAGAGTGTGAGGGAAGCTTTGTAAAAAAAGGGTATAAAGGTTCTCTCCTGTGCCTGCAAAAGGAGAATAGAGTTGTAAGAATGAGGATGATCTTTGCCTATTAAAGGAAGATCATTAATGGATGTCGATGGCCTCGACGAAAGGAGAATCGGCGGAATGGATGTAGGTCACAGCGACCGAACCACTATAAAAACTTGGTTTGCATTTCTATTTTTGCTCTTTATCTTCACTGTAAACTACTTACTTGCTTTACTTCCATTATGCTTACGAATATGATTTCAAAGTTGACATCTCTCTGAAATGAGTTTTGTCAAAATCGGTTTGAATCGAACGTAGATTTTTTAAACCGACGTAATCTTTCCGCTGCACTAATTCAACCCCCCTCTTAGTGCTGACTCATTCCTAATAGTTCGTATCAAAGCCTTGTTTTTCTCATTTGGTTTAACACTTAAAGAGAAATGGTTTTTTTCGGTTTTCAAAAAGGTCACTCTCTCATTCGTCCTCCCTTGTTCAATGGGACGGAATATACATATTGGAAAACTCGAATGAGAGTTTGTTTGCTTTTGTTGAATCTCGATTTACGGAATATAGTCGAATTTGGTTGTTTACACATATTGGAAAACTCGTTCCTAATAACATCACTAAGTTGTTTGATTTGTAAGCCTAAAAAGAAAGTTAGTTTACCCACTAAACTCATTTCAAACTCTTGGCTCATACTCTTGGTAAATGATTTGCATAAGGATTCATTTGTAGAACAAAAAATAATATTATCAGCATAAATTTGAACAACAAGAAAGTCATTTTTAAAATTTTTAATAAACAATGTAGTATCGACATTACCTTTAGAGAAATTATTTTAGATAAAAAATGAGTTAAGTCTCTTATACCAAGCCCTCGGGGCTTGTTTTAATCCATATAGAGCTTTAGTTAACTTAAACATATGATTAAAAAAAAGAGAGTTCTCAAATCTGGGTGCTTGTTCAACATATACTTCTTCGGAAATAAAGCAATTTAAGAAAGCACATTTAACATCTATTTGGAATAACTTCAATTTATTACTACTAGCATAGGCAAAAGTTTCTAATCTTGCATCTAATCTTGCCATAGGAGCAAAAGTTTCTTTATAATTGATACCTTCTTCTTGGTTGAAACCCTTGGCCACTAATCTAGCCTTATTTCTTGTTGAATCTCATATTTTGATGATAAAACCAATTGATAAGTGCTTATGATTTAATCTGCATTTTGAGTGACAAAGGATGCTTTAATTAGGATGAGACAATTAAAGCAAGAAGAATCATGTTGGGCTAAAGGAAAACATGTCAGAAGATTGGACATCGAGTCGGAGGATCGGTCGACGTATCAACAGAAGGCTTTGGGCCATAGATTCGGGCATCGGGCCAAGAAGAGTCGATATTGCACCAAGGATATCAGAGTTATGGAGGTCAATTGGCCGATTGGGCAATAGGTCACAAGAGAGGACGATGCACCGAAGAATCAAACGAAGTGTCGAAGGACCAATGATATGCTAGACAACATGATTCATGCTTAGTAATAATTGTCTAGATCGAAGTGTATTTTATATGTGCAGGATTAACTATGATAGGAAGTCATAAAGCAAAATGAAGTCCCAGAGTTAAGAACGTGATTTCGATAGGAGTTCGAGAGTTCATCGGATGTTCGGACGTTCGTCGGAAGTTCTACCGGAATTGACCGAGAAGTCCTGGAGCTTGCCAAAGAAGCTCGTCGAAACTCGCCAAGAAGATCATCGTGAAGTCTAAGAGCTTGCTGGGAGTCCATCGGAATATTGCCGAGAGATCGTCGGAGTGGGTGTAGGTCACGATGACTAAACCACTATAAAAATCTGATTTGCCTTTTCTTTTATACAATTTATTTTACTGCAAACCTCCTTACTTGCTTACTACTTTCAATACGTTTATGAATATGCTTTTAAGTTAACATCTTCTGAAATTGGTTTTCAACGTACGAAGAATTTTTCAAAACTAACATTTTTACCCCTGTACTAATTCACCCCCCCCGTCTCTCTTAGTGCCAACTCATTCCTAACATTTCTAACCACGATACCAAATTATTTATCTTATTTGTTTCTAAAGACTCATTTAGTACAAATAATTAAATGATCATTAGGTCTTGGAACAAGCTTCTACATCTCATTTCTCTCAAATTTATTCAACTCTTCTTGCATTGTGATAACATATGAATCATCTTTCAAGGTTTGGTCAATGCATTTTTATTCAATTTGAGAAAGAAAAGTGGCATTGGCACAAAAATTTTTTAAAGAAGAATGAGTTTGAATACCCTTTGATGTATCTCCTATTATTAGCTCCTTAGGATGAGCATCTACATACTTCCATTCTTTAGGTAAGGGGATGTTTCAGAAGAAGATGTATCCAAGTTGCTAGTTGGAGGAGAGATTTTATTCAAATTCAAATATCAAAATTAATATCATCATCAAAATTATTTTTCTTAAATTTAAAAACTTTATTAAAAATAACATGAATAGACACTTCTATAACCAAGGTTCTTTTATTAAAGATACAAAAGACTTTAGAAATAGAAGAATAACCAAGAAAAATATCTTCATCAGATTTTGCATTAAACTTTCCTAAGGCATCTTTTTCATTCAAGATAAAATATTTACAATCAAAAACTTTAAAATATGAAATATTGGGTTTTTTGTTTTCCATAGTTCATAAGGAAATTTGGAAAGGAATGGGCTTACTAGAATCCTATTCATGACATAGCATGCCGTATTAATGGCTTAGGCTTAGGCTTAGGCTATATTCGTTTAATATAGTTCTTGTCATTTCTTGTATATTTCTATTTTTTTCTTTCTACTACTTCATTTTGTTGAGGATTTCTTAGAGTAGAGAAATTATGGTTGTATACACTAGATTTACAAAAGTTTTGAAAATCACGGTTTTGAAATTCATCACCATGATCGCTCCGAATTAATGAAATCATAAAGTCTTTTTCATTTTGAAATAGTTTACAAAACTTGAAAAAATACTTAAAACAATCACTTTTGTGTGCCAAGAAATATGTCCAAGTGTATGTACTATAATCGCCTACATTTACAAACATGTATTTGCTACCTCCTAGGCTTGTTGTATCAATTGGTCCAAACAAACAAATCCATATGGATCAATTACAATTGTCTAGAGGTGCTTATTTGATCCATTGATTTGAAACTACCTTTTATTTATTTTTCTAGTTGACATGCATCACATACATAATCTTTAACAAACTTAATCTTATGAATGCCTCTTACAAGTTCTCTAGATGAGATTTGAGAAATTAGTTATATGCTAACATGACCTAATCTCCTATGACAAAGCCAAGTATCGTCATTCAAAACCGAAAAATATATTTTATTACAAAGATCATCAATATCAATAGTGTATATATTATTTTATTTTAGGATAATCATATACGTGTTTCTGTGTGGTTGTTCAATAATGCAAGTATTGGATTCAAATCTAATAATGTATTATTTATCACACAACTGACGAATTCTCAAAAGATTATGCTTTAAGCCATCAACCAACAATAAATCTTTAATCAAAAAGTTAGATTTGTAACATATGGTTCTTTTGCCAATGATTTTACCCTTGTTGTTGTCTCTGAAGGTGATATACCCTTCGTCTAGGTTAGTGAGCTTAGAGAATTTAGATGGATCTCTGGTCATATGCTTTGAGCATCCACTATCAATGTACCATCTCTTTCTCCTAGCTTATGATGGTAAATATTTCTATAGAAAATGGTGATTTTTAGGTAACCATTTGACCTTGGGTACCTCAAAAATCAATCTACTCAACTTATCATTTTGCATAGAGTTTTTTATGGTCCTTTTAGGAACCCAAATCAATTTGTGTGAATTATATCTCTTAAACGGACATTTATAAGCAACATATCCGAGTTTGTAACAAAAGTTATATTTGGTGGGGGGTGATACATGCAAGGTAGGATCTTTAATAAAGTTGATTGGATTTTGGTGAGAGCTACCCATAAATCTGATTTTGCCTCTTCTATGAATATGACCCTTATTGGCAAGGATCATGTTCAAGGACTTGCTACTAACCTTAAACTTTTCTAGAGTTTCTTTGAGTAGCAAGTTTTCCTTTTCAAGTGCCTCTAAGTGTTCACACTTAGTGCATGGAAGCAACGAAGGACTATCATGCTTAAATTTTTCACATTTAGTATTTAAAAGGGCATGCTCCTTTTTCAAACAATTAAACTTTTTGCTCATTATTCTACATTCATCCAACAAATCATGAAAAACACTTAAAAGCTCATTGAAAGATAAATTTGTATCTAATAAACCACTTACCTCATCTCCGATAGCCATTAGTGCGTAGTTAGCGGTTTTCTTATTGCTTTGTTCTTCATCTTCGGAATCGCTCGAGTCATCATATGTTGCTTTGAGCGCCTTCTTCTTCTTTGGTTGTTTCTTCTTTATTTGGGGACATTCACTTATGAAATGTCTTGGCTTCTTGCATTCGTAGTATATAATTTGTTCTTTCTTAGGTTCAATTTTATTTTTATTGTTATTTTTAGATTTATTTCTTTTTATTAATTTTTTGAACTTTCTTGTTAAGAGTCCCAAGTCATCATTATAGTCCTCATCACTTGAACTTCCTTTCAAGTGGTCTTCATGAGTTCTTAGTGTCATATCCTTCCTGTTCTTTGGAAGGTTATTCTCAAGCTCTTCTTAAGTGTTACAAGTCATCTTATAGGTTATTAATGACCCAATAAGTTCTTCGAGAGGGAAATTATTCAAATCCTTGACCTCTTGAATGGCTATTACTTTAGGGTCCCAATGCTTTGGAAGGGATTTTAATATTTTATGAACAAGTTCAAAGTTAGAAAAACTTTTACTAAGTGCTTTTAGACCATTGATAACATCTGTAAACTAGGTGTATATGTCTCTAATGGTCTCACTTGGTTTCATCCGAAACAATTCATAAGTATGAGCTAAAAGATTTATTTTGGACTCATTTACTCTACTAGTGCCTTCATGGGTGATTTCAAGTGTGTGCCAAATATCAAAAGTCGTTTCACAAATAGACACTTGATTGAACTCATTTTTATCTAAAGCACAAAACAAGGCATTCATAGCCTTAGCATTTAAAGAGAATGTCTTCTTCTCCAACTCATACAATCATTCATTGGAAGAGAAGACTTTTAAAATCATTTTTCATAATGTTTCATAACTCAAAATCCATAGAAATTAAAAAAATTCTCATTCTAGTTTTCCAATATATGTAATCCGACCCATTGAACATGGGTGGACGTGTGATTGAATGACCCTCTTGGTTGTTGGCAAATGTCATCTCTCTTGGATTTTAAACTAAAATAAGAGTGACCTCACTCTGATACCAATTGTTAGGATCAAGAATAGTACTAAGAAGGGTGGGGGGGGTGAATTAGTGCAGCGGATAAAAACGATCAATTTTAGTGATTCCGAAAACTTCATACGATGAAAAAACCTTAGTTCAATGAGAACTATTTTGAAAAGTCATTTGGCTCTTGTAAGTGAGTAGAGAAGAGCTGATTGGATAATTTATAATGAAATAAAATAGAATGTAGTACAAATAAAGAAAAATAAGTAGTAAAGAAAGAACACACCGGAATTTATAGTGGTTTGGTCGTTGTGACCTATATCCACTTCTGATTTCTCCTCCGTTGAGGTCACCAGCATCCACTAATGGTGTTGCTTCAATAGGTGAAGACTAACCACCTCTTTATAGTGTTTTCTAGATAACCCTTATAAGCCTCACACCTCATCTTGGATGATTACAAAGCTAAAGAGAGGGAGGAGGAGGACTCTTTACACTTTTACAATACTTTTACACCCCAACACTTAAAGATTTTTTCACACTATAATTGCATTTTGTTGCCCTTTTATACAGAAAATGGTGGGGTATTTATAGGCCCCAATGACTTCAAAATTGGAGCTAAAAAGTGTTTCATCTTAGGTTTTAAAGGTACTAGCTGTACTACTGCCTACAACATTAACACTAGACAGTACCACTGCCAAGTCTGGCGATACCACCACTTGACAAATCCTCAGAAACTGGGCTCTAGCGGTACCACCACCAAGTAGTAATAACTATTGGTGATACCACTACCCAGACCACCTAGGAGGCTGAGCCTCAAGCGATTCCACCGCCCACCCTGGGTGGTGCCACCACCTGACAAGGTTCAACAACCTATTTGGGCCTTGAATCCAGCCCAAACCAATCCAATTATGTGCCTAGTTGGCCCTTAACTGGGTTAATATGATTACCTCCCAAACCTAACCCTAATTATATGTTAACTATGATTTTTAAGGCATACACTAAACAAAACAAGCCCGGTAAGTCTTGGTTTCTTTCGACGAGCTTCCAATGATCTTCCGGTGGACTTTCGATGATCTCTCAGTAATCTTCCAGCAAACTTCTGGCAAGCTCCTAGACTTTACGATGATCTTCTTGGCGAGTTACGATGAGCTTCTTCTCGGTCAATTCCGGCAGCATTTCTAATGAATCTCCGGACTTCCGACGAACTCTCGAACTCCCAACGAAATCTCAATCTTGACTCTAGCACTTTGTTTTACTTTATGCCTTGATCACTATCGTAGTTAATCCTACACACTTTTCTCAATATATATAATGCATCAAATAATTTATCAATTGATTTCATCATTAAAATCTGAGATTCAACAATTGGGGAATGGCCCCAAACATCAATATAAATAACTTCAAAATATTTAGAGCAAGATATGGAAGATCTTCCAAAAAGGAGTCTATGAATTTTATTACTGAAACAGGCATCACAATGAGTTATAATGCTACTAGTTTTAAGAGTAGGAAGAGAATAATGAGAAAGTAATTTTTGTTGGATAGAAGATAAGGGATGACTAAGACAATGATGCCACACATCAATTGGAGCTGCAACAAAAGAGTAAACAAAGGGCTGGGTGATTTGTGGAACTAATGGCCACGAGTAAATATTATCCTTATTCTGGCCTCGGACTGAGGATGCCCCCGTGCTCAAATCCTTGATAAGAAAGAAGTTAGGAAAGAATTCAATTGAGGTATTATTTTGTTTGTAGAATTGAGAAATGAAAATGAGATTTTGTTTGATGTGAGATGCACACAAAACATTATCAAGTATAAAATTTGTGCTATATAAATTAAGCATTGTGGAACTAGTATAAGTAATAGAAATTCTGCTAGTCATAGGTGCCCAGCAAGCCAATCACATGAGTGATGGTATATGTTACTTGATACTGAATCTTTTTGCTTATTATATTTTGGCGTATATCACTTTATAACTATTGCATAAATACATATATATATTGTTATGTCCTTAGATTTATGCAATGGGAATCAGATCGTGATGAGATCACGATAATGAGATCGATTCACCTTTAAACACATATCCTAAATAATCCCGGTTATAGGTTACTCGAGAGGGACATCGTGATAACCGGACAGACTGGTGTGCTGTATACCCGTCCATATGATGGATGCAGCTTGTTTCATAGCTGCTCTTGTAGGGACACTAGGGATACAGTACAAGTGCTCATTACAGAATGAGTTCACTGATTAATCCACTTACGGAATGCTGGATGGTTGATGATGCCTTATTATCAGACAACGATTCCGTAGTCCTAGTGGTGTATCTGGTCCTTAAACTTGAGATACCAAGGATGTCCTGTATGAGTGCTCCACTCTTTGATATCAGACTTATAGGTTTGGTTGTCCCAGATTTAGTATAGCTGGTCACTGGGAGTGGTAGTCGACCTTACGAGGGCTATTGAGTGTCGATAGAGGATCATCCACTCTCGGCATCATGAGAGGAATATCCCATGTGGTCTTGCTCAGAAAAATCCCTAGCCAGGGTTATTCGGGTTGAGAGAGAAAGGTTTCTCCGGGAGAATCCGATTAGAGCGAGACTCAAGTAGAAACCATATGGGTCTGACAGCACCATGCTCGATATACGGTCTCTGGGATATTAGATAGATGAGGGACTATAGGTACACGGTAACTGAGGACAAATATGCCCAATGGATTGGATTCCCCTGTATTGTTTGGGGACTATGGCATAGTGGCCTAGTACGTCCGTAGTCGATGAGTCAAGTGAATTATTACAGAGATAATAATTCACTAAGTTAGAAGGAGTTCTGACATGTATGACTCACGGCCAACTCGATATTGGACTTAAGAGGGTCACACACATATGGTAGGCATTGCGATGAGTAGAGGTTCGGATATGAGATATCCGACGGAGCACTTATCTTATTGGATGCAGATTCAATACCCACTAGGCGAGGATCCATTAGGGTTTGACATGGGACCTCTATAAATAGGAGGGATTCAAAGCCTCATAAGCTAGAGCCTTTGCTTGCCTCTCCTATTCTCCTCCCCCTCTCCACCTCAGAGCAGGCCTGGAGTTTTGAGGAGCGTCATTGCAGCCCTGCTGTGTGGATCACCACTAGAGAGGAGGACACTTGACCTCCTTCACCCTCTCCTAAAGATCTGTAAGGAAACAGGGATATACGATCTCCCTAGGTAACACAATCTACTCTATACGCAGTTTTCAGTTTCGTGGATTTTATGAACCAATCTTCACACGACGATGAACATATCTTTGGGAATCGTAGATTTTGTTTTCTTGTTCTTCCGCTGCATATGTGATGTCGCCCCTAAGATTTCCCAATAGTGATATCAGAGCCAGGTTGTTCGTGCGATAGATTGGTTTTGAACTGCGTGTGTTGTGTTTTGAAGAAACTTTTGATGTCAAAATCGATAACGCAAAAGTGAGAAAGGGCAGCAACAGTTGCTACCCTCGATCTACGTGCAACGCAGCCAAAGGCAAGCAGCATAGGGCTGCGCCTACAGCAGCTGGTGGGGCTGGCAGCCCGCGGGTGCCCCACCCCCAGTCATTGCCGCACGATGCCGGCAAGCAGGGCTACAGGTAAGGCGACCACCTGCGTGCAGGCACTATGCCCGCATGCAAGGGCGACGCATGCGGGTGCTGGACCCACATGCAGAGGCACCGCGGGTCGAGGCACCTGCGGCCGCAGCGCCCACGGGCTGAGGCACCACAGGGCAACGGCGCTTGCGACCGCTACTCCTACGGGCAAACCCCCCCGTAGGGGTGGCCGCCCGACGGGGCACTACACTCGTGGGCACAGCACTCGCGGGGGCAACGCCACCCGCAGGGGTGCCAACCCACGGTGGCGCCCACCTATAGGGGCGGCGCCCCCGCCCCGCCGCATAGGCCGCTGCTAGCAGGGTGGCAGCGGCTGCAACAACAAAGGGGAGTAGGGCATTAGGGTTTTCTAGGCGAAAGACAATTTTACCCCTCGAAATTTGAGAAATTTCAGTTTCTGTCTTTTGTCCAAATTATAAAAATATCCCTATGTATTCAGAAATTCCCTATATGTCCCTGATTTCATAAAATACTAATTAATTAAAAGATTTAGTTAATTATTATTTTTTATCATTATCTAGTAGTCTTACATGTTGATGATTATTTATACATATGATGTATGATGTGTGGACGGATGATCATGGACCGTGTGATGTGTGTACTTGTGATTATTATTATTGAGGTATGTGAGCCTCCATTATATTTCTCGTTTATTGTCGGGCCTGCGTGTTTATGATTAAGTTATAATCACATGAGGAGGCGCAGCGGAAACGTGGATGCGATAACGGGACCCACGAGATGGACGATCGCGATGCATGAAGATGCATTAAGATGTCGATGGAACCAACGAGGACGAGATGGATGATCACAGGGCATGGAGATGCACCGTTGCACACATAGATCTTGATGTGAGTGATTAAGCCAACTGGCTCGGGCCTAATCACATTAGGTTGTGGTCCATGATCATCTGGTGTGATTGCTTATACACATACTATATATGTATATATATTTGTATGCGATGTAGATATATATTAAATATGTATATGTGTGACATGTCATATTAGGAGACCAAATTATAGAAACATCGCTCAAAAATTTTAAGTCGGTAAACGTGAGGCAATTAGATTGACCCACGTGGCCTTCCATCGTTATAAGTAGGAATTGATTCCTGGTGTAGGTTGAGTTGGTCAAGTCCCTCGAGACTCACCTATATCGCAATTCGCTCTCTTGCTTACGACATAGAGATGTCACCGGTGACCTGAGGACATGGTATGCTTGGTCGAGTCCCTCGAGGGTATATCATCAAATCAGACTCATCTTGTAACGAAGGTGTTGACTTAACCGAGCATCGTGGTTGGTCAAGTCCCTCGAGGCCATGGTGATTCGGAGGCCGAACAGGACGGGAATCACAAGGAGTTGTGATCGGCAAGAGTTGCCTACCTTTTAGGCTTAGTGTGATTGGTCGAGTCCCTCGAGGTTACACTAAGACGCTGATTAGATCCTGATCCCCACTAGAAGTCTGCCGGAGACTTCCGTTTCATGTGCTGAGGGTGTCACGTGACTCGTTAGTAAAATAGTGGGAGCATATTAAGATAGAAGTCCATATCTTGATAGTTTATTTCTTGCAAAATCTGCATGTTATTCATTTCTGTTGCATCTTTATTTTCAGAAAATGTCGCTTTCAAATCCCTTACATGGCATACTTGATGTCAACCGCCTCACTGGTCCAAATTATACGGATTGGCTCCGTAACTTGAGAATTGTTCTCACGGCAGAGAAAATCGTGTATGTCCTTGATATAGTGATGCCTATGCCCGAAGAAGGGGCAAGCGAGGATGAGATCGCTCACTACGTGAAGTACATTGATAACTCCACTCTTGCTCAGTGTTATATGTTGGGCTCTATGACTCCTGAGTTATAGAGACAACATGAAAAGATGGATGCCAGATCCATTCTCCTACATGTCCGTAAATTGTTTAAGGAACAGGGAAGGACTCAGCGATATGAGATATCTAAGAGCCTCTTCCACGCTAAGATGACTGAGGGGACACTAGTTCAGAACCATGTCCTAAAGATGATTGAGTGGATAGAGAAACTCACAAGTCTAGGAATGGTCCTAGAGGATAACTTGTGTGTGGACATTATGCTTCAGTCCCTACCAGATTCCTTTTCACAGTTCATAATGAATTTTAATATGAACAAGCTTGAGGTGACTCTCCTAGAGCTCCTCAATATGTTGAGGGAGGTAGAGAGTACTATTAAGAAAGAGAAGTCAATTCTCTATATTGGTGAGACCAGAAAGAAAAGGAAAGCAGAAAGGTCCCTTAAGAAGGGAAAGGGCAAGGGCAGACCAGGTAAAGTAAAGGTTGCTAAGAAAGACCCAACAAAGGACAAAGGCCAGTGCTTCCACTATGGTAAAGATGGGCACTAGAAGAGGAACTATAAAGAGAACCTTGCAGAGAGGATGAAATAGAAGCTTGGAGAAGCTTCAAGTACATTCATGATCAATCTCCAATTGTCAGATTTTTGTGATAGTGCATTGGTATTGGATATCAGTATTGCTTATCACATCTACAATTTATTATAAATTCTAGCAAAGTCGAGAGGAGATTGGCGAGAGGAATATTGCATAAAGGTTTGTTTATGCTAGACACTACTCCACATATCATGTATATAAGTGTGTCTAAGAGGAAACGAGATGAGGTGAACAGTGCATACCTATGGCATTGTAGGCTAGGTCACATCCATGAGGGAATGATTCAAAAGTTGCTAAATGATGGATATCTAGATCCATTCGACTATGAGTTATATGCAACTTGCGAGCCTTGCCTTCATGAAAAACTGACCAAACCTCCATTCAGTGAAACTGGAGAGAGAGCCACTGAGCTGTTGGAACTCATATATAGTGATGTATGTGGACCCATGTCAACTCATGTCATTGGTGGTTACTCCTACTTTATTACATTAACTGATGATTTCTTAAGGTATGGATATGTGTACTTAATGAAGTACAAGTCCGAGGCCTTTGAGAAATTCAGATAGTATAAGAATGAGGTGGAGAATTAGATTGGAAAGAGTATCAAAACTCTTCAATCAGATCGAGGAGGTGAGTACTTAAGTACAGAGTTTACTCAGTTCCTCAAGAACCATGGGATATTATCCCAATGGATACCTCATTATACATCTCAGCTCAATGGTGTCTCTGAAAAGAGAAATTGTACGCTATTAGACATGGTACGGTCCATGATGAGTTTCGCTGACCTACCAATCTTATTCTAGGGATATGCCCTAGAAATCACAGCTGACCTTCTGAACAGAGTTCCAACTAAGTCAGTAGTGTCTACACCATATGAGATATGGAAAGGAAAGAAGCTTGATTTTAAGGTTGTTAAGATTTGGGACTGCCCTGCCCACATTAAAAGACACAACCTCGATAAGTTAGAATCATGGACAAAGCGATGCAAATTTGTGGGATACCCCAAGGAAACTTGTGGGTATTATTTCTATCATCTCGAGGACCAAAAGATCTTTGTAGCTAAAAGAGCAGTGTTCCTTGAAAAGGAACATATTTTTGGCGGAGATAGTGGGAGAATGATAGAGTTGAGCGAGGTTGGAGAACCAAGCTTAAGCACCACTCTACAGCCCGAGTCTGTTCAGGTACCTAATACACAAGTTTCAACTTTACGTAGGTCTGATAGAGTATCCCATCCTCCTGAGAGATATATGGGACATATTAGAGGAGAGGATGTTAAGGATATTGATCCTCAGACCTACGAGAAGGCTATTATGAGTATAGACTCTGGGAAGTGGCAAGAAGCCATGAATTCTGAGATGGATTCTATGTACTCCAACAAGGTTTGGAACCTAGTTGATGCGCTCGAAGGTATTGTACTCATCAGTTGCAAGTGGATCTTTAAGAAAAAGATCGGAATAGATGGAAAGGTAGAGACCTATAAAGCAAGGCTAGTGGCTAAGGGGTATCGTCAAAGGCAAGGTGTTGACTACGACGAAACCTTCTCACCCGTAGCAATGCTAAAATCCATCAAAATTCTATTAGCTATTGCAGCACACTATGATTATGAGATCTGGCAGATGGATGTAAAAACTGCATTCCTCAATGGGAACCTCGAGGAGGAGGTGTATATGATGTAACATGAGGGATTCATGTCCAAGAACTGTCCAGATATGGTGTGTAGTTTGCTTAGATCCATTTATGGACTAAAGTAAGCTTCCCGAAGTTGGAACATAAGATTTGATGAGGCAATCAGATCTTATGACTTTGTTAAGAATGAAGATGAGCCTTGTGTGTATGGGAAGGTAAGTGGGAGTGCTATCACCTTTTTGGTGTTATATGTGGATGACATCCTGATCATTGGGAACGACGTAGGAATGCTATCTATAGTAAAGGCTTGGTTATCTAGACACTTCTCCATGAAGGACTTAGGGGAAGCATCCTATAACTTGGGGATTAGAATCTATAAAGATAGATCCAAGAGGATGCTTGACTTGTCCCAATCCAGGTACATAGAAACCATTGTCAAAAGGTTTGGCATGGAAAATTCCAAGAGAGGTCTCAAACCAATGAGACATGGGATATTGCTTTCTATAAGTATGTCCCTAAAGACTTCAGAAGAAAGGGCGAACATGGATATGATACCTTATGCCTCAGCAATAGGGTCTATCATGTATGTTATACTATGTACTAGGCCTAATATAGCGTATGCTCTGAGTGTCACGAGTAGGTATCAGGCGGATCCAGGCTTGGAGCACTAGAAAGCAGTAAAGTGTATCCTTAAGTACTTGAGAAGGACTGAGGATCTTTTACTAGTATATGGAGGTAATAGCCCTAAGGTTGAAGGCTACATTGACTCAAGTTTTCAGTCTAATGTCGATGATAGCAAGTCGAATTCAAGGTATGTGTACACCTTGAATGGAGGAGCAGTGTGCTGGAAGAGTTCCAAACAAGATACCACTACTGACTCGACCATAGAGGCAGAGTACATTGTTGCATCAGATGCAGCAAAGGAGGGAGTCTGGTTGAAGAAGTTCATTACAGATTTGGGAGTCGTGCCGGGTAGCGAGGAGCCGATCTCCCAATATTGCGACAACAACGGGGCGATTGCTCGAGCGAAGGAACCTAGGTCTCATCAGAAATCTAAGCATGTTCTGAGGAGGTTCCACCTTATCAAAGAGATCGTAACCCAAGGAGATGTAGTACTAGAAAGAGTTCCATCTGAAGATAACATTGCAGATCCACTGACAAAGCCGTTGTCTCAGATTATCTTTGAGCATCATAGGGGTCTGATGGGGATTAAACACATAGGTGATTGGCTTTATGTCATGTGGGAGATTGCTAGTCATAGGTGCCCAGCAAGCCAATCATGTGAGTGATGGCACGTGTGACTTGATACAGAATATTTATGCTTATTATATTTTGGCTATATCACTTTATAACTATTGCATAAATGCATATATATATATATATATATATATATATATATATATATATATATTGTGATGTCTTTGGATTTGTGCCATGGGAATTGGATCATGATGAGATCACGATAATGAGATCGATTCACCTTTAAACACATATCCTAAATAATCTCGGTCATAGGTTACTCGAGAGGGACATCGTGATAACCGGACAGACTGGTGTGCTGTATACCTGTCTATATGATGGATGCAGCTGGTCTCATAGTTGCTCGTGTAGGGACACTATGGATACAGTACATGTGCTCATTGGAGAATGAGTTCACTGATTGATCCACTTATGGAATGTAGGATGGTTGATGATGCCTTACTGTCAGACAGCGATTCCGTAGTCCTAGTGGTGTATCTGGTCCTTAGACTTGAGACACTAAGGATGTCCTGTATGAGTGCTCCACTCTTTGATATCAGACTTATAGGTTTGGCTGTCCCAGATCTAGTACAGTTGGTCATTGGGAGTGGTAGTCGACCTTACGAGAGCTATTGAGAGTCGATAGAGGATCATCCACTCTCGGCGTCATGAGAGGAATATCCCATGTGTTCTTACTCAGACAAATCCCTGGCCAGGGTCATTCGAGTTAAGAGAGAAAGGTTTCTCCGGAAGAATTTGATTAGAGCGAGACTCGAGTAGAAACCGTATGGGTTTGACAGTACCATGCTCGATATATAGTCTCTGGGATATTATATGGATGAGGGGCTATAGGTATACGGTAACTGAGGACAGACAGGTCCAATGAATTGGATTTTCCTGTATCGTTTGGGGACTACGGCGTAATGGCCTAGTACGTCCGTAGTCGATGAGTCAAGTGAATTATTACAAAGATAATAATTCACTGAGTTAGAAGCAGTTCTGATAGGTATGACTCACAGCCAGCTCAATATTGGACCTAGAGGGTCACACACATATGGTAGGCATTGCGATAAGTAGAGGTTCGGATATGAGATATCCGACGGAGCCCTTATCTTATTGGATGTAGATCCAATACCCACTAGGTGAGGATCCATTAGGATTTGACATGGGACCTCTATAAATAGGAGGGATTCAAAGCCTCATAGGCTAGAGCTTTTGCTTGCCTCTCCTATTCTCCTCCCCCTCTCCACCTCAGAGCAGGCCTGGAGTTTTGAGGAGCGTCGTCGCAGCCCTGTTGTGTGAATCACCTCTAGAGAGGAGGACGCTTGACCTCCTTCACCTTCTCCTAATGATCTATAAGAAAACAGGGATATACGATCTCCCTAGGTAACACAATCTACTCTATACGCAGTTTTCAGTTTCGCGGATTTTGCGCATCAATCTTCACACGACGACGAACATCTCTTTGGGAATCGGGGATTTTGTTTTTTTGTTCTTCCGTTGTGCATATGATGTCGCCCCCAAGATTTTCCAACAAATTCCTTTACTATAACCGATGATGTAGCGAGTGGACAACTATTAGGACTCTGGCTAGGAGAGTCCTAATAAAGAGGAGCATTCATATAAAATCTACCTAAGCTGACTCCTATTAAAGATGTGAAGAGGTCGGCTAGGTTTAGAATGTTGTTTCTTAGAGAAGAATTAGGAGTTGTAAAGGAATAGGAGTCTTGAGTAGGAGTCCTATTATGAGTTAGAGTTTAGAAGCCCTATAAATAGCCATATATTCCTCCTCTTTTGATAAGCAATAGATGAATCTTTTTTGTAGCCTTTGAGTAGTAACTTGGAGGGAGGAACTCCTATAGAGTTCCAAGGAGACCGATCCCCTAAAGAGATCAACCCCAAGTTTAGAATCTGCAAGGGTTCTATCACCTGGTATCAAAGCAGCATTCTTGGCATCTCGCTACCCTTTCACAGCTATCCATCAGCCCTCCACAACCATCCAAAGTAATTCTCACAATTGCTTAAAAGATCATTGCCAAATTCTGCCGTCATCTCCACCACCGCGGATCATCCTTTGATCTCCTTGTTAATTGTAACAGTTTCTGGTTTCCTACCTTACTACTACTGCAATTTAGTTATTGCTGCATAAAAAAATTAGTTATCATTATTCAAAAATCTAAAATAAAAAATTATTCCTATATTGCTGCATAAACTTTTCGTCGTAAAGTTTTCATCTCTACGACAAAACATACATTACAGAATTCTAACCGCATAGCACAATTTGTTTAATCTTGCTACTGCATTTTTTTATCCAAATCTCTAAAAAAATTTTATGACAACTTCGACACTTCCTAATAGTAGATTATCCTTTAGTTTCGTCAAAAAATTCTTAATATAAATCACTGATCTTTTATGTCCAATCTGCTATACTTGAAAATCTATGTTGTAAAAAATTACAACCGTATATTATTGCCCTAACCGATCTATTTGCAATCCTTTTTGAACAAAATTTCTTATACACTTCATAGATTATCTTGGCTTCTATCTAAGATTGATCTATTCAAGAATTCATCTCTAAAAATATTCTTATGTTGCTACAAATTTTCATCGCAAACTGTTGAAATTTTTTGACGAGAATTCTGCTATTGCAACTTGCACCAATTTCCTTGCTGTTATAGTGCCAAAATTTTCTTGATTAAATTGGTTGTCCTTATTGTCATATAAACTGAGATTTTGCTATCAATTCTCTCCTCAAATCTATCAATTTTTTCTAAAAATTTCATCGAGAAATCGTTGTTTCTTTGATGATAATTCTGTTCATACAAGACAACACATACCTGCAGTAACTTCCACTGATGTCTATCAAACCTTTGCTGCCATCTACCACAGATCTAAAACTTTTTCCCTAACCTTTATCCACTACCATCACAGCCCTAAAACTCCACTAAACCATACCCTCAAACTATACCCAAAACAGTCATAAAACAAGCCTAAACCGTAGCCTACATCTACCAAACCACCAACCCTTTCAACCATCACTTCTCTCAACCTATACATGTCTTTAAATCGAAAACAAAAGAGAAATCTTAACATCACATATTTGGAGGCATATACTATGGCATTTGAGGAGGCAATCAATGCTAAGATTCGGATGCTCTTTACCGAACTCAGATTGGGCCGACCACTAAGCCCGAAGAAATCACATCAAGGAGAGAGCTCTGCCCAATCACACCAAGCCCAAAAAGATGACTTCCAAGAGAGGGGAGGCTCTATGACCGACCCCAACTAATCCATGCATGAGGGTGGACTTCCCTAGATGGGAAGAAGGAGACCCGATTGGTTGGATCTCGCGCATAGAGCGATATTTTTAGTACCACATCTATGGTGGAAATTGTAGCTATACATCTAGAAGGGGATGCCATATAGTGGTATGACTAGTTTGAATACACTCATGAAGTCCTCTCATAGTGACAATTTAAAAAAGAACTGCTGATCCACTTCGGACCGACAAATTACAAGAACGTTGATGGATAACTAGCAAAGATACAACAAACCTCCACCATTCAGGAGTACCAAACCAGGTTTGAAAGGTTATTTAATCAAACTCATGATTAGTCTAAAAAACAGCTATTGAGGACCTTCGTTTAGGGCTTGAGGCCAGAGATCTAGGGAGAAGTTAAAATGCGACAATCATACACGCCTATAGCAATCATCTCTTTCGCACGATTTTAAGAGGAGCCATTGAACTATAAAGCCCGAAGGACTAGGGTCACTCCTCAACTAGCAATACTGAAGTCCTCAGCCCCCTCTACTATCAACCAAGTCTATGCACTAAAAAGGTTGACAAAAGAAGAGCTTTGGGAGCGATATGCGAAGGGGTTATGTTGGTACTACGATGAGCCGTGGAGCCGCAAGCATCGCTGTAGAAAAGGGAGACTTCTAATGATTGAACCAGTAGAAGAAGAGGTCATTGAACATCTAGAAAAGAGCCTTGAACATGAAGAAGAAGATGTGGAAGAAGAGCCACTCCCGACCGACGTTACGGTACACGTACTAGCCGGCTACTAAAACCCGCAAACGATGAAAGTTGGAGGCCTTCTCAAACAACAACTGATCACTATTCTCATCGACATGGGCAGCACTAATAACTTCCTAAATAGTAAGGTTGCTACTCGGATGACGCTCCACATTGAAGGTTGCAGCAAGTTCGACATAAAGGTCATCGACGGAAGAATCCTAAAGTGCGACCAACGAATGGAGAAAGTTTTGCACAAGGTAAATGGTGGCTTTTTGATTCATCTCCAGCAGCAACCAGAGGGAAAGAAAATAGAAATTAAAGATCAAAATCTTGCTCAATTACTTGCTGAATTTGCCAACATTTTTGCTGAACCGGGCGGTCTTCCTCCTACGCGGCAACATGACCATAGGATTCCAATCCTTCCGGGCAAGCCACTAGGCAAACACTCAGCTATACCAATATCCTCACCTCTAAAAGAATGAAATTGAAAAGATCATAAAGGAGATGCTTGAAACAGGGGTGGTTCGGCCAAGTTGCAGCCCCTATTCCTCACCGGTGCTACTTGCATGCAAGAAGGACGGAACTTGGCGGATGTGCATCGATTACCGAGATTTAAATGGCATCACCATCAAGGACAAATACCCTATTATAGTAGTAGATGAATTGCTGGATGAAAGGGAGCATGAATCTTCATAAAGTTGGACCTTCGATCCAAGTATCATCAAATACGAGTGTGCGAAGAAGACATACCGAAAACCACCTTTCAAACACACAATGACCACTATGAATTTTTACTTTCTTCAACAAAAGATGGAATATCTTAGGCATATCATATCAGAGAAAAGTGTGGCAGTGGACCCCTCCATAATTCAAGGAATGTAAAACTGGTCAATTTCGAGGAATATAAAATTGTTACATAGCTTTTTGGGTTTAACAGGCTACTCTCGTATGTTCATGAAAAACTATGGAAAGATTAGTGAACTACTTACTTCCTTGCTAAAAAAAGATGCTTTCCATTGGTTGGACAAAGCCACCACCACCTTCGATAAACTTAAAGTCACAATGACGACAATGCCCGACTTCGGCAAGACTTTTGTTATTGAAGCTGATGCCTCCGGAGTCAAAATTGGTGTTGTACTAATGCAAGATGGCCACCCCTTCACTTATACGAGTAAGGCATTATCTCCTTCCCATCTCAAAATTAATATTTATGATAAGGAGATGCTCGTGATTGTGCATGTTGTGGCCAAGTAGAGTCCTTACTTGATCGGCCGATGATTTTCAATTAAAACCGACCATAGAAGCCTCAAGTACTTTTTGGAGCAAAAGATATTATCCCTTGAGCAGCAAAAATAGGTAACCAAACTTCTTGGATTTGATTATGAAATTATTTACAAAAAAAGGAAAGAAAATATTATTGCATATGCACTCTCATGGCTACCTGAGCAAGCTAAGGTTTCAGCCATCTCTCTTTCTACCACCAGCTTTCTCGAGGACATTAGGGACGAATAGAAGAAGGATCCAGAGATCAGCAACATCATAAAAAAACTGGAGGAGGATCCAAGAGCAATAGCCTACTACACTTGGGATTTGAGGGATCTACGCTACAAAGGTCGCATTATGCTTATACTTGACTCCCCTTGCATCAAAATCATCCTGCATGAAATGCACTCCACACCTTCAGCAGGGTACTCTGAATCCCTAAGAACCTACAAAAGAGTGAAGCAAAATTTTTATTGGAGAGGGATGAAAAAAATTTATTGTTGAATATGTGACACAATATGATGTATGTCAATAGCACAAGAGTGAAATAGTGGCAAGTCTATGGAAGCTACAACCATTACCCATACCGGACTCGATGTGGACTGACATCTCCATGGACTTCATCGAAGGGCTGCCACCTTCTAAAGAGTTATTCCAGATGCAGGACACTAAATTGAAAGAGAGTACGACATATCACTCACAAATCTGACGAGGTCATCAGCATCCATTAAAGGCTTTCCTTCAATAGGTGAAGACCAAACACCTCTTTACAGCACTTTCTCTTTTTCCCGGGTTTAGGAGACAACCCTTATAAGTCTCACTCCTCTTTCTTGGATGGTTACAAGACTAAGAGATGAAGGAGGAGAACTCTAACTTTTACAACACTTTTATGACTTAAGAATTTAAGATTAAGCCAATTCATTCGTGCCCTTTCATGCCGAAAAGGGTGGGGTTGTTATAGGCCCCAATGGCTTCAAAATTGGAGGCAAAAAGTGTCACATCCCTGGAATCCGGGGTACTGGCAGTACCACCAATGTTACTGGGTGGTACTATTGTCGCTGATTTTACTCTGGGCAGTACCATCACCGAACAGGGGTGGTGCTACCGCTCGCAACACTACTGCCAACAGTACCACCATCGAGAAATCCAAGGGCATTGCCTTCCAAGCGGTGCCACCACTGACCATGTTTTCAGCCCAATTTAGCCCTATTAAGGGCCCATTTGGCCCTTAATTAAGTTAGTGGGATCACCTCCCAATTCTAACTTAATTATGCTCTAATTATGATAATTAAGACATAATTCATAATGCTTCTTATTCTGGTGCGTCAATTGCTCTTCCGACGAGCTTCCGGCATACTTCCGGCGAATATCCGACGAACTCTCGGCAATGTTCCAGTAGACTCTCGGCAAGCTCCTAGACTTTATGATGATTTTCTTGATGAGTTCCGACGAGCTTCTTTGGCAAGCTCTTGGACTTCTCGGTTGGTTCCGGTACAACTTTTAACGAACGTCCAGACTTTCGTCGAACTCTCAAACTCCCAATGAGATCTCTGACTTCATCATCAAAATCCGAGATTCAATAATCTCCCCCTTTTTGATGATAACAATCAATTTATGATAGAGTTAACCTTAACTCCCCCTATCTATATGTCATACTTGAGAAAAGACATTCTTGAATTCAATACCTTTGAATTCAAGAAACAAACTGATAAGATAAGTTCATTAAACTTATCAACATGCACATCATGATTCCTATAATGATCTAATATTCTCAAAATACGATGCCAAGTATTTCTCAAAATGATGTCAAGGCATGACATCCATTTTCAAATATGATCTTTCAAATATGAAAGATGACCAAGATAGCAATTCATCATTCTATGGCAAAATATCAATTACAAAATAGTAAGTTAAGCTCTAGATATCTTATCATAATGAAAGAAATTTATCAAGCAAACATTTCAAGTATATATGATGAAATACATTGCATACATTTATCATCAATTTATCATATTTTGGTATTATTTCTCTCCCTCTGTCATAAACAAAAAGGAGAACAATTCAACAATGCAAGTGTGGTAAAAAAAATCAAGCAAGTTTCATACTCGAAAGTTCTCATCATTAAATGTTATTAATATTAAAACGATAGATTCCAACAACTTCTCCCTCTTGGTCATCACATTTTGAATGAAAAAGAGGAAAGATGGTAAGGAGAGAATCTATTAAGAACTAAATTTGTGAAATGATTTGAATTAAGTCAAAAAATAATAAATAAGTTTTCATTAAAACATGCTTTCATTTTGACAAAGAGAATGGATTCATGAAAAGGATCAAGATATCCATATGAAATCAAATCCCCATGAAAATTATCACACAAATGCTTTCATTATCACACACGAGAAGGGATTCATTAAAACATGTTTTCATTACCACACACAAAAATTCATCTTTCAAGGATTAAGATATCCATTGGAATTCCTTCAATTTTCATGAGAAGAATTTATGGGAGAGGAGTATCACATGAAGGAGAAATTCACGAATAAAACAACATAGTGAGAAGAGCATTATGTCAAATTCATTTCTCATTAAAAATTCATAAGAGTGAAATCCGTGAGAGATGCATTTGTCAATGATTTCCATGAATCAAACATCAAGATATGTATAAAGACTTCATGCATTTATAAAATATTTTGTCATAGCCTTTCATCACTACTTGTATGAGGTAATACCATTAGTGCTTGTAGCACTCAAAAATGAAGAATCCAATATTGCATCATATATGATTAAAACTTCTCAATATTCAATAGAAATCATAATCATCATAGAAATTTTCAGCATCAAAACATAAAATTCCAACATTAAAGTAAATAGCATTTACAACATCAAGGTAAACAATTTTCATCATCAAAAGAGGAGAAGAGTTAAATGAGTGATCCAAAGAATCAAGAAAGTCAGAAAATGAAATTTGACAAATTCATGCATTCAGACAAATTAACATTTCTAATTCTCTTCTAATAAAATCAAATTATTCTTCACTTAAGGGCTTTATAAAAATATCAGCTAATTGATGTTTTGTATTAATAAACTCTAAGATTACATCATGATTATTAATATGATCTCATATAAAGTGATGTCTAATATCAATATGTTTAGTTCTAGAGTGTTGAATAGGATTTTTTGTTACACATATTACACTTGTGTTATTACATTTTATGGAAATGTTTTTAAGATGAATCTTATAATTTTCTAAAGTGTTTTTCATCCACATAACTTGTGCACAACATAGACTAGCTGTAATGTACTCGGCTTCGGTTATAAATAGTGCAACTGGATTTTGTTTCTTGGAAGACCAAGAAACAAGTGCGTGTCTTAAAAATTGACATATTCCGGATGTGTTTTTTCTATCTAATATATATCCTACAAAATTCGCATCAGCATAAATAATTAGCTCAAAGTTCTCAGATTTTGGATACCATAATCCTATATTTGTGGTTCCTTTAAGAGATATAAGTATTCTCTTAACTACTTTAAGATGAGATATCTTAGGATTAGATTGAAATCTAGCATAAAGTCCTACACTAAACATGATATCCGGTCTAGTTTCGGTGAGGTATAGTAAACTTCCTATCCTACCCCTATAAGCTTTTTTATCAAAGCTTTCTCCACTTTCATCAATGTCTAACTTAGTGGAGGTGCTCATAGGAGTATTGATAGCCTTTGAGCTATCCATATTAAATAGTTTAAGCAAATCTAAAGTATATTTTGCTTGACTAAGAAAAATATCATTACTTAGTTGTTTGATTTGTAAACCTAAAAAGAAAGTTAATTCCTTCATCAAACTCATTTCAAATTCAAGACTCATACTTTTAGCAAATAACTCACATAGAGATTCGTTCGTGGAACCGAAAATAATATCATCAATATAAATTTGAATAATAAAAAAATTATTTTCAAAATTTTTGATAAACAATGTAGTATCGACATTGTCTTTAAAAAAATTATTTTCGATAAGAGTTGAGCTAAGTCTCTTATACCAAGCCCTTGGGGCTTGTTTCAATCCATAAAGAGCTTTAATCAATTTAAACACATGATTAGGGAGATTATCGTTCTCAAATCTGGGAGGTTATTCAACATAAACTTCTTCGAAAATAAAGCTATTAAGAAAAATACTTTTAACATTCATTTGAAATAATTTAAAATTATTACTACTAACATAGGCAATAAGCATCCTTATGGCTTCTAATCGTGTCATAGGAGCGAAGGTCTCTTTATAATCGATCCCTTCTTCTTGGTTAAAACCTTTGGCCACTAATCTAGCCTTGTTTCTAACCATGATACCAAATTCATCTTGCTTGTTTCTAAAGACCCATTTAGTACCAATAACTAAATGGTCATTTGGCCTAGGAACAAGCTTCTACACCTCATTTCTCTCAAATTGATTTAACTCATCTTGCATTGTGATACCCATGAATCATCTTTCAAGGCCTCATCAATGCATTTAGGTTTAATTTTAGAGAGAAAAGAGGCATTTGCACAAAAATTCTTAAGAGAGGAACGAGTTTGAACCCCTTTAGATGTGTCTCCTATGATTACTCCTTAGGATGAGCATCTACGTACTTTCAATCCTTGGGTAAGGATGTTTCGGAAGTAGATATATCTAAGTTATGAGTTGGAGAAAGGGTTTCATTTAAATTCAAAGCATCAAAATTAACATCATCATCAAAATCATTTTTCTTAACTTTGAAAACTTCAATAAAAACAACATGAATAGATTCTTCTATAATCAAAGTTCTTTTATTAAAGATACGAAATACTTTAGAAATAGAAGAATAGCCAAGAAAAATTCCTTCATCGGATTTAGCATCAAATTTTCCTAATATATTTTTTTCATTCAAAATAAAACACTTACACCCAAAATCTTTAAAATATGAAACATTGGGTTTTTTTGTTGTTCCACAACTCATAAGGAGTTTTGGTAAGTAAGGGTCTTACTAGAACTCTATTCACGATATTGCATGTTGTGTTTACGGCTTCGACCCAAAAATATTTGGGTAGGCTATGTTCATTTAACATGATTCTTACCATTTCTTGTAAGTTTCTATTCTTTCTTTCTACTTCTCCATTTTGTTGAGGATTTTTTGGAATCTCAAAAGTTGTGGTTGTATCCATTAAATTCATAAAATTCTTGAAAATTATGGTTTTGAAATTCACCACCATGATCACTTCGAATTGATGAAATCATAAAACCCTTTTTATTTTGAACAAGTTTACAAAACTTAGAGAAATACCTAAAGTATTCACTTTTGTGTGCCAAAAAATAAGTCCATGTGTATCTACTATAATCATCTATGATGACAAATGTGTATTTACTATCTCCTAGGCTTGATGTAGTAATTGGTCCGAACAAGTCCATATGGATCAATTACAAAGGTCTAGAAGTGCTTATTTGGTTCTAGGTTTGAAGCTACCTTTTATTTGTTTTCCTAGTTAACATGCATCACATCCATTATCTTTGACCAACTTGATATGAGGAATTCCTCTTATAAGTTCTTTAGATGAAATTTGAGTGATTAGTTTCATGCTAGCATGATCTAATCTCCTATGTCAAAGCCAAACATCGTCATTCAAAATCGAAAAACATATTTCATTGCAAAGATTATTAATGCCAATAGTGTATACGTTATTTTATTTTAGTGCAATCATAGATGTGTTTTTGTGTAGTTTTTCAATAATTCAAGCATTAGATTCAAATTTAATAATGTATCCTTTATCACATAATTGACTAATGCTCAAATAGTTATACTTTAATAGAAAAGATGGATTTGTTACCTATGGTTCCTTTGCCAATGATTTTACCCTTGTTGTCTCCGAAGGTGACATATATTTCATCTATGCTAGTGAGCTTAGAAAATTTAGATGGATCTCTAGTCATATGCCTTGAGCATCCACTATCAAGGTATCATCTCTTGCTCCTATCTTGTGATGGTGTATTTTTCTACAAAAAGAGATGATTTTTAGGTACCCATTTGACCTTGGGTGCCTTAAAAATCGATCTACATAGCTTATCGTGTTACATTGAGTTATTTGAGATTCTTTTAGGAACCAAATCAATTTGTGTGGACTACGTTTCTTAAATGGACAATGATAAGCTACATGCCCAAATTTGTAATAAAAGTTATATATCTTTCAAGGTGAAATATGTAAAGTAGAGCCTTTAACAAAGGTGGTTGGATTTTGGTGAGAGCTACTCATAAATCCAATTCCGCCTTTTCGATGAATGTAACCCTTATTGGCAAGGATCATATTCAAGGACTTGCTACCAACTTTAAATTTCTTCAAAGTTTCTTTGAGGAACAAGTTTTTCTTTTGAAGTATTTCTAGTTCATGGCATTTTGTGTAGGAAGCTAAGCTATTTTCATGCTTAATCTTTACTCTATCAAAGTCACTAATAAGATAAGCATGTTCCTTTTTCAAAGAGTTGTACTTTTTACTTAAGATTTTACATTCATCGAACAATTCATGAAAAGCACTGAAAGCTCATCGAAAGTTAAATTTGCGTCTAATGAACTTGTTACCTCATCTCCAATAGCTATTAGTGCATAGTAAGCAACTTGCTCGGTGTTGGTTGGCTCCTCTTCTTCGGAAGCACTTGAGTCATCTTATGTAGCTTTGAGAGCCATCTTCTTTGGTTGCCTCCTATTTGCTTGGAGACATTCACTCTTGAAGTGTCCCGGCTTCTTGCATTCATAATATATCACTTGTTCTTTCTTAGGTTTAAATTTATTTTTAGTATCATTTTTAAATTTATTTTTTTATGAACCTTTTGAACTTCTTTGTTAAGAGTATTACGTCATCATCAATGTCCTCATCACTCGAGTTTTCTTTCAAGTGGTCTTCTTGTGTTCTTAGTGTCATATCCTTCTTGTTCTTTGGAAGGGTGTCCTCAAGCTCTTCATGAGCTTTACATGTCATTTCATAGGTCATTAGTGACTCAATTAGTTCTTCAAGAGAAAAATTATTTAGATCTTTGGCCTCTTGAATAACCGTTACTTTAAGGTCCCACATTTTAGAAGGGATCTTAAAATCTTATTAACAAGTTCAAAATCCGAGAAACTTTTACTAAGTCCTTTTAGACCATTGACGATATCCGTAAATCGGGTGTATATGTCTCCAATGGTCTCACTTAGTTTTATTCGAAACAACTCATAATAATACACTAAAAGATTAATTTTTGACTCCTTCACTCTACTAGTGCCTTCATGAGTCACTTTGAGTGTGTGCCAAATGTCAAAAGTCATTTCATAAATCGATACTTAATTAAACTTGTTTTTATCTAATGTACAAAATAAGGCATTCATAGCCTTTGCTTTTAAAACAAAAGTCTTCTTCTCCAACTCATTCCAATCATTCATTAGAAGAAAAGACTTTTGAAAGCCAATTTTCATAATATTCTGTAATTTGAAATCTATTGAAATTAGGAAGATCCTCATTCTAGTCTTCAAATGTATGTAATTCGTCCCATTGATTATGGGCGGACATGTAATTGAATGGCCCTCTAGGTTGTTAGCAAATATCATTTCTCTTGGGTTTAAAATCAAATGAGAGTGAACCTTACTCTGATACCAATTGTTAGGATCAAGAGCGGCACTAAGAGGGGGGGTGAATTAGTATAGCGGAAAACTTTCACAATTTTAGAAAATTATTTATTTTGTAATTTTAGAAAATTGTTCATTTCGTTTAAAACTGATTTCGACGAAAATGATTTCAATTCAATCAGTTTCGGAGAGAAGTTGAACTTGAAAGCTTTCGTAAAAGTGCAAGAGAAGATTAAGGAGGTTTGTAGTAAAGTAAATTGCACAAATGAAAAACAAACCAAAATTTAAAGTGGTTCGGTCAAGATAACCTACATCCACTTTCGGATTGCTCCTCCAATGAGGTCACCGACATCCATTAAAGACCTTCCTTCAATAGGTGAATACCGAATACCTCTTTATAGCACTTTCTCCTTTTCTCGGGTTTTGGAGACAATCTT
Source organism: Musa schizocarpa (assembly GCA_900464855.2). Classification (NCBI taxonomy): domain Eukaryota; kingdom Viridiplantae; phylum Streptophyta; class Magnoliopsida; order Zingiberales; family Musaceae; genus Musa; species Musa schizocarpa. The sequence continues at coordinate 15,392,116 of LS990916.1, read as the reverse complement.
TATAAGTCTCACTCCTCCTCTTTCTTGGATGGTTACAAGGCTAAGAGACGAAGGAGGAGAACTTTAACTTTTACAACACTTTATGACTCAAGAATTCAAGATTAAGCCAATACTTTCATATCCTTTCATGCAAAAAAGGGTAAGATTTTTATAGACCCCAATGACTTCAAAATTAGAGCAAAAAAGTGTCATATCCCCGGAATCCGGGGTACTGGTGGTACCACTGTCATTACTGAGCGGTACTACCACCGCTAATTTGACTATAGGTGGTACCATCGCCAAATAGCACTGTTATCGGTGGTACCACCACCTAGTCTGGGCGGTAACATTGCTCAGAAATCCAAGGGCACTGCCTTCCAAGCAGTGCCACCGCTGACCATGTTTTCAGGGGCTGAATTAGCAGCTCACTTCGACTCAATTTAACCCTATTAAGGGCCCAATTGGCCCCTAATTAATCTAATGTGATCACCTCCCAATCCTAACTTAATTTATGCTCTAACTATGATAATTAAGATATAATTTATAGTGCTTCTTATTCTAGTGCGTCAATTACTCTTTCGGTGAGCTTTCGACGTACTTCCGTTGAACATATGATGAACTCTTGGCAATGTTTCAGCGGACTCCCGACAAGCTCTTGGACTTTACGATGATCTTCTTAGTGAGTTCTGACGAGCGTCTTTGGCAAGCTCCTGGACTTCTTAGTTGGTTCTGGCAAAATTTCCGACGAACGTCTGGAGTTCCGTCGAACTCTCGAACTCCCAATGAGATCTCAATCTTGACTCCGGCACAATACCCGTTTTATGTCTTACTGCTATCATAGTTAATCCTGTACACTTTTCTCAACATATAGATTAGATTAAATAAATTATAATTGACTTAATCATTAAAATCCGAGATTCAACAACCGATCCCCTAAAGAGATCAACCCCAAGTTTAGAATCTGCAAGGGTTCTAACAATAGCGTAGAGCAGCAGTAGGAGAAGACAGTCGCTATCCTCAGAGAAAGTGTCACAGTAGCCACAAGGAAGAAAGTGATGGCTGTAGGACAGCCTTCGTCACTTTAGATCAATATCGTCGGAGGTACACTGAGGTAGAGGAGAGAAGATTCTCGACGTTGACTCAATAAAACAAGAGGAGATCTTGCTAAAGCAAGAGTGGCTCTGATACCATGATAGAATAAATGATGAAGAAGATGTTTTTATGTTTAATATATACTCTCTATTTATACATGTTAGAAGGGAGGATTTTCCTCAACAGAGTAGCGAGATTTTCTCATGTAGTTGAGAAAATCTTAATTGCTATTAATTTGAATAGTCTTAATGCCTTTAGGATTTCTTAAGGTCGATGTCTCTAAATGCATCTTATCAATTGTCTTCATGTTGCCCTAGTCTGACTCCCACTTAGATTGGAATATGGGTTGATATGGCATTGAGTAGGAGTTGACTTAAGCTATCTAAATTAGACTTTGAAGTTTGAGTTATGACTTGGCTTGAGTTTGCCCAAGTTGGGTGAGCTTTGGAGCTTGTTGGACATTTTAGTTGAGTGTCATTGAGATTATTCCTGATCATAGCTCTCCCAATTAGATAATTCAACTTCTGATGTTTCTTTCTTTGAGGTTTCTTCTTTCTCTTTCGATAGGTTGGAGGTTTTGTTTCGGTTTGTTGATGTGGTCAGCATCACCATGACTGACCATGCAATCTATACTTGTTATTTTGATGGGGTTCTCTTCGTTGTCGATCATCATTGACTTAGAGAGCTTTCTTTCCCTTCTTGGAACTTCAAGCTTGCATATGCCTCTTTTGGTTTCTCCTCCTCTTTTATCATATTTGAGGATGGGTTTGATCTCTTGCATGTCAAAATGCAGGCCATGAGTTTTCGACATGTGATCACTATCCTCTTTGCCTAGCCGATGAATGTCAAGTTTTCTATGGAACGAATTAAATCTTGAGTAATAAGGAACTTCTTTTTATCCTTTGAGAGTTGATACTTCTAGAATTAGTGAAAATAAATGACATCTCAATCTCATAAGTGGAGGCTCCCAAGGATGATTTAGCATCTATCAAGCAGAACCATCTCGTATGTCATCTCATCGATGAATTCCTTTGTAGTGGTGAAGCATATCTTACATTGTTGGTCAATTTTCAATTCCATATCATCATGAGGCCATCTAAGAGGATATAGCCATGGATGCAATGTCATCTCTAGGCTGAGGGCTGAGCTTCTTAACCAAGCTCGTTGAGATAAGATTTTACAACACTAGTGGTCAAGTATAAGTCTACAACCTTCGTACTTCGCATGGATCTTTATGCTAAAAAGTACTTCTCAAATCTTTGAACTAGTGGTCAAGTATAAGTCTACAACCTTCGGTCTAGCTATGAGTGATAGACTCAGATCCGTGTAAGGAACCAATAAAAGTTCAATGGAGTCATCACCCACAATTGTGGTCATGGTTCACCAATTTTAATCGTTCTTCGACTAATTTTTTTAAAAGAGTTTCTAGTGAACCATTCAATATCTTTCTTTCAAATGACCCATAATTTTAAATTATTCACAAAATAGATCATTTTATTTTGAGGAAGAAGAAGTTTTATCATCCTCAAAATTCTCTTGAGCCTTCATGTGGCTCTCTTTTGGCCTTTTCTATAGGCTTCTAGTTACGAGTGTAATTCTTTCTCTCAATTACAATTACTATATTGCTAGCAATCAAAATATCATAAATATTAATGAAGCTCAACTCTATATGAATTTGTGCATAAAGTATAGAGGTGTATTTTATCATCGTCAATTGATCATTAAGAAAAAAATTTAGCATCATTACTTGTTGAAACTCATGGTATACCCTTTACACAACTAGTTCCTTAGCACAAATAGTATCACTATATCTTTTTTAGATACTCCATAGGGTAAAATTTTTCTACTATGAGCATTTGAATTATATCTATGATATATTTTCATCATCATTGGTTCAAAGATAGGCTTTACAACGTGTGTGCATATGTTTTGTCAACTTTAGTCATGTAAGCATTATTTTATTCTCATTATTGTAATCATATAAATTAAAGTAAATGTCAACTTAATCTATCTATGTATCTAAATCTTAGCATCAATTGATCTATCATAAGAGGGTATGTCGATGTAAGCCTTGACTCAAAACAATCGAGTTCTTGCTACGATATTCCACTCGATAGCATCCTCTTCAATACTATACATCTCGAATAGAGTACGCTCTCTTCTTTGCCATGATATTTTATACTCGATTATTGGTTATTGGAGAGTTAGCTTGGACTTGTATCCAACCTATCACAATCTCCATCTATTGGATTTAAATTATCATTTGAGTAGGAAGGTTGGCCAAGACTATCAATGTGTTGGCTACCATATCATTGATGGTCCTTCGAGATAGCATGACTCTTAACTTCAAATCTTATAACTTTTCATCCCACTCTTTGTATACTTGTCTCTTGATCACTATCTACAAGATCATTGCTCTTATACTACTTAATATGTATGGAGTTCAGGTTTAATACTTCGTTGATCCGATATCACCTTTTAGATGAAATGTTTTGATGGATAAGAAAGATATCACTATGTAACCATGCGTAAAATCAAAAGAAAATAACCTATATTATTTTAAAATCAAAAGTGTCAACTACATGGGACTAAGCAACATAAATAAAAAGTATAAAAAGACTCAACTAGGTGCAGAAGAATGCATGTCATAGATAGAACCTGAGTTCTCTCAATAGGATGATCATCTTTGAGTCTCCTCTTTCTCTTTTGCTATTGGAATCTCTTTCTAAGGTTTGGATAGCAAATAATAGGGCTTTTGGACTTCTTATGATAGTTAGACAAAGTTTCAAAGCTTGGCTATTGGAATTCAAGAAAGAAAGGGTTGTGGTTGGAAGAAACTTGATAGCACCTCCTCTCATTCTCTTTTTTTGACTCTCAACACTAGCAAATTGCTAGGGCTAACTAAAACAATGCCACTACTATAGGATGGGGTAATTGGAAGATGAAGGCTATAAACTTAGCTCATTTTCATCATCTTCTTTCTTCTTATTCTAATATTGCTCTCGGTTGGAAGACTTCCCTAGATCCGACTAATTTTTGGAATTATTAAAAGTGATAGCCCCCCTTTGTCTTATAGATACTCTTTTTAGAAATTGGATAGTCCTAATGCCTTTAGGACTTGTTAAGACCAACATCCCTAACTGTGCTTATCATTTGGTTGCATGCTATCATAATTCGAGTCTTACTCGGATTGAGATTTAGGCTAATGTGGTACTGAGTGGGAGTTGACTTTGACCGGCCAAATTAGGCTTCGAAGCTTGAGTAAACTTAGCTTGGGTGAGCTTTGAAGTTTATTAAAGACTTAGGTTAAGTATTGTTAAGATCTTTCCTTATCAGATGATGTTATCTACATAATCTAAAACATCATAATCAATTAAGAAAGAATCAAATTAAGAATGCTAAGAGGCATTATTTGTTGGCATAAATTTGAGAGGAGCTTGGGCTAAGCATTAACAAAGATGAGAGTATTTTTAGGATTAAATAAGTTATGAATAATATGTGTTGACTAGCTAGTTGAAAAAATATTATCAACTCCGTCGAAAAAAATAAAAAGAAAAAACAATCTAAAGCAACTTAGAAGAATGAAAAGCTTGTTAGAACATAATGTTTTAGTATCACAAAAGAAATAACTAGCTTGAATTTTGATCAATCGATTGAATGAATTTATGCACAAATAGTGATTATAAAATAAGATAATTATATGATTTTTTTAACTAATAATAAAAATAAAATATTTATTATAATATATTAATATAATTTTATAATTATTATCATGATTTGAGAGAATCATAAAGTATATTAGTATAATTTTAGAATTAAAAATTAGGATAATATATTACCATGATTTATCTATCTTAGAGATATTATTTTACTTAATATCATCATTCCTAATATGAACTCCTTATCTTCTTGGCTTCTGTTCAACATTATTAATCTGTATTGCATTAGATTCAATTAGAAAAAAAAAGTTAAAAAAAGGAAATTCAGAATTTCAAATATTATAAATTATTATAATAAATAAGAATTCTTAAATCTTAGTGTCTCATATCATATTCTCTAGCATCCATGATCTATCATTTACTGTTACCAACTAATTATTCAAGAAATTATACAAAATAAAACATGTGGTCAACTAAAAATTCTGTGACATCTAGGTTTGAACTCACTTCAAGTTGTCAAAATTTGGACATTTTTGAGAAGAGACTTGATAGTATCGCGTGAGATTATATTCTGCTAGGTAAAAGTGTCAGTGTAGTTAATTGAGATTTTTATATAGAAATAACAATAGAAAAACTCATTCTTTGGCTATATAACGAGTACTAAGAGCATCTCCTGTCCATGAATTTTGACTCAATTTCTGAACATGTGGCTTTTGACTGTTATAACGTATTTATATTTTTTTTCATTAAAAAAAATGCAAAATAAAGTAAATTACTGCGGGCTTTAGATGTGACATGGGATTGTAAATCGAGCAAGTAAAAGTCAACCTTAAAAATTCATAAATTATTAATCATCAAATAGATTTGAGGCCTAAAAAAGAGGGTGTTTATCCCGAAAAAAAAACATTATTTTTTTTTGTTGGATAGGATCCCTCATTTCCAAAATATCAAAAAAGAGCCTCAATTTTTAAAAATTATAAAATATCTTAACTGACACCTAACAATTTTATTTTTTGATTTTTCCACTGAAACCCGCCTGAATCAAATATGTCATGGTGTATTTATATAGGGTTATGGTGTTTTTGGTTAAACCAAACTAAGAACACTGTAACGTATTTAAAAACACTATAATCTAATATTAGTTAATATAAATTCTCATAAATCTTAATTATTAACTTTATTATATGCATTATGGTTTCATAAGATATTTTATTTGACAGCTTTCATGTGATTTTGAATGAAGATTAAAAATATTCTGGCATAATTTTAGAATAAAGGAAGACAGCTCCTTTTATTTTAATGTAACTTTAAATCTAGGTCTATAATTTTTTTTTAAAAAAAAACTTATAATATTTGTTTTTATTTATTGAAAAATAATAATGATAAAACAATTGGTGTTCCCGCTTATAATGTTTTTTTAATGGATTTATAGTATTTTGTCATCAATTCAAGACACTATAGCCTACTAAAAAACAGCAACAATGAGTTTGAATCATTTCAAATTCTCATTAACCATAAGTATCAACTTTACTATATGTTTTGGAATATTATAAAATAATTTATATGATAATTCAAACGGCTATAGATTGAAATTATAAATGTTTTGATATATTTTATGGCAAAGCAATATACAAATTCTATTTTATTTCACTTTATCTTGAGTCTTTGTCCAAATATTTTAGAAACCTTAATATTTGTGATAATTTATCATCAAGAAATAATAAAAAAATCAGATTTTCTATTTACAGTATTTTTGAATAGAATCACAGTATTTTAGTTTAATAATCAAACACTACTATAACATCTCCTTTTAAAATATACTTGGATCTTTTTCACAGGGAATAAGCTTTAGCTCCTCGGGAAATATAGAAATGACGAGTAGAATCCCAAAAACACCCAAATATGGAGCTTATCCTAAAACAATTGCCCTCAGAAAAACAAAAGGTCCAATAACATACATATTACACGGTCCCCATGAAAAATTATTTAGAGACGAAAGAGGCTAAACCATGTGGCTGCATTTAAACCAATGACTTCATTTTACGGGGTGGCAAACACAAAGATTTTGTAAACGACCTACAAGATGCATCTGCTACCAAAAAAATAATAATACTGAACGTCCCAACAGTAATACCACAAGGATTTCTTTTCCTTTTTTTTTTTTTTTGCTGATTAGCTGCATTTTGGTTGTTTATGTGACCTTGACATTGCATGTCATGACAACATTTCAATTAATATAAGAAACAAAAATACTCTTTGAATATGCTCTATAATTAATGTGGAGGAAGAATCCAGATTGTCTACATTTGGCATATGATATATATATATATATATATATATATATATATATATATATAAGCTGGATTTTGCCAGTTGTACAAGCATATGTAGATGATAAATACACTTTCATTTTATTTGTTTCCCTTATATAAATAGCAAAAGTCACCACAATTTTGTCTACGCATGCATACGTACTGTGTTGAAATCTAAATACAAACTTCAGTATTTTTTTGTCATTAAAGCTCCATAAAAACTGAAAAAATCAAATTATCTATTGATATATTAGGCTGTTAATATATACCGCTGATATTAGGCTATGTTTTCGCCTTCCAATAATTTGGCATCAACGAGAGAATTCTGTGATCATGGTTATAATGACAAATACTCTGTTGATTGCAATGACTGCCACAGGAAGAAGCCTGATGATTCTTGGAACTGTTGTGTGATCCATTTTATGAAACAAAGGCACATATAGATATAAGATCCATAAGCCGCCAAGTAGATGTACCGTGGCCCTCTATCTAGGTTTTAATTTTCCTTTGGTTATCGAAATAATTCTGAAAGAAGGACGCAGATGTTAAAGCACGCAATTAATATTACAGATTGCGACTGTGTCTCAAGTGTGCTGCATGCGTATGGCGGTAATGAATGCAACGTATGATGGAGGAATTATGAGAAGGAGGTGTTTGAATTGGCGATGCAGAAAATACCGAGAAAGAAAGAAGTGAATGATTGAGGTGGAACGTTAAGAAAATAATGATAATTTCTACAGTTGCTCCATGCACAATATATGATAAGCCAGTGCTCCATTAAAGTTGTAGCTAATCATTTTTAGCCAGATAGAGTACTAGTACTCAATCTGAAACTCAGGTTGTACAATGAGTTGATTGTAATCTTCTAGTAACCCATTGCAGAAGGCTATGGCTTTGAGTTACTTGGGGTTCATCTTATTTTATTTAATTTGTGTTTGGTCGATTGGATATTTTTGGAATCAAAAGGGTGGAAAAGTCTTTCCAATCATTTCGTATTTTATTGTTTTGCCCCTTAATGAAAAGAAAGAATCTTTGTCAAGTCTGTCTACCGTGTGTTTACAATAACATTTACGTGGAACAACGGCATTTGTTAATGTACTCTTCTTCTCATGCTCAATGCACAAGCATGACGGAATAGAGACACCTCTTATATCTGCAAACGACTTTTTCTTTTATATATATATATAAATATATATATATATAAATATATATATATAATATACAGTGAATAAAAAATTTTCCGTGGTTAATTTATTACTTCAGTGAATAAAAAACTAATTCACAAGTTTTTCGTCGATATATTATCAAATTCTGATCAGTATTTTTTTTAAAAATTGCTGTGTAACTACGAATTTCACCACACACACATATTTTGAGGAACAACACATACTATATTAAAGACGAATAGGCATTTAAAACCCTTGAAGAATAAAAAGATTATATGCAGTCAATGGGGTTGAGCGGAGAAAAGAAGAAAACACGAGTGGAAGGGAAAGAGGGTAGAGCCAGCAACGTGGTTGACGGAAGCCCGTGAGATTCGTATACGCGAAGCCTCGCGCCACGACAACCCCCATCGCCGTGATGAATACGTGGCTCCCTTTCCCAACTCGACTTTCACCCCTCCTCTCTCTCTCTCTCTCTCTCTCTCTCTCTCTCTCTCTCTCTATGTCACACCCACTGCTACTTTATTACCCTTCCATCCCGCTTGCTGTTGCAGCCAACTTATATTAGAGCCCGTTCCCCGAAAACTACCACTGACCACCCTCGCATTGTAGAGATCAGACTCAGATCTTCATCCTCCATCTATCTCGCTCTCTCCTTCTCCAACTTCTGGGAGAAAATGGGGAGAGCTCCATGCTGTGAGAAGGTGGGGCTGAAGAAGGGGAGGTGGACAGCGGAAGAGGATGAGATCCTGGTGAAGTACATTGCTGCTAATGGAGAAGGGTCCTGGAGATCACTGCCGAAGAATGCAGGTCAAACAAGAATATATATACTTCTCTCATGTTCAAATGGATTCGGAACATATGCATAACTATGTCTTCTTGAGCATGGGATGGTTTCTAATCTGTTTGTATTGTTCTTTCTTTCTTTGCTTTGCTTTTTTTTGGTATTTGGGGTTTGGAAGGGCTCTTGAGGTGTGGAAAGAGCTGCAGACTCAGATGGATAAACTACCTCAGATCTGACCTAAAGAGAGGTAACATTACTAGAGAGGAGGAGGATATCATCATCAAGCTGCACGCCACTCTTGGAAACAGGTGACCGCTCTAATCCTTTTACCTCCATTTTCATGTTTTCATCGATAGTGGTTTCTACATGATAGTTTGAGGAAGTTACATGTATAAGTCAAACAATGATTTTGGGGATTCTCATGGAGTTCATGTCAAATCCATCTTTCAATCGAGGCAGTCCATTACTTTATAATAAACCAAACTGCGTGTTGCTCACAAGATGATTTTTTTTGTCCTTTCGGCTGATGAGAGTTGATGATTAATTGGTTCTTTTCTCGCTATTTTACATATTTTAGTCGCTGTGCATGCTTTTGCCTCTCTTCACATGCACGGAGTTTGCCCACATCGACAGAGAGCTGGGCTCACCATGACAGGATTCACCCCTTTTTTATGCGAATACAGACGACCCTCCTTAAATACGGGAGGTGACAGTGGACCTAAGTGGAAAACGAGGGTTTCTCTGTATACTTTTTGAAGCTTGTAGAGCCTTGTCGTGTTGTAGAAAAGTTGGATGTTCTCGTCGCCATCACGCCTCTCTCATTCTCTCTCTGCTTACCGCCATGGATATCAGAATCCTTTTAGCTTAACACCAAAACAAACATAATAAAGAAAACAAGAAAAAAATACTAAAGACAACCTGACGTACATGGCTTCTTGTTTATTAATCTCAATCTCTTCTTTTATGTTTTCTTGATTCTTTTAGACTGCAAGTTTTGACTTGCTATTTGCTAACAGGTAAAAGAATAATTAACTTCTTGGAGAGAGAGATAGAGAGAGAATCTGTTTTTAGTTTATTCAGAGGATATCTGTACACAAGGAAAGTATCATTGACATTTTATTGTAGATTTAAGAGTTCAGAGTTTATGTATACATATATATGTATATATATATGTATATATATAGTGATCTTCTCCCTTTTACTGATCGCAAAACCAATCTGGGAGATGGCAACGATGGAGACTCTACTCTTGACAACGAGATCAACAAACTAGTTATTCTAAATCCTTGCACGCATGACTACTGCATGCGCCGAAGTCCAGTTTGAATCCTCGACGGCAGTCACCATATCATAATATGATGTAGAGTTAATTAGATGCGAATATACTTTCTCAATAAGCTCAACCGTCCAGAGCGTTTCAACTGTCGCATCAAATTTCGCGTGACTGCATTAATTTTGACCGATGCCAGTGACGATCAAGGTAAGGAGCGACAACGATGAGTCTCTCATGAAGTCTTTCCTTCTGTCATTGCAGGTGGTCCCTAATAGCCGGCCATCTCCCGGGAAGAACAGATAACGAGATCAAGAACTACTGGAACTCTCACCTCAGCAGAAAAATCCAAAGCTTCCGGCGAACTGGAATGGACAGCGAGGCCGCATTCTTAGACCTCAGTAAGCTTCGCGGTGGTGGGGGCAGGCAGCAGGGTGCCTGCATTGACCGGTCGGCCATGAAGAAGACCAACACCATGAATAGAGAAATCAGAAGAGATAAGCAAAGCATGGCTGACATCCGGCCACCAGCTTCGGTAGTGCAGAGTGATGAGGGTCATATCATGGTTTCGGATCTTGATCAAAACCAACAAGCTAGCAGCGTCACGTTTGATGGGATCACCATGGATCCTAATGAAGAGATGGTAAGTGAGCTTTGGGACACAGATGCTGATATGGAACACGTGCTGTTTGGTCCAAGTGAGGAAAGCATGATTGGGTGGGGGTACACTCAGGCAGACAGTGGTGTGATGAGCACAAGTAGAGTTGAATTGGCATCCAAGAGTGAGGATGAGATGGGTTCATGGCAAAGGGAGAACCTCTTGGAGTGGGACTTGGGGGCCAACATCTGGGATGAGGAAGCTGGAGAGATGTGGCCATGGATGTGGGACAGTGGAAATGGGGAGTTAGCCCTCCGTGGTGTGGATGACTGTGGATACCAAGAAGGCTCATTAGATGATGGCTGGCTTATTTGAGGTTAGAGCGTCCTTTGGAGACGGTACTTACTGCTCTTCGTGTTAGAAAGGAACAGTTGCGACTTCTAGGAACCATGTAAAGTCATCAGAAAGAGAGTAGTTCTTGTAGAGTGAAGGTGTGCCATCAATGATGCATGTTTTCACAATCTTTTTGGGGTTGTCATTTTGAGATTCCTTACCACTTTTCAAATAAAAAGAGGCTCTTTAGGAGATTATGGAATCACGTAGGAAATGTTTGCCTCTTTTGTGTGACGATAATTAGCTTAGAGACCTTTTTGATCCATTCATTTCTGGCTACTCGACACTTTTCTCTTGCTAAGGAAAGCGATGTGAACGCATATCGAATTACAAGTACTTGGTTTACTATTACTCTTAGAAATTTCGAGTCTTCTGAGCTAAACCCAATGTAGCCGTAATTTAACCTCGCATAGGAGCTCTACGAATTCTTCCAAAATTATACTCAAATATGAATTTGTTTTTGAAGAAATTATTGAAAATATAATTAAAATAGGGATAAGTAAAGTATTACGCGGATTAGATATACAAATGGGGCATTGAAACCCTTTATGTACAGCATAAGTTTCAAGGCAATAGATTCTCTTTGTTCAAAAATAATTTATTTAGGAGATCTCATTCTTCTATTCAAATCTATCGACTTGGGCTCTTGTTTTTTAATCTATTTACACATAGCATCTCTTATTTTCTAAATTATGATATTACCCCTAATCTTTATTGCATCGGCTACTGCAATCTTGTTAGGATCAAAATTGACACTAAGAGAAGAGAGGGAGAGGGTTGAATTAGTATTTAAGTAAAAATTACATCGATTTGAAAACTCGTTCAATGTAGGAAAACCATTTCGATAAACTCCGTATCGAAAAGTGTTTAAGCTTGACTTAAAGTAAATATTAAGTGAAGTGACCAGCTAAGTAAGTAGTAAAAGAAAAGAGCACACCAGATTTATAGTGGTTCGGTCATCGTGACCTACATCTATTCTCGATTTCTCTTCACTCGAGGCCACTAGCTTCCACTACTAATCTTCTTTCCAACGAGCGAAGATCAATTACTCTTATAAATCTTTCTCCTTTTTACAAGCTCAGGAGAGTACCTTTACACCCTCTTTTGTAAGTGTTCCCTCAAATATTTTCTTTAGAGGAGAGACTATACACTTTAAGAGATTACAACCTTGGAATCCTAGAGTTTTTGTTCCACTTTCATGTTTATTTCAAGCAAAAATTTATGGGATATTTATAAACCCCAAATGGCTTAAAAAATCGAAGCCAAAATTTAAATCCCTGGGTTTTCGAGGTACTAGCGATACCACCGTCAATACTGGGCGGTATCATCATCTATCAATCTGACACTAAGCGGTACCACTATTTGACACACTAGCATTGGGTGGTACCACATTGACATTGGGTGGTACCACAGCCCAGTCTGATAATACCATCGCTTGACATAGTTTGTGTTAGGATCGAGAGCACTAAGAGGGGGGTGAATTAGTGCAGCGGAAAACATTCTGCGATTAAAACCGAAAGCTGCGTTTGAACGATAAGGACAACTCTGTATGAGAGTTGATACTAAGCAAGGTTACAGTCAATCTATGCAGGCAGTTTGCAGCAATGATGAAAACCAGAATATCGGCGTAAATTGAAATCCGACGTTCGTACAAAGAAACAGATTTACATCTAAGTGTCGATTTGTAAATCACTTGTTTAGATAAAACGCAGTTCAAGTAGAAGTATAAAGACAGTGTGCTGCTATTGTACAGCTCAAAAAGTAATCTGTAAAAAGCAGATTTATGTCTAAACGTAGATTTACGTCTAAACGCAGATTTACGTCTAAACACAGATTTACGTCTAAACACAGATTTACGTCTAAACTTTGAAACTCGTTTGTAAAATCACAGAAGGCAGTATGCAGTTGAAATCAAGATGTAAACGTAAACTGAAATCGATGATTGTAACGAGGAAAGCCGATTTACGCCTAAATGCAGTTTTACGCCTAAACGCCAGTTTTATGCCTAAACGCAGTTTTTCGCCTAAACGCAGTTTTGCCTAAACGCAGTTTTATCGCCTAAACGCAGTTTTGCGCCTAAACGTAGTTTTACTGCCTAAACGCAGTTTTATCTAAACGCTTTTTACGCCTAAACGCAGTTTTACGCCAAAGCGTAATTTTTACGCCTAAACGCAGTTTTGAACTTTGAAAAGCGCTTTTATGAATACGCAGAAAGCAATTTGCAGTTATAAATGGAATCAAAACGTAAATTAAACTGCAGCGAAAAGATCGTATGAAGACACCGATTTACGCCCGAATGCAGATTCGGAAAGATCGTAATTTAGAGACTCGTTAAGTAAAAGCGCCAGAGGGCAGTAGCTATGTAGGAGGTTTGCAGTAATGATAAAGTGCTCAAAGTAAAAGCAAACCAGAGATTTAGAGTGGTTCGGTCGGTCTTGACCTACTCCACTTTTGGCTTCCTCCTTCGACGAGGTCACCGACGTCAACTAGTTGCCTTCCTTCAATGGGCTAAGGCCAACTTCCCTTTACAGTTTTCTCCTTTTGACGGCTCAGAGACAACCCTTACAGATCCTTTCTCTCCTCTCTTTACAACTCAAGACTTGAAGAACAGAAAGAGGAGAACTTTTGGACTTTACACAAATTTGAGCTCTTAGAATCACAGAAAAGATCAAGAATTCGGTGTGGATCTGTATCTTTTCAGTCAAGGAATGGGTGGGGTATTTATAGGCCCCAACCCAGTTCAAATTTGAGCTCAAACGATCAAATCCCGGAATTCGGGATCAGGCTGTTGCACCTCCTGATTGGAGAGGTTGCACCGCCGGCAGCTTCAAGACTGAGCCTGGCGGTGCCACCTCTGTCAGGCGGTTGCACCTCTCTGCCAGAGCTCGAAGACCGAGCTCAAGCGGTTGCACCGCCGACCGAGAGGTTGCACCGCCGGCAGAGCTCGAGATCGAGCCCAAAGGTTGCACCTTCTAGCCTGGGCGGTTGCACCGCCCGCCTCGGCCAGGGAGACATAGCCCAAAGCGGTGCCACCTCCTCGCCTAGGCGGTTGCACCTCCTCGGTAATCGGGTCCCAATGGTAAGCTCCATTCGGCCCAATTTCAATCTTTTCAGGGGCCCAATTGCCCCAAGATTAAGCTAATGGAATCACCTCCCATTTTCCAACTTAATCAATGTGCTAACTACGATTAAATCTAAGACAATTTCTGCAGCTTTGCTCCGATGTGTCAATCGCTTCTTCCGGCGAGTTTCCAGCGAACTTCCGTCGATCATCCGATGAACCCTCAGTGATTCTTCTGCGGACTTCCGGCATACTCCTGGACTTTGCGACGATCCACTTGGCGAGTTCCGACGAGCTTCGCTTGGCAAGCTTCTGGACTTCTCGGATCTGTTCTCGCAGAACCTCCGACGATCGTCCGAACTTCCGTCGAACTCTCGAACTCCCAACGTGATCATGATCTTGACTCCGGCGCAACTCCTGCTGCTTGTCTAACTTTCATCATAGTTAATCCTGCACACTTATCTCAACACATAGATTAGACAACAAATCTGAGATTCAACAATCTCCCCCTTTTTGATGATGACAATCAATTGATAATGGAGTTATCCTTAACTCCCCCTATCTATATGCCATAGTTGAGATAAGTCAACCTTGAATTCAAGACCTAAGAATTCAAGTGACGTATTGATAAGTTAGATCAGTTAAACTTATCAATACTCCCATCATGATACCCATCATGATGTATCTCTTCAAGAATGATGTCAAGGCTTGACATACATCATCAAGTTTGTATGATTGTGTTTGTAACTATTCATCATGTAATTGAATATTATCATATAAAGCTGCGAAGGACTATTACATGATGCACATACATTTGAGATTTTCTAGCAAGTTTGCATTTACTTCACAAGATAGGATATCAACTCAAGACATAATGCAAACTATAGCACATGTTCATATATCTCTTGGTGATGCAAGGATGGCATAACTATAACATTGTTTATAGCATCACTCAAGTATTTGCAACTATGATTATGGCAGTGTTTATCAATTTCATATGTTTCTCCCCCTTTGTCATCAACAAAAAGCATGATAGCATTATCAATAAGCATGGTAGATATGATTCCAGCAGGTTATCACGCACATAAAGGAAGGCATGACACATTTTTCAAAAGGTTTTCATAAGAGTGTTCAGGAAAATCCCATTTTTAGCATTCAAACCAAAAAATGAACTTCTTACATGCATTTGGTTATGAGTAAGCTACATAATTTCCAACATGTTATTTGATCAAGTGATGCCAAGACATGTATAGCAATAACGTCCGAAAAATAATTTTAACTGGTTTAAGTATTCGGACACATCAATATACCTAATTCTTTTCTTATGAAATCAAATTGTTCTTCACTTAGGGGTTTTGTAAAGATATCAGCTAGTTGATGTTTGGTATTAATGAACTCTATGGTTACATCATGATTAGTGACATGATCTCGTATAAAGTGATGTCTAATATCAATGTGTTTTGTTCTTGAGTGTTGTATAGGATTTTTAGTTAAGCATATTGCACTCGTGTTATCACATTTAATGGGAGTATCTTTAAGATTGACTTTGTAATCTTCTAAAGTATTTTTCATCCATACAACTTATGCACAGCATGCACTTGCTGCAATATATTCAGCTTCGGTTGTTGATAGAGCAACCGAGTTTTGTTTCTTAGATGACCAGGATACAAGGGCATGTCCTAAAAATTGACATGATCCTGATGTGCTTTTTCTATCTAGTCTACAGCCAAATAAGTCCGCATCAAAGATAAGTCGTTAACTCAAAATTTTCTGATTTTGGGTACCATAATCCTAGATTTGTGGTTCCACTAAGATATCTAAGTATTCTTTGACTGCTTTGAGATGAGATATCTTAGGGTTTGATTGAAATCTAGCACAAAGTCCCACACCTGAACATGATGTCTGGTCCGGTGGTAGTGAGGTACAAGAAACTTCCTATCATACCCCTATAAGTCTTTTTTTGATAAAGCTTTCTCCACTTTCATCAATTTCTAATTTAGTGGAAGTGCTCATAGGGGTGTTAATGGCTTTTGAGTTGTTCATATTAAACTTTTTTTAATAAATTCATAGCATATTTTGTTTGACTAATAAAGATGCCGTTGCTTAATTGTTTGATTTGTAAGCCTAAGAAGAATGTTAGTTCTCCCATTAAGCTCATTTCGAATTCAAGACTCATGGTTCTAGCAAAAGATTCACAGAGAGATTCATTTGTAGAGCCAAAGATAATATCATCAACATAAATCTGAACAATGAGAAAATTATTTTCAAAATTCTTGATAAATAATGTAGTATCAACCTTGCCTTTTATGGGTTATTTTTGATAAGAAAAGAACTAAGTTTCTCATACCAAGCCCTTGGGGCTTGTTTTAAACCATAGAGAGCTTTAGTTAATCTAAACACATGATTAGGGAGGCTATCATTTTCAAAACCAGGAGGTTGTTCAACATAAACTTCTTCGAGATAAAGCCATTTAGAAAAAGCTTTTAACATCCATTTGAAACAACTTAAAATTATTACTGCTAGCGTAGGCAATGAGCATCCTTATGGCTTCCAATCGAAGCCACACAGAGCCAAGGTTTCTTCAGAATCGATACCTTCTTCTTGGTTGAAACCTTTGGCCACTAATCTAGCCTTGTTTCTAACCACGATACCATTTTCATTTTGTTTGTTTCTCAAGACCCATTTAGTACCAATAACTAAATGGTCATTTGGCCTAGGAACAAGCTTCCATACTTCATTTCTTTCAAATTGATTTAATTCATCTTGCATTGCGATAATCCATGAATCATCTTTCATGGCTTCATCAATGCATTTGGGTTCAATCTGGGAGAGAAAGGCGGCATTTGCACAAAAGGTTTTAAGAGAGGATCGTGTTTGAACCCCCTTTGATGTGTCTCCTAGAATTAGCTCCTTAGGGTGAGCATCTACATACTTCCAATCCTTGGGTAAGGAAATTTCAGAAGTGGATGCATCCAGGTTGTTAGTTGGAGAGGGGGTTTCCTTTAAATTCAAGGAATCAAAATTAACATCTTCATCAAGATCATTTTTCGTGATTTCAAAAATCTCATTGAAAACAACATGAATGGATTCTTCAATAATTAGTGTTCTTTTATTGAAGATACGAAAGGCTTTAGAAACTGTAGAATAACCAAGAAAGATTCCTTCATCGGATTTAGCATCAAATTTTCCTAAGTTATCTTTTTCATTCAAGATAAAACACTTACACCCAAAGACTTTAAAATATGAAACGTTGGGTTTTTTATTGTTCCATAACTCATAGGGAGTTTTGGTTAGTAGAGGTCTCACTAGAACTCTATTTAAAATGTAGCATGCAGTATTTACGGCTTCGGCCCAAAAATATTTGGGTAGGTTATGTTCATTCAACATGGTTCTTGCCATTTCTTGTAAATTTCGATTTTTTCTTTCTACAACTCCATTTTGTTGAGGGTTTCTAGGAGTAGAGAAATTATGGTTGTATCCATTGAGTTCACAAAATTCCTGGAAATCATGGTTTTGAAATTCACCACCATGATCACTTCTAATTGACGAAATCATAGAACCTTTCTCATTCTGAACGAGTTTGCAAAACTTGATAAAAGATCTAAGACATTCACTTTTCTGTTTTAAGAAGTAAGTCCATGTGTATCTGCTATAGTCATCCACGATGACGAAAGCGTATTTGCTACCTCCTAGGCTTGATGTGGAGATGGGTCCGAACAAGTCCATATAGATCAATTGTAAGGGCCTAGAGGTGCTTATTTGATTTTTAGATTTGAAGCTACTCTTAATTTGTTTACCTAATTGGCAGGCATCACATACATTGTCTTTGATGAACATGATATGAGGAATTCCTCTTACAAGTTCTTTGGATGATATTTGAGTGATTAGCTTTATGCTAACATGACTTAATCTTCTGTGTCATATCCAAGCATTCTCATTTAAAGCAGAAAAACATATTTCATTACATAAATCATTGATGTCAATAGTGTATACGTTATTTTGTTTTAATGCAATCATAGATATGTTTTTATGTGGTTTTTCAATGATGCAAGCATTAGATTCAAATCTGATAATATATCCTTTATCACACAATTGACTAATGCTCAAGAGGTTATGTTTTAGACCATCAACTAGCAAAACATCTTCAATAGAGAAGTTGGATTTGTTACCTATGGTTCCTTTGCCAATGATTTTACCCTTGTTGTTGTCTCCGAAGGTGACATATTTTTCGTCTATGCTAGTGAGCTTAGAGAATTGGGATGGATCTCCGGTCATATGCCTTGAGCATCCACTATCAAGGTACCATCTCTTGCTCCTAGCTTGCGATGGTTTGGTTTTCTACAAGAAAGGATGATGTTTAGGTACCCATTTGCTTTTGGGTTCCTCACAAATAGATCTACATTTTCTATCATGTTGCATAGAATTTGTCATGGTTCCTTTAGAACGCAAATCAATTTGTTTGGACTTAATTTCCTGAATGGACAATAATGCGCCCTGTGTCCAACTTGCAACAAAAAAAAAGTTGCATTTGTTTTGATGTCTAACATGTAAGATGGGGCCTTTTATTTAAGGTAGTTGGATTTTGGTGAGGACTCCTCACAAATCCAATCCCACTTTTTTTGGGAACATGACCCTTGTTTGTAAGGATCATGTTTAATGACTTGCTACCAACCTCGAATTTCTTCAAAGTGTCCTTAAGTAGCAAGTTTTCTTTTTGAAAAGTTTCTAGATCATGACATTTGATACATGAATTTAAACTATCATGATATTCAATTTTTAACTTATTGAAATCATAAGTAAGACTATCATGCTCCTTTTTTAGCAATTTGTATTTTCTATTGATAATCTTGCATTCATCAAATAAGTCATGGAAGGCATTTAATAATTCATCGAAAGATAAATCAGCATCTAATAAATTCGTTACCTCCTCTCCGAAGGCCATTAAGGCATAATGAGCAACTTGCTCGGTGTTGGACTCCTCTTCTTCAGATGCGCTTGAGTCATCCCATGTTGCTTGAAGAGCCTTCTTCTTTGATGTTCTCCTTTTGACTTGGGGACAATCACTCTTGTAGTGTCCCGGCTTTTTGCATTCATAGCAGATCACTTGGTCTTTCTTGGGTTCAAGTTTATTTTTCGCATCATTCTTAAACTTGTTTCTTTTAAAGAATTTTTTAAACTTTCTTGTTAAAAGTGCCAAGTCATCATCATAGTCCTCATCACTTGAGTTTTCTCTCAAGTGGCATTCAGAAGTTTTAAGTACCATATCCTTCCTGTTCTTTGAAGGATGTCTTCTTGCTCTTCAAGAGCTTTGCAAGTCATCTCAGAGGTCATTAATGACCCGATTAATTCTTCAAGAGGGAAGTTATGCAGATCTTTTGCCTCTTGAATAGCAGGACTTTAGGATCCCAACTTTTAGAAGGGATCTTAGTATCTTATTTACGAGTTCAAAATCCAAAAACTTTTTTTCCTAATCCTTTTAGACCGTTGATGACATCCGTGAAATGGGTAAACATGTCGCCAATGGTTTCACCTCGGTTTCATTCGAAAAGTTCAAAAGAATGCAACAACAGATTGATTTTTGACTCTTTCACTCTACTTGTGCCCTCGTGGGTCACTTCAAGTGTGTGCCAAATATCAAATGCAGTTTCACAAGTTGAAACACGATTAAACTCGCTTTTTATCAAGTGCAAAAATAAGGCATTCATAGCCTTTGCATTAAGAGCGAAAAGCCTTTTTTTCCAATTCATTCCAATCGATCATTGGAAGAGAAGACTTTGAAAACTGTTTTCAACAAGGTTCCACAGTTCAAAATCCATAGAAATAAGGAAGATCCTCATTCGGTCTTCCAAGAGGGTGTAGTCCGTCCCCACCAACATGGGTGGACGGTAATAGAATGCCCCTCTTGGTTTCCGGCGCGATGCCATCTCTCTTGGGTGTTAATCTGTTAGAGAGTTAACCTTTGCTCGATACCAATTGTTAGGATCGAGAGCACTAAGAGGGGGGGGGGGGTGAATTAGTGCAGCGGAAAACTTTCTGCGATTAAAACCGAAAGCTGCGTTTGAACGATAAGGACAACTCTATATGAGAGTTGATACTAAGCAAGGTTACAGTCAATCTATGCAGGCAGTTTGCAGCGATGATGAAAACCAGAATATCGGCGTAAACTGAAATCCGACATTCGTACGAAGAAACAGATTTACGTCTAAGTGTCGATTCGTAAATCACTTGTTTAGATAAAATGCAGTTCAAGCAGAAGTATAAAGACAGTGTGCTGCTATTGTACAACTCAAAAAGTAATCTGCAAAAAGCAGATTTACGTCTAAACGCAGATTTACGTCTAAACGCAGATTTACGTCTAAACACATATTTACGTCTAAACTTTGAAACTCGTTTGTAAAATCGCAGAAGGCAGTATGCAGTTGAAATCAAGATGTAAACGTAAACTGAAATCTGATGATTGTACGAGGAAAGCCGATTTACGCCTAAATGCAGTTTTACGCCTAAACGCAGTTTTACGCCTAAACGCAGTTTTATGCCTAAACGCAGTTTTACGCCTAAACGTAGTTTTACGCCTAAATGCAGTTTTATCGCCTAAACGCTGTTTTACGCCTAAACGCAGTTTTACGCCAAAGCGTAATTTTACGCCTAAACGCAGTTTTGAACTTTGAAAAGCGCTTTTATGAATACGCAGAAAGCAATTTGCAGTTATAAATGGAATCAAAACGTAAGTGTAAACTGCAGCGTAAAAGATCGTCGAAGACACCGATTTACGCCTGAATGCAGATTCGAAAGATCAGAATTTAGAGACTCGCTCAGAAAAAGCCAGAGGGGAAGTAGCTATGTAGGAGGTTTGCAGTAATGATAAAGTGCTCAAAGTAAAAGCAAACCAGAGATTTAGAGTGGTTCGGCCGGCCTTGACCTACTCCACTTTTGGCTTCCTCCTCCCATCAGGTCACCGACGCCAACTAGCTGCCTTCCTTCAATGGGCTTAAGGCCAACTTCCCTTTTACAGCTTTCTCCTTTTGACGGGCTCAGAGACAACCCTTTACAGATCCTTTCTCTCCTCTTTTACAACTCAAGACTTGAAGAACAGAAAAGAGGAGAACTTTTGGACTTTACACAAATTTGAGCTCTTAGAATCACGTAAAAGATCAAGAATTCGGTGTGGATCTGTATCTTTTCAGTGCTGAATGGGTGGGGTATTTATAGGCCCCAACCCAGTTCAAATTTGAGCTCAAAAACGATCAAATCCCAGAATTCGGGATCAAAGGCAAGCACCTCCTCGACGGGAGAGGTTGCACCGTCCGCAGAGCTCAAGATCGAGCCTCTCAAGCGGTGCCACCTTTGTCGAGGGCGGTTGCACCTCTCTCCCAGAGCTCGAAGATCGAGCTCAGCGGTTGCACCGCCCGACCGAGAGGTTGCACCGCCGGCAGAGTTTCGAGATCGAGCCCAGTGCGGTTGCACCTTTCTGCTCGGGCGGTTGCACCGCCCAGCCTCGGCTGGAGACATAGCCCAGTGCGGTGCCACCTCCTGCCTAGGCGGTTGCACCTCCTCGGTGTAATCGTGGTCCCAATGGTAAGCTCCATTCGCCCAATTTCAATCTTTTCAGGGCCCAATTGCCCCAAGATTAAACTAATGGGATCACCTCCCATTTTCCAACGTAATCAATGTGCTAACTATGATTAAATCTAAGACAATTTCTGCAGCTTTTGTTCGATGTGTCAATCGCTTCTTCCGACGAAGTTTCCGGCGAACTTCCGTTGATCATCCGATGAACCCTCGGTGATTCTTCTTCATGGACTTCCGATACTCCTGACTTTATGACGATCCACTTGGCGAAGTTCCACGAAGCCGCTTTGCAAGCTTCGACTTCGGATCTGTTCGCCAGAAACCTCCGGACGACCGTCCGAACTTCCGTCGAACTCTCGAACTCCCAACGTGATCATGATCTTGACTCCGGCGCAACTCCTGCTGCTTGTCTAATTTTTATCGTAGTTAATCCTGCACACTTATCTCAACACATAGATTAGACAACAAATGACAATTTACTTCATCATCAAAATTTGAGATTCAATAGTTTGGAAGACTATGTTTGCACAGTACCACCCCCAATCTGGCGGTACCACCACCTGACATAGTTTGGGAAACTATGTTTGGGCGGTACCACCACCTAGTCTGAGCGGTACCACTATTAGACTCTACTATAGGTCATTGAATTAGCCAAACAACAAGCCCAATTCAGTCCTGATTCAGGCCTAATTAGCCCCTAATTGAGTTGGCATTGTTTCATCCCTAAATCAAGATAATTAGTTCTAAACTAACTAGATTTAGACATACGATTACAAGCATGAATCCTATGTTATCTAGCATATCATTGGTCATCCGAAATTTTGTCCGATCCTTCAGCGCGTCGTCTTCTCCTTCAGCGTATTACCCAATTGGCATATTGACTCCCGTAACTTTTGATCTTCTTGGCACAATATTCGATCCTTCGGTCTGATGCTTGAACTCATGGCATGAAATTCTTCTGCCGGTATATTGAACGATCCTCTAGCTCGATGTCCAATCTCCTGACATGTTTCACTCCGGCCTAACATTTGATTCCTCCTACGTTAATCGATTTATCTTTTCTAATATAAGTTAGTCCTGCATCACTTAAAACATATATTAGTTTAAACAAAACTCTCCCTATTAATATGCTATGTTGAAATAAGGTTGAATTTCAATGATAACCATTAACTTTCACGTCATTACATGAATCATAAAATCATGAGTATTGCATATATAATTACATATTATCAACATAATTTATCCCCTTTTGTCATCAACAAAAAGGAGAAGTACAACTAGCTAAAGTTTTAAAAAAGAATGCAAGCTAGTAAATTAGCAAGTTTTACATCATTTTAGAACATACAAGCTAGTAAGTTTTAGAGATGTGTAAGTTTAGCAATTTTGCTTCTCTTGATATATGCAAGTTAGCAATTCTTACTTCTCTTTTGATATATGCAAGCTAGCAATTCTTGTTGAATCTCAAATTTTGATGATGAAATCAATTGATAAATTAATGATCTAATTTATGTTTTGAGATAAGTGATGCAGGACTAACTACAAATGTAAAAAAGATAAAATAATTAAAGAAGAATCGAATGTTGGCCCGGAGTTAATAATCGGGTATCGAGCTGGATAAATCAGGGGATATATCAAAGGATCAGATGATGCAGCGAAAGCTCACCAAAAGTTCGTCGGGAGTTCACCGAAAGCTCATCGGAAGTTCACTAGGAGTCCGTCGGAAGTTCAACGAGAGTTCGGTTAAACAATTGACATGTCGGACAACTTAGATTGCTTGTATCATAATTGTATTAGCCTAAACTATCGTAGTTGGACTTTAATTTGAGTTAGTTTTAGGAGAAATCCTACTAACTTAATTAGGGGCCAATTAAGCCCAAAATAAAGCTGAATTGGGTTGGTTATATGGCCCATTTAGCCACTTGGAGCCATGTCAAGTAGTGGCACTACCCAGACTAGGCGGAAGAGGAATTAAGAGTGAATGTAAGTCACGATGACCGAATCACTATAAATTTGGTATGCACTCTCTTTTTGCTCTTCATTATTATTGTTTTTTGTTTCAATTGCTTATTACATTTACTTCAAGTGAAGTACACTTTCTATATCATTTCCGAAACGGGTTTCATCGAATCAAGCTTTTTCAAATCATTGAGGTTTTTCTTAATCAATATAATTTTTATCGTAAGCACTTATTCACCCCCTTCTCTTAGTGTCGATTTTAGTCTTAACAATTGGTATCAGAGATAAGGTCTTTCTTATTTAATTTAACACCCAAAAGAAATTACTTTTACTAGCAATTATGAGGGTCTTTCTATTACTCGTCCTCCTTTGTTTAATGGGACGGACTACACGTATTAAAAAATTAGAATGAGAATTTTCTTACTTTTTATGGATTTTGAGTTGTGGAACATTTTTGAAAGTGGTTTTGAGAAATCTTCCAAACTAATGAATGAATGGAATGATTTGGAAAAGAAGACTTTATCCTTGAATGCTAAAGCGATGAATGCTTTGTTTTGTGCTCTTGATAAAAATAAATTTAATAAGGTTTCTATATGCGAAACTAAACATAATATTTGGCATACACTTGAAGTCACATATGAACATAAGTAGGGTTAAAGAGTCAAAAATTAATCATTTGGTTTATAGCTATGAATTGTTTCACATAAAACCAAGCGAGATCATTGGAGACATATACACCCGTTTTATGAATGTCATCAATAGTCTCAAAGCACTTGGTAAAAATTTTTCTAATTTTAAACTTGTTAACAAGATATTAAGATCCCTTCCAAAAAGTTGGGATCCTAAAGTAACAGTAATACAAGAAGTAGAACACATAAATAATTTTTCGCTTCAAGAACTTATCGGGTCCTTGATGACATATGAAATGACATATATAGTATATGATGAACTTAAGAACAACCTTCCAAAGAATAAGAAGGAAATATCACTTAGAACCAAAGAAGGCCACTTGGGTGAAAACTTAAGTGATGATGATGATGATGACGACTTGACACTCCTTACAAAAAAAGTTTAAAAAATTATTATAAAGAAACAAAACAAAACAAGATATTAATAACAAAAGTGAACTAAAAAAGAACCAAATATTATGCTATGAATGCAAGAAGCCAAGACACTTCAAAAATGAATATCTCCAAGTGAAGAAGCTACCAAAGAAAAAGAAAGTGCTCAAGCTACTTAGGATGATTTAAGTATATCCGAAGACCGTTGGGAAATCTTATGGGTGACATCACATGCGTAGCAGAAGAACAAAAAATAAAATCCCTAATTTCCTAAAGATTTGTTCGTCATCGTGCGAAGATTGGTGCACGAAATCCGCAAAATAAAAAACTGCGTATAGTAAAGATTGTGTTACCTAGGAAGATCATATATCCCTGAATCCTTACAGATCTCTTGGAGAGGGTGAAGAAGGTCAAGCGCCCTCCTCTCTAGCGGTGATCCACATAGCAGAACTACGATGATGCTCCTCTAAACTCTAGGCTTGCTCTGAGATGGAGAGGGGGAGGAGAGTAGGAGAGGCAAGCAAAGGCTCTAGCCTATGAACCATTGAATCCCTCCTATTTATAGAGGTCCTCTATCAACTTAACCCTAATGAATCCACCCCTTATTGGATATTGGATCTTTATCCAATTACCCAAGCCTCTTAGAATAGTGGATCTCTATCCAATAATCTCTCATGGGCTCTTATTAGATCTCATCTATAGGATCCAATAATTTAAAGGCTTATTATAAATCCAATAAGATAGGAGCTCTGGTGGATATCTCATATCCGAACCTCTACTCATCGTAATGCCTACCATATGTGTGTGACCCTCTAGGCCCAATATCGAGCTGGCCGTAAGTCATACCAACTAGAACTCCTTCTGACTCAGTGAATAATTTACTTGACTCATCGACTGCGGATATACTAGGCCACTACGCCACAATCCCTAAACGATACAGAGGAATCCAATCCATTGGACCTATTTATCCTCAGTTACCATGTACCTTTAGTCCCTCATCCATCTAATATCCCAGAGACCGTATACCAAGCATAGTGCTGTCAGACCCACATACGGTTTCTACTCTAGTCTTGCTTTAATCGGATTCTCTCGGAGAACTCTTTCTCACTCAATCCGAATGACCCTGGTTAGGGATTTGTCTGAGCAAGAATATATGAGATATTCCACTTATGACACCGAGAGTGGATGATCCTCTATCGACACTCAATAGCCCTCGTATGGTTGACTGCCACTCCTGATGACCGATTGTACTAGATCTGGGATATCAAAACCTATAAGTCCGGTATCAAAGAATTGAACACTCATACATGACATCCTTAGTGTCTCAAGTCTAAGAACTAGATACACCACTAGAACTACGAAATCGCTATCTGACAATAAGGTATCATCGACCATCCAATATTTTGTAAGTAGATCAATCAGTGAACTTATTCTCCAATGAGCACTTGTATTGTATCCCTAATATCCCCATATGAGCAGCTATGAGACTAGCTGCATCCATTATATGGATAGGTATATAGCACATTAGTTTGTTCGGTTATCTTGATGTCCCTCTCGAGTAACCTATGACCGGGATTACTTAGGATTTATGTTTAAAGGCGAATCGGTCTCATCATCGTGACCTCATCACGATCCGATTCCTATTGCACAGATCCAAGGACATCACAATGTATACATGCATATATACAATAATTAATATAAAGTGATAAATGTCAAAATATAATAAGCAAAATGACTGCGTATCAAGTCACACATGCCATCACTCACATGATTGGCTTATTGGGCACCTATGAATAGCAAAGACAAGGAGCCAACCAATAAAGAAGAAGTTACTAACTACACATTAATGACATTTGGCAATGAGGTAAGTGTCTCAATCGAAACTCATTTATCTTTTGATGAATTATTAAGTACTTTTTATAATTTGTTTGATGAATTTAAATAGTTAGTAAAAATATATAAATTATTGAAAAAGGATTATACTTCTCTTTCTAGTGAACTTGAAAAATTAAAAAATAAGCATAATAAGTGTATGTTAACTCCTTATACTCAATGTGAAGAGTTAGAGTCATTTAAAAGAGAAAATTTATTACTATAAGAAACATTAAAAAAAATAAAATAGTTAATAAATCTTTAAACATTATCCTTGCTCATAAGGGTCATGTTCATAGAAAGGAAGGAATTGGCTTTGTGAGTAACATTCAACAAAATCCAACTATCTTTATTAAAGGACCTATATTATATGTCTCACCTAGAGAAAAATATAATTTTTATGAAAAATATGATCATTTTGATTATAAATGTTCATTTAAAAAGTATAATCCATACAAATTAGTTTGGGTTCCTAAAGGAACCATAAATTACTCAATGATAGGTAGATCTATTTCTGAGGGACTTAAAGTTAAATGAGTACCTAAAAGAAAACTCCCTTTCTTGTATATGTGTTTACAATCACAAGTTATGAGTAAGAGATGATACTTTGAAAGTGGATGCTCAAGACTTATGACTAGATATCCAACACACTTCACAAATCTCTCTAGCCGAAACAAAATAATTTTAATTGAAGATGCTTTATGAAATCATACTTGATGATTTTATATTATGAATGAGGATTTGAAGCAATGCTGATTTAAAATCTTATGTCTTGGAATTATGTGTTATACTTTTGATCTTGATGATTTTTGTGATAGATATTGTCTTTCGGTTTTAAATCATGATACATGGTTTTTGTGTGGAATACTAGAGCATACTAAGTATAAAAATGAATTAAAGTTAAAGAACCTTAGCTATTTTTAATCTTATAGGAATCTATATATATTGCTTTTATTGGATTTCTCGAAAAATGATTTTGATGATGACTTTAGATTTATTTTCATATGAAATATGTCGATATTTACGACTTGAGATGTACTATATATGAAAAAAATTTCTTAATTCTCGAGTGTATTTATCCAAACAAATCATGATTCTTTCACCTAATATTTTTTTGAATTTATTTCTAAGTTTCTCATTAATTATTCTCCCACGATTCTGCCCTTTATTGATTAAGGAAAGGATTTATCCAAATAAACTATGATATATCCCTAGACTTCTTGATAACCATGATTTGAATTATATTATAATTTTTTTTAATTTATGATTTGTTTGTCTCATAATATGATTAAATCATTGATGTACAAGGATAGAAAATTGTTGGCCTGCACATCTAAAAAATGATATGAAGCTTGCACTTTCAATAAGCAAAGAGTGATGACTTGAATGCTAAATATAGGATTGGTATCATCCGCTTAAACGTTTGCTTGAACATTATTGGAGACTGACTTGAATGTTAAATGTTAGCACTACTAGGATATTAAATATGGTTGTCGGTTGTTAAAGGTCAAATGTTGAAACTTGAATGGTCGAAAGATAAAATTGTAGCTTGAAAATAAGCTGAAGGTAGTGTACCAATGGTAGCACCACTGGACTAGTAGTAGCACCGCCATAGCACACTGCCCATAGGCAGTAGCATTGCCCAGTTAGCGGTACCATAACTCAAAACCTTGCCCTATAAAAGAACTTTTAGGGCCGACGATAGAACCGTCCCCAAACCTTCCTCCACCTCTCCTCCACATCTCTAAACCTTTCTCTATTTCTCATTCTCCTTGCTCTTCCTCTAGAAACTTAAGAAAACCCCTCTTCTACAAATCTAAGGATCAATCTCAAACCTCCTATTGATCACTACAAGGGCAATCCTTAAAACTTTTCTCTCAATTCATTGATTGATCTTGCTTCTTATGTGTAGTTCTCTAATTGATAATATATGTAGTTCCATAACACCTAGAAGATTATCAAGGGATAAAGGAAATAGGAGATTAATGAAACCTTTGATTCTATACTCTTTAATTCCCTTCAACATGCCCTTAAATTCTCAACTTTTGAGTCTAGAAGTGTACATAAGGGAGAATATGTAGATCTAGAAGAATTGAGTGATTTGGAACCAATCCAATGATTTGCTAACTTATATGCCCTTCCAATTCTTCAAATTAGTGAACACATTTATCCTAGACTTGTTCGGTTGTTTTACAATAACTTACATGTGAATGAATATGATAAGGTGTCCACTTATCTCTTAGGGCATCATATATCCATTACGGATAGCATAATTTATAACATTATAGGAATTTCTGAGAAAAAAAGAGATTGCTAATTTAGAAGACAATGAGACATAGAATCGGTTGTGATTAATATTATGAGGCTTTAGGTACTATTTTAAGAAACCCAAATTTATATATTGTTCCAAAAAGTTATGAACATTTGCTATTGTTTAACACAAAGTTGCTTCATCACATTATGATAAGTATTCTATTTCCAAAACAAAACAATCATGATGAAGTTAGTCATATGGAATTAGGAACAATGTATTGGATTATGGTAGGACATGATAATTATTTTAGATATCTGATATGATAAAACATGATTAAATTATCAACTAAAGATATGATGCTTCTATATGGTGGCTTGATTACTAGACTAATACATGCACATGATAGTCATTCCACCAGATGAATGACATCAATAGAAACATATTAAGAAGATTAAGATATATAATAAGAAATAGTGTTTGGACTAGATTACCTAGGAGAACTAATCCTCCCCCACATGAACTAGAACTAGAAATACCTATATATAGGGGAAGTCAATCTCCTCCTACTAGTCCCTTTGAGGTAGCACCTCCAACAGAGCTAGCGCCCTCCTCATTTGCTAATTCCATAGTGACTCGACTGGATCGAATTGAACTACGTTAAGGTATCCACTTATCTCTTAGGATATCATATACACATTATGGATAGCATAATTTATAATATTATAGAAATTCCTGAGAAAAAAAGAGGATGATATTTTAAAAGACAATGAGACAGAATCGGTTGTGATTCTATATTACGAGGCTTTAGGTACTATTTTAAGAAACCCAAATTTGTTTATTGTTCCAAAAAGTTATGAAAATTTGTTACTGTTTAATACAAAGTTGTTTCATCACATTATGATAAGTATTCTACTTTCAAAACAATACCATCATGATGAAGTTAGTCAAATGGAATTAGGAACAATGTATTGGATTATGGTAGGACATGATAACTATTTTAGATATCTGATATGACAAAACATGATTAAACTATCAACTAAAGATATGATGCTTCTATATGGTGGCTTGATTACTAGACTAATACATGCACATGACATAGTCATTACACCAGATGAAGAAACTATAAAACTGATAGATTTAATGTCATCAATAGAAACATATTAAGAAGATTAAGATATATAATAAGAAATAGTGTTTGGACTAGATTACCTAGGAGAACTAATCCTCTCCCACCTGAACTAGAGCTAGAAATACCTATATATAGGGGAAGTCAATCTCCTCCTACTAGTCCCTTTGAGGTAGCACCTCCAACGAAGCTAGCGCCCTCCTCATTTGCCAATTACATAGTGACTCGACTAGATCAAATTGAACTACATTAAGGTGTCCACTTATCTCTTAGGGCATCATATACCCATTATGGATAGCATAATTTATAACATTATAGTAATTCTTGTGAAAAAAAGAGGTTGCTATTTTAGAAGACAATGAGACATAGAATCGGTTGTGATTACATATTATGAGGCTTTAGGTACTATTTTAAGAAACCCAAATTTGTTTATTGTTCCAAAAAGTGATGAACATTTGTTACTGTTTAACACAAAGTTGCTTCATCAATCATGATAAGTATTCTACTTCCAAAACAACACCATTATGATGAAGTTAGTCAAATGGAATTCGAAACAATGTATTGGATTATGGTAGGACATGATAACTATTTTATATATCTGATATGACAAAACATGATTAAACTATCAGCTAAAGATATGATGCTTCTATATGGTGGCTTGATTACTAGACTAATACATGCACATGACATAGTCATTCCACTAGATGAAGAAACTATAAAACTAGATAGATTTAATGTCATCAATATAAACATTTAAGAAGATTAAGATATATAATAAGAAATAGTATTTGGACTAGATTACCTAGGAGAACTAATCCTCCCCCACCTGAACTAGAACTAGAAATACCTATATATAGGGGAAGTCAATCTCCTCCTACTAGTCCCTTTACCAACGAAGCTAGCGCCCTCCTCATTTGCCAATTCCATGGTGACTCAACTGGATCGAATTGAACTACATTAAGATTAAATCTTAACTGAGATGCAGTAAATTCATTGATAACTTGACACTTCTAATATGTAGTTTAAAACACTATTTAGATATTTTGGTTTACCACCACCTAAATAACTTATATATTTCTCCTTTCTTTTTGTTGGCGAAGCAGAAAACTCAATAATACCCTGATATGCTATACTCCTTATCTTTACACTCTATGATGTACTATTTGACATTATATGCTTTTCAATATCATGATGCACTTCTTGATGATATTATGATGCATGCAATACTCTAAGAATTAGACATATTAAATCTTCTGAATGCATGAATTCCTCTTATACATTTTTTAGATTTCTTGGTTTTTCATAACTTGAGTTTTCTTTTTAAATCAAGATTGTTTCCTTCATTCCTTCTTCTTGCAATTCACTACAAAAGAGATTTGATTCATGGATTTTTGGCATACTTGATCTTTTATGTGATGATCATGTCCTTTAATCCTTCCTCCTTACAAAAGTAAAAATTTATTCATGGACATTTGGTATACTTGATCTTTTATGAGATGATCATTTCTATATGAATCCTTCCTCTTTCCATTTACAAAAGTAGAACTTTGATTCATGGACTTTCGGAACTTATGACTTGATTTTTTTCTTTATGTGATGAATGAATTCCTCCCTTCTTCTTCTTCTTCTTCTTCTTCTTCTTCTTCTTCTTCTTCTTCTTTTTCTTCTTCTTCTTCTTCTTTTTATTTTTATAATAAAAGGCTCAAGAAGAACCAAAAAGTGCTTATACATCTAAAGAGAAGTGCTAGCTTGGCCATTTTAAGAAGCAAAAGTGGTTATCTTGTAAAGTTTTTGTTTAACTTCTCATTTCATAAATTTGCTAACTTGCATAAAATGGTGTAAAACTTACTTGCATAGTTCAAATACTTGTTAAATGATTCTCCTTTTTGTTGATGACAAAAGGGAAGAAATAATGAATGTTTGGAATCATGCCAAAATGATGTTGAATTTGGTATCATGCATGAAGTGATAAATGGTTAAAAAAAAACTTTAGTATCATATCTGTTATGCCCAAAGTGATTGAAAATATGAATGCTTTAGTATCATAAATGTTATGCCTAAAATGATGCTAATTTTGGTATCGACACATGAAGTGATGAATGCTTTAGTATCATGTAGGTTATGCCCAAAGTATAATGCATTAGTACCCCACCTTTCAGTCTAGTGGTACCATCGACTGGGAGACTGTGTTTGGGTGGTACCACCACCCAGACTGATGGTTGTTAGGATCAAGAGTGGCAAAATTAGTGCAGTGAAAAAATTATGTCGATTTCAAAAAATATTCGTTTCGATTAAATACATTTCAGAAATATATTAAACTTGAAGGTGTTCATAAGAGTGTAAAGAGCTAAGGAAGATTACAATATTGTATATTACTAAAATAGAAATACAAACTAGAATTTAGAGTGGTTCGGTCGTTGTGACCTACATCCACTTCTGATTCCTCCTCCGTCGAGGTCACCGACGTCCATTAATAGTCCTCCTTCAATAGGCAAAGACTAACCACCTTTTATAGCTCTTTATCCTTTTACTGGATTTAGGAGATAACCCTTACAAGCCTCACTCCTCTTTCTTGGATGGTTACTGTTAGGATCAGAGCGGCACTAAGAGGGGGGGGGGGGGGGGTGAATTAGTGCAGCAATAAAGTACGATAAACTTTTGATGATTTAAACACTTTCGGAAACTTCGTACGATAAAAGCAACGTTTCATTTGAAACTATTTTGATTACGTTTTAACTTGAAGGCATATGTAAGAAGGAGACAAAGAAGTAAAGCATCAAAGTGAAGATGGTTTGCAGTAATATAAATGACAATAAGATAAACGCAAACCGATTTAGAGTGGTTTGGTCATGTGACCTACATCCACTTGCGAAGCCTTCTTTGATGAGGCTCCCAACTTCCACTAGCAAATCACTTTGAAGGGGAAGGACAAATACCCCTCTTACAACCTTTTACAAGTGGTTCACCCTCTTACAGATTTTCAAAGCGAAAGAGGGAGGTGAACATTCAAGCAATTGAAAACAAGACTTGCTAAGACTTTGCTAAGGCTCTTATCTCAATCTATTGCTTTGCAAAAGTTGTATTCTCTGTTGAGAATTGAGGGGTATTTATAGACCCCAAGAGAATTTAAATTTGGGCGCCAAATTTTGAATTCTCTTGAGTTTCCGAGGCCGGCGGTGCCACCGCCCGACCTCTCGGGTGTTGGGCGGTGCCACTGCTCAATCCAGCGGTGCCACTGCTCAGTTCTCGGGTTCTGGGCGGTGCCACCGCCTACACTATTTTAGCTCACTAGTTGGGCTCTAAACTTGGCCTAAACCAGTCTGAACTCAGGCCCAATTGGTCCCTACTTAGGTTATAGGATTAACACCAAATCCTAACCCTAATTAACATGCTAACTACGAATTTAAAGATATTTCCTAAGCTATTACAAAGTCCGCAAGTCAAGACTTCTTCCTACGAGCTTTCGGCGAACTTCCGACAGTCTTCCGGCGAACTCTCGAAAACCATTCTGCGGACTCCCGGCAAGGTCCTAGACTTCACGATTTGGTCTTGGCGAGTTCCAAGGAGCTTCTTCCACCCCCCCCCCCCCCCCCCCCCCCCACCTCTTAGTGCTCTTGATCCTAACAAATTGGTATTAGAGCCACGATTTTCTAATTTGGTTTAACACCCAAATAGAAATGGCTTATATCGGCTTTCAAGAGAGTCAATCTCTCATTCGTTCTCCCTTTTTCAATGGGACAAACTATACTTATTGGAAAACTCAAATGAGAGTTTTCTTGCTTTCGATTGATTTAAATTTATAGCATATAGTTGAAAACGGATTTGAAATGTCTTCTCTTCTAATGAACCATTGGAATGATTTAGAGAAGAAGACGTTTTCTCTAAATGCAAAGGCTATGAATACCATATTTTGCGCTTTAGATAAAATGGAGTTTAATCATGTTTCTTTGTGCGAAATAGCTTTTGATATTTGGCGCACTCTTGAAATCACACACGAAGGCACGAGTAGTGTAAAAGATTCTAAAGTCAATCTTTTAATGTACGATTTCGAGCTTTTTCGAATGAAGTCGAGCAAAACCATTGGACATGTACACCCGTTTTACAAATGTTATCAATGGTTTAAAAGTTCTTGGCAAATGTATTGCGAACTTTGAACTTGTGAGTAAAGTTTTACGATCTCTTTCTAAGCTTGGGAATCGAAAGTAACAACAATACAAGAAACAAAAGATTTAAATATTTTTTCACTTGAAAAACTAATCGATTCATTGATGACATATGAAATGGTGCACAATACACATGATGAATATGATGAATAAAATCACCTTCCAAAGAACAGGAAGGATTTGGGATATAGAACAATTGAAGACTACTCGAGCATAAGCTCCAGTGATGGTGAACTTGAACTCACTATAAAATTTAAAAAGTTTATGAAATAAGAATTAAAGAACAAAAATAAACTTAAAAAGAACGTACCTACTTGCTTTGAACACAAGAAGAACACAAAGTGGGATGAATCGAGCTCCTCCGAATACGAGGAGAAAATCAACAAAAGCGAGGTGGCAAACTATGCCTTAACGGCCTTCGACATTGAGGTAATCAAGAAGAGTTTAGTTTATATTGAAATTATATGATATTTTTCATGAGTTATTATTTTTTTTGTTTAGAATTAATTTTCTTGAAAAGTGCATGTTTAATAATGAAAACAAAAATTAGGATCATTCTTATCATTCTAGTAATTTTGAAAATGATCATTAAAATTACATGTTTAATGTAATAAAAGATTAAATATAAATCTAATGATTGTATACCTAGTAAGATTAATCTTATGTATGTGCTTGAGAAGCAAGAATGTGTATTTTGTTGATTTCCATATTGCTTTTCAATGACGATGCATAGCTTTTGTATGGAGTTAAGGTTAACTCCGTCGTCGATTGGTTGTTATTATAAAAAAGGGAGAGATTGTTGAATCTCATATTTTGATGATGAAACCAATCGATAAGTGTTTATGTTTTAATCTGTGTTTTGAGTGACATAGGATGCTTCGATCAGGATTAGACAATTAAAGCAGGAAGAATCATGTTGGGCTCGAGGAATATGTCAGAAGATTGGACGTAAGGCCGATGGATCGGTCGACGTATCGACAGAAGGCTTTGGGCCATGGATTCGGGCATTAGGCCAAGAAAAGCAAGTATTACACCAAGGATATTAGAGTTGTGGAGTCAACTGGCCGATTGTTAGAACCCTTACAGATTCTAAACTTGGGGTTGATCTCTTTAGGGGATCGGCCTCCTTGGAACTCTATAGGGGTTCCTCCCTCCAAGTTGCTGCTCAAAGGCTGCAGAAAAGATTCATCTATTGCTTATGAAAAGAGGAGGAATACATGGCTATTTATAGGGTTTCTAAACCCTAACTCCTAATAGGACTCCTACTCAAGACTCCTACTCAAGAATCCTTCTTCTAACCAACTTCTAATAGACTTCTAATCAAGACTCCTATTTCTTTACAACTCCTAATTTATCTCTAAGAAACAATCTCCTAACCCTAGCCAGCCTCTTCACCTCTTTAATAGGTGTCGGCTTAGGTAGGTTTTACATGAATGTCCATCTCAATTAGGACTTTCCTAGCTAGAGTCCTAACAAACCCGCCCTCTTAAAATCAGCCTTGTCCTCGAGGCTGACGATTCATGAATTTTGGGAATTTGATCTTCAAGTCGTCATAGTTCTCCCAAGTGGCATCTTCTATTGGTAGGTTCACCCACTGTATTAGCACTGTAGTAGTGGGTCATCGTCGTCGAGTCACGATCCGTCGATCAATTATGACACTTGGCTGGGTCTGGAGTTCTCCTTGGATAGTCATATTTGGTGGGTGGCTTTGGGCTGTCTCCAAGCACCTATTTACAAATTTTATCTGGCCGTTGATTTGCGGGTGATATGCCGTACTCCTTTTCAATTTAGTACACTGTATATATAATAACTTTATCCAAAATCTGCTCGTGAAGATGCAAGTAGAATTTATCATAAGTACAATGCGTCCCTTATAGTGTAATTCTTTTGAGTCCCAATTGTAATGAGCCATGGAGCTTGGTGCTTCCTGCAATTTTTTTATAATCTTACTTGTCTCTGAATCTTCCTGCCATTCTATCTTAATATCCTCAAGGAAGTCGCTGGTCGGAAGTGAAACGGCTGAAACTTCAGCTTGCTCGGGTAGCTGCGAAAGCGCATCTGCAAGAATATTCTCTTTCCCCTTTTTGTAAGTTATTTCATAATCAAATCCAAGAAGTTTTGTTACCCATTTTTGCTGCTCAGGGGATGATATCTTTCGCTCCAAAAAGTACTTGAGGCTTTTATGGTCGATTTTAATTTGAAATTGTCGACCATTCAAGTAGGGTCTCCACCTCGTTGCTGCGCGCACAATGGCAAGCATCTCCTTATCATATATTGACTTATTTTGATGGGAGGGAGATAGTGTCTTGCTAGTGTATGTGAGTGGTCGACCATCTTGCATGAGAACGGCTCCAATTCCGACTCCAGATGCGTCGGTCTCAATGATGAAGGGTCTATTGAAATCTGGTAGCGCAAGCACCGGCGTCGTTGTCATGGATGCCTTAAGTTTGTTGAAGGCAGCAGAGGCTTTGTCCAACCATTGGAAAGCATCTTTTTTCAGTAAAGAAGTGAGTGGTGCACTGATCATCCCATAGTCACTAACAAATTTTTGGTAGTAGCCCGTTAGTCCAAGGAACCCCCGCAGTAATTTCACGTTTGTAGGTTTCGGCCAACCTTGCATTGCCTCAATTTTTGCTGGGTCTATTGCCACTGCTTTTTCTGATATTATATACCTAAGGTACTCTAATTTTTGCTGGAGAAAGCTGCACTTTGGTTTCTTTACAAAAAGAGTATTCTCCCGAAGGATCGTCAGAACAATCCGTAAATGCTGAAAGTGAGTCTCAAGAGAAGGGCTGTAAATGAGAATATCATCGAAAAATACCAGCACAAATTTGCGAAGATAGCTCCAAAAAATATCGTTCATGAGACTTTGAAAGGTTGAAGGAGCATTAGTGAGTCCAAAAGGCATTACCAAGAATTCATAATGACCATCATGTGTGCGGAATGCAATTTTTGGAATGTCATCTTCACATACCAGAATTTGGTGGTAACCGGATCGGAGGTCCAACTTCGTGAATACTCGAGCTCCTTTTAATTTATCCAGAAGTTCATCCACCACTGGTATTGGATATTTGCCCTTGAAGGTGATGCCATTTAAAGCTCGGTAGTCGATGCACATCCGCCAAGTTTCGTCCTTCTTGCGTACAAGTAGTACTGGTGAGGAATAGGGGCTGCAACTTGGCCGAATCACCCCTGTTTCAAGCATCTCCTTTACGATCTTTTCAATTTCATATTTTTGGAGGTGAGAATATTGGTACGGTTGAGTGTTCGCTGGTGGCTTGCCCGGAAGGATTGGAATTCGATGGTCATGTTGTCGAGAAGGAGGAAAACCACATGGTTCAGCAAAAATGTCGGCAAATTCAATAAGCAATTGGGCAAGATTTTGATCTTCAATTTCTATTTTCTTCCCCTCTAGTTACTGCTGGAGGTGCATCAAAAAGCCACCATTTACCTTGTGTAAAACTTTCTCCATTCGTTGGGTCGAAACAGTGGTAACGTTGCTTCTGCGCTTCCCGTGTAGGATGATCTATTTGCCTTTACAGTAGAATTTCATAATTAATTTAGAAAAGTTCCAAGAGACATCATCTAGTTTATTCAGCCATTCTATACCAAGCACTGCCTCATAGTCATCAAGTGGTAGGAGGAAGAAATCTGTAATTATCTCTTGGTTCTGCAGCAATAGTTTCTCTTGCGGGCGCCTACGATCATACTTCAAAATCCATCCATCGACGATCTTAACGTCATACATGCTGTAATTCTTGATAGGTAAAGCCATCTGGATAGCAACCTTACTGTTTAGAAAGTTATTAGTACTGCCCGTGTCGATGAGAATAGTGATCGGTTGTTGTTTGAGAAGGCCTCCAACTTTCACCATTTGCGGGTTTGAGTAGTCGGCTAGTGCATGTACCGTAACTTTGATCGGTTGTGGCTCTTCTTCTGCATCTTCTTCTTCACGTTCAAGGCTCTCTTCTGAATGTTCAATGACCTCTTCTTCTATTAGTTCAATCATAAGAAGTCTCCTTTTACTACAGCGATGCTCACGGCTCCACGGCTCGTCACAATGCCAACATAACCCCTTCGCATATCGCTCCCGAAGCTCTTCTCTTGTTAACCTCTTTGGTGTAGGGACTTGGTCGATAGTAGGGGGGGTTGAGGGCTTCAATATTGCTGGTTGAGGAGTGACCCTAGTCCTCCGAGCTTCATAGTTCAATTGCTCCTCTTGATGTCATGCAAAAGAGATGGCTGCCATAAGTGTATATGGTTGTCGCGCTTTAACTTCTCCTCGGATCTTCGGCTTCAAGCCCTCAATGAAGGTACTCAATAGCTGTTTTTGAGACCAATCATGAGTTTAATTAGATAACCTTTCAATCCTGGTTTGGTACTCCTGAATGGTGGAGGTTTGTCGGATCTTTGCTAGTTGTTCGTCAATATTCTCGTAATCGGTTGGTTTGAAGCGTATCAGCAGTTCTTCTTTGAATTGTCGCCATGAAAGGACTCCATAAGTATGTTCAAACCAATCAAACCATTGTATAGCATCCCCTTCAAGATGTATAGCTGAAATTTTCACCATAGATGCATCCGCAGTTTTGTGGTACCGAAAATATCGCTCCGCGTGCGAGATCCAACCAATCGGGTCTTCTTCTTCCCATCTAGGGAAGTCCACTCTCATGCATGGATAGTTAGGGTTGGTTATAAAGCCTCCCCTCCCTTGGAAGTCATCTCTTCGGGCTTGATGCGATTGGGTAAAGCTCTCTCCTTGATATGATTTCTTCGAGCTTAGTGGTCGGCCCAATCTAAGTTCGGTAAAGAGCATCCGAATCTTATCCTCCATTCGCGCCTCGAAGGCTTCAAATTTAGCATTGAATACCTCCTTAGATGCCATAATATATGCCGTCAAATCTGTGATATCAAGATCTCTCTTTTGTTATCGGGTTAAAGGCATGTATTGGTTGAGAGAGGTGATGGTCGAAAGGGTTAGTTGATTGGTGGATGTAGGCTACGGTTTAGGCTTTTTTTTTGTGGCTATTTTGGGTGCAGGTTGAGGGTGTGGTTTAGTAGAGTTTTAGGGCTGTAGATAAAAGTTTTGGATCTGTGGTAGATGGTAGCAAAGGTTTGATAGAAATCAGTGGAAGTTGCAGCAAGTATGTGCTGTCTTGTAAGAGTAGAATTGTCGTCGAAGAAACAACAGTTTCTCGACGTAATTCCCACCAAAAACGTGAGAGAATTGAGGAGGGAATTGATAGCAAATTCAAAATTTATATGACAGCAAGGATAACTAATTTAATCAAAAAAATTTCGGCAGTATATCACCAAGGAAATTGGTGCAAGTTGCGATTGCAGAATTCTCGTCGAGAAATTCCAGCAGGTTATGACGAAAATTTGCAGCAACACAAAATCGTTTTTAGAGATGAATTTCTTTATAGATCAATCTTAGATGGAAGCCAAGAAGATCTATGAAGTGTATAAGAAATTTCATTCAAAAAAAATTGCAAATAGATGGGTTAAGGCAACAATATGCGGCTGAAATTTTCTGCAGCATAGATTTTTAAGTATAGCAGATTAGACGTAAAAGATCAGTGGTTTATATTGAGAATTTTTTTATGAAACCAAAGGGAATCTACTATTAGAAAATGTCAAATATGTCATAAAAAATTTGTAGAGATTTGGATAGAAAAAACATAGTAGCAAGATTAAACAGACGGTGCTATACGGTTGGAATTCTGCAATGTATCTTTCGTCGTAGAGATGAAAACTTTATGATGAAAAGTATATGCAGCAATATAGGAATAATTTTTTTGGGATTTTCAAATAAGGATAACTAAATTGCAGCAGCAGTAAGGTAGAAAACCAGAACCTGTTGCAATTCACGGGGAGATCAAAGGATGATCCGCGGTGGTGGAGATGACGGTGGAATTTGACAACGATCTCTTAAGCAATTGTGGGAATTGCTTTGGGCGGTTGTGGAGGGTTGATGGATGGCTATGGAAGGGCAGCGAGACACCAAGAATGATGCTCTGATACCAGGTGTTAGAACCCTTACAGATTCTAAACTTGGGGTTGATCTCTTTAGGGGATCGGCCTCCTTGGAACTCTATAGGGGTTCCTCCCTCCAAGTTGCTGCTCAAAGGCTGCAGAAAAGATTCATCTATTGCTTATGAAAAGAGGAGGAATACATGGCTATTTATAGGGTTTCTAAACCCTAACTCCTAATAGGACTCCTACTCAAGACTCCTACTCAAGAATCCTTCTTCTAACCAACTCCTAATAGACTTCTAATCAAGACTCCTATTTCTTTACAACTCCTAATTTATCTCTAAGAAACAATCTCCTAACCCTAGCCGGCCTCTTCACCTCTTTAATAGGTGTCAGCTTAGGTAGGTTTTACATGAATGTCCATCTCAATTAGGACTCTCCTAGCTAGAGTACACCGATTGGGCAATAAGCTGCAGGAGACGACGATGCGCCGAAGAATCGGACGAAGCGTCGAGGGACTAATGACATGCCGAACAACTTGATTAATGCTTAGTATTAATTGTCTAGATTGAAGTTTGTTTTACATGTGCAGGATTAATACGATGGTAGTAAGACATGTAGCAGGTGTTGCGCTGGAGTCAAGACCATGATCACATTGGGGTTTCGAGAGTTCGACGGAAGTACGAACGGAACTCGCCGGAAGTCCAGGAGCTTGCCAAAGAAGCTTGTCGGAACTCGCCAAGTGGATCATCGCAAGTTTAGGAGTTTGTCGGTGTAGGGAAATTCATTGGGCGACATCATATACGCAGTGGAAGAACAAGAAAAACAAAATCCCCGATTCCCAAAGAGATTTTCGTCGTCGTGCGAAGATTGGTACGCAAAAATCCGCGAAACATGAAACTGCATATAGAGTAGATTATGTTACCTAGGGAGATCATATATCCTTGTTTCCTTGCAGATCCTTAGGAGAGGGTGAAGGAGGTCAAGCGTCCTCCTCTCTAGCGGTGATCCACATAGTAGGGTTGCGACGACGCTCCTCAAAACTCCAGACCTACTCTGAGGTGGAGATGGAGAGGAGAATAGGAAAAGGCAAAACAGAAGCTCTCTAGCCCATGGGGCTCTGAATCCCTCCTATTTATAGAGGTCCCTTGTCAAACCCTAATGGGTCCTCCCCTAGTGGGTATTGAATCTGCATCCAATAAGACAAGGGCTCCGTCGGATATCTCATATTCGAACCTCTATTCATCGCAATGCCTACCATATGTGTGTGACCCTCTAGGCCCAATATCGAGCTGGCCGTGAGTCATATATGTCAGAACTCCTTCTAACTCAAAGGAATTATTATCTCTCAATAATAATTCACTCGACTCATCGACTACTGACGCATTAGGCCACTACGACGTAGTCCCCAGATGATACAAGGGAATCCAATCCATTGGACCTGCCGTCCCTCGCCATTCGTGTGTACCTATAGTCCCTCATCCATCTAATATACCAGAGACCGTATATC
The DNA here is from genome assembly GCA_900464855.2 of Musa schizocarpa. Taxonomy (NCBI): domain Eukaryota; kingdom Viridiplantae; phylum Streptophyta; class Magnoliopsida; order Zingiberales; family Musaceae; genus Musa; species Musa schizocarpa. The sequence continues at coordinate 15,350,321 of LS990916.1, read as the reverse complement.
GAGCATGGTGTTGTCAGACCCACACGGTTTCTTCTCGAGTCTCACTCTAATCGGATTCTCCCAGAGAACTCTTTCTCTCTCAACCTGAATGACCCTGGCCAGGGATTTGTTTGAGCAAGAACATATGGGATATTCCTCTCATGACGCCGAGAGTGGATGATCCTCTATCGACACTCAATAGCCCTCGTAAGGTTGATTACCACTCCCAATGACCAGCTGTACTAGATCTTGGACAGCCAAACCTATAAGTCTGGTATCAAAGAGTGGAGCACTCATATAGGACATCCTTGGTGTCTCAAGTCTAAGGACCAGATACACCACTAGGACTACGAGAATCGCCACCGACAATAAGGCATCATCAACCATCCAAAGATTCCGTAAAATCATCAATCAGTGAACTCATTCTCCAATGAGCACTGTCTCAGAGCCCTAGTGTCCCTACACAAGCAACTATGAGACCAAATGCATCCATCATATGGACGGGTATACAAAGACACCCGGGCCTCTGTCCGGTTATCACGATATCCCTCTCGAAAATAACCTATGACCGGGATTATTTAGGATATGTGTTTAAAGGTGAATCGATCTTACTATCGTGATCTCATCACGATCCGATTCCCATTGCACAAATCCAAGGACATCACAATATATGTATGCATTTATGCAATAGTTATAAAGTGATATATGCCAAAATATAATAAGCAAAAAAGATTCTATATTAAGTCACACGTGCCATCACTCACGTGATTGGCTTCTTTCGGGCACCTATGACTAGCAATCGCCCACTTGACCTAAAGCCAATCACCTATGTGTCTCCATCCCCATCGACCTCTCAGGACGCTCAAAACAAATCTTAGACAACGGCTTTGTTAGTGGATCTGCAATGTTATCTTCGATGGAACTCTTTCCACTACTACATCTCCTCGGGTCACGATCTCTCGATATAGGTGGAACCTCCTCGGAACATGCTTAGATTTCCGATGAGACCTAGGTTCCTTTGCTTGAGTAATCGCCTGTTATTGTCGAATATAGGGAGATCGGCTCTTCGCTACCCTAAGACGACTCCCAAATCTGTGATGAACTTCTTCACCCAAACTCCCTCCTTTGCTGCATCCGATGCAGCAATGTACCTCCTCTCTGTGGTCGAAGTCAGCAGGTGGTATCTTGCTTGGAACTCTTCCAGCACACTACTCCTCCATTCAAGGTGTACACATACCCTGAATTCGACTTGCTATCATCGACATTAGACTGAAAACTTGAGTCAGTGTAGCCTTCAACCTTAAGGCTATTACCTCCATATACTAGTAAAAGATTCTTAGTCCTTCTCAAGTACTTAAGGATACACTTTATTGCTTTCCAGTGCTCCAAGCCTGGATCCGCCTTGTTAGGATCGAGAGCACTAAGAGGGGGGGGGTGAATTAGTGCAGCGGAAAACTTTCTGCGATTAAAACCGAAAACTGCGTTTGAACGATAAGGACAACTCTGTATAAGAGTTGATACTAAGCAAGGTTACAGTCAATCTATGCAGGCAGTTTGCAGCAATGATGAAAACCAGAATATCGGCGTAAAACTGAAACCGACGGCGTTAGATGCGAGGAAACAGATTTACGCCTAAGTGTCGATTCAGAAATCACTTGTTTAGATAAAACGCAGTTCAAGCAGAAGTATAAAGACACAGTGTGCTGCTATTGAACAGCTCAAAAAAAAGTAATCTGCAAAAAAGCAGATTTACGCCTAAAATGATTTACATCTAAACGCAGATTTACATCTAAACACAGATTTACGTCTAAACTTTGAAACTCGTTTGTAAAATCGCAGAAGGCAGTATGCAGTTGAAATCAAGATGTAAACGTAAACTGAAATCTGATGATTGTACGAGGAAAGCCGATTTACGTCTAAATGCAGTTTTACGTCTAAACGCAGTTTTATGTCTAAACGCAGTTTTACATCTAAACGCAGTTTTGCGTCTAAACGCAGTTTTACGTCTAAACGCAGTTTTACGTCTAAACGCAGTTTTGCGTCTAAACGCTATTTTACGTCTAAACGCAGTTTTTACGTCAAAGCATAATTTTACATCTAAACGCAGTTTTGAACTTTGAAAAGCGTTTTATGAATACGCAGAAAGCAATTTGCAGTTATAAATGGAATCAAAACGTAAGCTTAAACTGCAGCGTAAAGATCGTACGAAGACACCGATTTACGTCTGAATGCAAATTCGGAAAGATCAGGATTTAGAGACTCGTTCGTAAAAGCGCAGAGGGCAGTAGCTATGTAGGAGGTTTGCAGTAATGATAAAGTGCTCAAAGTAAAAGCAAACCAGAGATTTAGAGTGGTTCGGTCAGTCTTAACCTACTCCACTTTTGGCTTCCTCCTCTGACGAGGTCACCGACGTCAACTAGCTGCCTTCCTTCAATGGGCGAAGGCAAACTGCCCTTTTACAGTTTCTCTCCTTTTGACGGGATTAGGAGACAACCCTTACAGATCCTTTCTCTCCTCTCTTTACAACTCAAGACTTGAAGAACAGAAAGAGGAGAACTTTAGGACTTTACACAAGTTTGAGCTCTTAGAGTCACTGAAAAGATCAAGAATTTGGTGTGGATCTGTATCTCTTCAGTGCTGAATGGGTGGGGTATTTATAGGCCCCAACCCAGTTCAAATTTGGAGCTCAAAACGATCAATCGATCAAATCCCGGATTCGGGATCAAAGCGGTTGCACCTCTTGATCGGAGAGGTTGCAATTTTCGGCTTCGAGATCGAGCCCAAAGGTTGCACCTCTCTGTCGGGCGGTTGCACCGCCTCGAACCGCGCTCGAAGATCGAGCCCCGCGCGGTGCCACCTCTCCTCGACCGAGGCGGTTGCACCACTCTGCCTCGAGCTCAAGACCGAAGCTCAGGCGGTGCTACCTTTTGTCGGGGAGGTTGCACCGCCCCGCCTAGCTCGAAGATCGAGCTCTCACAGGCGGTTGCACCTCCGGCTGGGCGGTTGCACCGCCAGCCTCTGGCTGGGAGACGAGCCTCGGGGTTGCACCTCCCGGCCTAGGCGGTTGCACCGCCGGGTGTAATCGATCCGAATGGTTAGCTCCATTCGCCCAATTTGAATCTTTTCAGGGGCCCACTGCCCCAAAATTAAGCTAATGGGATCACCTCCCATTTTCAAGCTTAATCAACGTGCTAACTACGATTAAATCTAAGACAACTTCTGCAGCTTTGCTCCGATGCGTCAATCACTTCTTCCGACGAGTTTCCGGCGAACTTCCGTCGATCATCCGATAAACCCTCGGTGATCCTTCTGCGGACATCCGACAAACTCCTGGACTTTGCGACGATCCACTTGGCGAGTTCCGACGAGCTTCGCTTGGCAAGCTTCTGGACTTCTCGGATCTGTTCTCGCTGAACCTCCGACGACCGTCCGAACTTCCGTCAAACTCTCAAACTCCCAACGTGATCATGATCTTGACTCCGGCGCAACTCCTGCTGCTTGTCTAACTTTCATCGTAGTTAATCCTGCACACAATTAAAACAAAACTTCGATCGAGACAATTAATCCTAAGCAATTAACCAAGTTGTCCGGCATGTCATTGGTCCCTCGACGCTTCGTCCGATTCTTCGGCGCATCGTCCTCGTTTGCAGCCTATTGCCCAATCGGCCAGTTGACTCCGCAACTCCGATATCCTTGGCACAATACCCGCTCTTCTTAGCCCGATGCCCGAGTCCACGACCTTAAGCCTTCTGTCGATACGTCGACCGATCCACCGGCCCGACGTCCAATCTTCTGACATGTTCCTCCGGCCCAACATGATGTTCTTGCTTTAATTGTCTCATCCTGATCGAAGCACCCTACGTCACTCAAAAACGCAGATTAAATCATAAACATATATCAAGTAGTTTCATCATCAAAATACGAGATTCAACAATCTCCCCCTTTTTGATGATGACAACTACTTGATGACGAAGTTAAACTTAACTCCCGGAGTTTAAACAAACTCGCCCTATCAATATGCCATATTGATAGAATCTTGAATTCAAACTGAATTCAAGTCATTGCAATATTCATCATGAATACTTGCAACACGTCAACATGAACATATGCATAAACTTATGCATCACATGTCATGTCATCAATATACTTCTCCCCCTTTGTCATCAACAAAAAGGAGAAGTACCACAATCAAGTGTTTGTGATATTGATTCAACTCATTGCATGAAAAACATAGTATCAAGTTTTATCATCATGCAGTTTTGAAGCCAGAAAATTTAGCAAATGTTACATCATGCTTAGAACATTCAAGCTATCAAGTTTTAGATATGCAAGTTTTACGGCATACAAGATAGCACATGCAAGCTAGCAATGTTACAATATTTTAGAGCTTGCAAGCTAGCAGTTTAGAGATATTCAAGAAGGCAACTCTTGCTTCTTGAAAATTTTGTTCACTTTGCTAGATGCGCAAGTTAGCATTTTTGCCTCTTGAGATAGGCAAGATAGCACATTTGCTTCTTTTGAGATAGCAACTTTTTGCTTCTCTTTAGACCAACAAGCTAGCAATTTTTATGATATACAAGTTTCACAATATATAAGCTAGCAAAAATTTCGAAAGCAAATGCAAGATAGCTTTCTTGTGTAAGCTCATGATTCTTGCTTCCTATTGCAATGTGCAAATTGCAAGTTTTGCTTCTTGAGATATTCAAGATAGTGATGTTCAAGAAGACAAATTTTCTTCTTGAAATAAACATGTTAGCAATCTTTGCTACTTAAGATAGGCAAGCTAGCAATCAAGTTTTTGCATCTTCTTGACTTGTACAAGCTAGCTATCTCCCCCTTTGTCATTGTCAAAAAGCAAGGAAGAATACAGTTTTGTAGTTCTTTTTCCTTTTACAATGATTTCAAAATCATAACAAAGGATGAATAGTCAAGCCATGAATGTCAAGACAATTTTTCATCATGAATATCATTGCATGCATCGTTATCATAGGTTGAAGTATTGCATGCATAATTTCATATCACCATTCATAATTACATTAATGTTTCAATATAGCAATTTTTTTTTTTTTTTTAAGTGTGTAACTTAGCACTCATAGCATCTTAAATCATGATTTACATCATATGCAATACATCACATCATAATTAGAAAGCACAAGTATTGCATGCATAATTACAAATCATAAATGTTTCATATCATGATGGTATCAATTTTGTTAAATTATATCCTATCATGCATGATCAATAACTCCTCATTTGTAATTCATGTATTATTTCATTTCATCTCATAAGGAATATCAAGAAGAGTCATTGGATGAGGAGATAAATATTTTATGAATACACGGAATTGTATAAAATTCACATCATAAGTGTTTCGTGTATTCATATTATCACATGAAGCATATTATCATTTTTGAGATTCATAACATGAATAACGTTATTACTATTTCATCAAAATCAATTTCGAGATTCACACAATATCATGCATTAATCTCGATAAGATGGGAAAAAGCATTTTATTTTTTAAGTGATTCTTTTAACACATCATAAAAAACTCATTCATAATTCAAGTAATTTACAAGATATCATAAATAAATTTATCACTTGTATTTCATCAAAATCGAGAACTCTAGAGATAGAAAATGATTGAAGCATTTAACATGATTGAAGCATGATTCATACTTAAAGTGTATCTTATGTCGTAAATACTGAATCAAGCATTTGTCAAATCTGAAATCATCCTCAAAATTACATTCAATAAATTCATATATGACAATCATAGATTTATTGAAAAATCAATAAGATAGAGGATTGCATTTCAAGTGTTTATCAATTGTAGCATTTCATCACATGGTAAGATATCAATGCGTAAAATTACGATACAAGTTCTTGATATCTTAACGTATGGTGCAAATATGGCATAATGCAAATTTGGCAATTATAGCATCAATTCATATAAGCATTGCAAATATGGCAATCATATCAATTCATATATCTCTTGATGATGCAAGCATGGCATAATCATAGCATAGTGTTTATAGCATCAATTCATATATTTCTCCCCTTTTTTTTTTTTTGTTTCATCTTAAGTGATCGATTTCATGTTAGCATGCCTTTTCATTTATGTCAAATGAAACCATGCATCAATTTTTAAAGCCACTGTTATTATCATGAACATCGATAATTATCATCATACATAATTTCAAATATATACTCATAACTTCAAATTTAAACATGATTTAATATACTCAAAAATCGAGAAATAACAATGGACATCAACATGATACACATTATTACTTCTTAACCATGATTTCATGAGGTATTTTTAATCAAAATCATTTTGTTTATCATAAACATGCAATTTTCATGATTATTTTCAAAATTACTAGAATGATAAGCATGATTTCTAATTGTTTGTATTTTCATTATAAGATTATTAAACATGCAATTTTCAAGAAAATTAAAAAAAAAAATGCTTTATGAAAAGCATCATGTAATTTCAAAGTAAATTAAAGGCATTTTGATTACCTCAAATCGAAAAGGCGTAAAGGCGTGGTTTGCCATCTCTCGCCTTTGTTGATTTTCTCCTCATCTTCGGAGGAGCTCGATTCATCCCAATTTTGTTCTTCTTCTTGCTTCAAAGCAAGTAGTTCCATTCTTTTTTTTGCTTTTTTTATTTTCGTTTCATTTGTAGTTTAAGTTCACCATCACTTGAGCTTATGCTCGAGTGGTCTTCAAATGTTCTATGTCCCAAATCCTTCCTGTTCTTTGGAAGGTTGTTTTGTTCAACATTGTCCTCATCACTTGAGTCATCGCTCAAGTGGCATTCATTTGTCCAAAGTTCCAAATCCTTCCTGTTCTTTGGAAGGTGATTGTGTTCAACATGTTCATCATGTGCATTGTGCACCATTTCATATGTCATCAATGAACCAATTAGTTCTTCAAGTGGAAATTGGTTCAAGTTTTTCGATTCTTGAATAGCAGTTACTTTTGAATCCCAAGTTTTAGAAAGTGAGCTTAAAACTTTGTTAACGAAGTTCAAAATCCAAAAGCTTTTACCAAGTGATTTTAAACCATTGACGACATCCGTAAAAACGGGTGTACATGTCAACAACGGTTTAAACTTGGTTTCATATGAAAAAGCTCGAAATCATGCAGTAAAATATTAACTTTCGAGTCTTTGACTCTACTAGTTCCCTCGTCGTGATTTCAAGAGTGCGCCGATATCGAAAAGCCGCTTTAATAAAAGAAACCCGATTGAACTCATTTTTGTCCAAAGCGCAAAAATAAGGCATTCATAGCCTTTATGCTTAGAGAAAAATACTTCTTCTCTAAATCCGACCATTCGTTCATCGGTTTAGAGGGAAGTTGAAAACCGTTTTCAACGATATTCCATAAATCCAGATTTAGAGAAATCAAGAAAACTCTCATTCGAGTTTTCCAATAAGTGTAGTCCAATCCGTTAAAGAACGGTGGACGAAAGACTGAAAAGCCCTCTTGAAGAGCCATTTCTCTCGGGTGTAAATCTGAAATGAGAAATACCCCGCTCTGATACCAATTGTTAGGATCGAGAGCACTAAGAGGGGGGGGGTGAATTAGTGCAGTGGAAAACTTTCTGCGATTAAAACCGAAAGCTGCGTTTGAACGATAAGGACAACTCTGTATGAGAGTTGATACTAAGCAAGGTTACAGTCAATCTATGCAGGCAGTTTGCAGCAACGATGAAAACCAGAATATCGGCGTAAACTGAAATCCGACGTTCGTACGAGGAAACAGATTTACGTCTAAGTGTCGATTCGTAAATCACTTGTTTAGATAAAACGCAGTTCAAGCAGAAGTATAAAGACAATGTGCTGCTATTGTACAGCTCAAAAAGTAATATGCAAAAAGCAGATTTACGTCTAAACGCAGATTTATGTCTAAACGCAGATTTACGTCTAAACACAGATTTACGTCTAAACTTTGAAACTCGTTTGTAAAATCGCAGAAGGCAGTATGCAGTTGAAATTAAGATGTAAACGTAAACTGAAATCTGATGATTGTACGAGGAAAGCCGATTTACGTCTAAATGCAGTTTTACGTCTAAACGCAGTTTTGCGTCTAAACGTAGTTTTACGTCTAAACGCAGTTTTACGTCTAAACGCAGTTTTGCGTCTAAACGCAGTTTTGCGTCTAAACGCTGTTTTACGTCTAAACGCAGTTTTTACATCAAAGCGTAATTTTACGTCTAAACACAGTTTTGAACTTTAAAAAGCGTTTTATGAATACGCAGAAAGCAATTTGCAGTTATAAATGGAATCAAAACGTAAGCGTAAACTGCAGCGTAAAGATCGTACGAAGACACCGATTTACGTCTGAATGCAAATTCGAAAAGATCAGGATTTAGAGACTCGTTCGTAAAAGCGCAGAGGGTAGTAGCTATGTAGGAGGTTTGCAGTAATGATAAAGTGCTCAAAGTAAAAGCAAACCAGAGATTTAGAGTGGTTCGGTCAGTCTTGACCTACTCCACTTTTGGCTTCCTCCTCCGACGAGGTCACCGACGTCAACTAGTTGCCTTCCTTCAATGGGCGAAGGCAAACTACCCTTTTACAGTTTCTCTCCTTTTGACGGGCTCAGGAGACAACCCTTAAAGATCCTTTCTCTCCTCTCTTTACAACTCAAGACTTGAAGAACAGAAAGAGGAGAACTTTAGGACTTTACACAAGTTTGAGCTCTTAGAGTCACTGAAAAGATCAAGAATTCAGTGTGGATCTGTATCTCTTCAGTGCTGAATGGGTGGGGTATTTATAGGCCCCAACCCAGTTCAAATTTGGAGCTCAAAACGATCAAATCGATCAAATCCCGAATTAGGGATCAGCGTTTGCACCTCTTGATCGAGAGGTTGCACCGCCTCGCAGAGTTCGAGATCGAGCCCAAAGCGGTTGCACCTCTTCTGTCAGGGGCGGTTGCACCGCCGAAGTCTGGCTCAAGATCGAGCCCCAAGGGTGCCACCTCTGGATCGAGGCGGTTGCACCTCTCCTGCTCGAGCTCAAGACCGAGCTCGGGCGGTGCTACTCTCTCTGTCGGGGAGGTTGCACCGCCCGATCTAGCTCGAAGACTGAGCTCTGGGCGGTTGCACCTCCCTGGCTGGGGCGGTTGCACCGCCCTAGTCTCGCCGGAGACGCAGCCCTAGCGGTTGCACCTCCTGCCCTAGGCGGTTGCACCGGTGTGTAATCGGGTCCCAATGGTTAGCTCCATTCGCCCAATTTGAATCTTTTCAGGGGCCCAATTGCCCCAAGATTAAGCTAATGGGATCACCTCCCATTTTCAAGCTTAATCAACGTGCTAACTACGATTAAATCTAAGACAACTTCTGCAGCTTTGCTCCGATCGTCAATCGCTTTTTCCGGCGAAGTTTCCGGGCGAACTTCCGTCGATCATCCGATGAACCCTCGGTGATCCTTCTGGGGACATCCGCAAACTCCTGGACTTTATGACGATCCACTTGGCGAAGTTCCGACGAAGCTTAAACTGGCAAGCTTCGGACTTCTCCGGATCTGTTCTCGCTGAACCTCCGACGACCGTCCGAACTTCCGTCGAACTCTCGAACTCCCAACGTGATCATGATCTTGACTCCAGCGCAACTCCTACTGCTTGTCTAACTTTCATCGTAGTTAAACCTGCACACAATTAAAACAAAACTTCGATCGAGACAATTAATCCTAAGCAATTAACCAAGTTGTCCGGCATGTCATTGGTCCCTCGATGCTTCGTCCGATTCTTCGGCGCATCATCCTCGTTTGCAGCCTATTGCCCAATCGGCCAGTTGATTCCGCAACTCCGATATCCTTGGCACAATACCCGCTCTTCTTGGCCCGATGCCCGAGTCCACGACCTTAAGCCTTCTGTCGATACGTCGACCGATCCACCGGCCCGACGTCCAATCTTCTGACATGTTCCTCCGGCACAACATGATGTTCCTGCTTTAATTGTCTCATCCTGATCGAAGCACCCTGCGTCACTCAAAAACGTAGATTAAATCATAAACATATATCAAGTAGTTTCATCATCAAAATACGAGATTCAACACGCCTGATACCTGCTCGTGACATTCAGAGCATGCGCTATATCAGGCCTAGTACATAGCATGGCATACATGATAGACCCTATTGCTGAGGCATAAGGTATCATACCCATGTTCGCCCTTTCTTCTGGAGTCTTTGGGGACATACTCATAGAAGCGATATCCCATGTCTCATCGGTATGAGACCTCTCTTGGAATTTTCCATGCCAAACCTTTTGTCAATGGTTTCTATGTACCTGGACTAGGACAAGCCAAGCATCCTCTTGGATCTATCTCTATAGATTCTAATCCCCAAAATATAGGATGCTTCCCCTAAGTCCTTTATGGAGAAGTGTCTAGATAACCAAGCCTTTACTGTGGATAGCATTCCTACGTCATTCCCAATGATCAGAATGTCATCCACATATAACACCAAAAAGGTGATAGCGCTCCCACTTACCTTTCTGTATACACAAGGCTCATCTTCGTTCTTACCGAAGTCATAAGATCTGATTGCCTCATCAAATCTTATGTTCCAACTTCGGGAAGCTTGCTTTAATCCATAAATGGATCTAAGCAACCTACACACCTTGTCTGGACAGTTCTTGGAATCGTATCCCTCAGGTTGCATCATATACACCTCCTCCTCGAGGTTCCCACTGAGGAATGCAGTTTTCACATCCATCTGTCAGATCTCATAATCATAGTGTGCTACAATAGCTAATAGAATTCTGATGAATTTTAGCATTGCTACGGGTGAGAAGGTTTCGTTATAGTCAACACCTTGCCTTTGACGATACCCCTTAGCCACTAGCCTTGCTTTATAGGTCTCTACCTTTCCATCTACTCCAATCTTTTTCTTAAAGATCCACTTACAACCGATGGGTACAATACCTTCGGGCGCATCAATTAGGTTCCAAACCTTATTAGAGTACATAGAATCCATCTCAGAATTCATGGCTTCTTGTCACTTCCCGGAGTCTATACTCATAATAGCCTCCTCGTAGGTCTGAGGATCAATATCCTCTGCATCCTCTCCTCTAATATGTCCCACATATCTCTCAGGAGGATGGAATACTCTATCAGATCTGCGTAAAGTTGAAACTTGTGTATTAGGTACCTGAACAGACTCGAGTTGTAGAGTGGTGCCTGAGCTTGGTTCTCCAACCTCGCTCAATTCTATCATTCTCCCACTATCTCCGCCAAGAATGTGTTCCTTCTCAAGGAACACTGCTCTCTTAGCTACAAAGACCTTTTGGTCCTCGAGATGATAGAAATAATACCCACAAGTTTCCTTGGGGTATCTCACAAATTTGCATCGCTCTATCCTTGATTCTAATTTATCGGGGTTGTATCTTTTATCATGTGTAGGGCAGCCCCAAATCTTAACTATCTTACGATCAGACTTCTTCCCTTTCCATATCTCATATGGTGTAGATACTACCGACTTAGTTGGAACTTTGTTCATAAGGTAAGCTGCGGTTTCTAGGACATATCCCCAGAATGAGATGGGTAGGTCAGCGAAACTCATCATGGACCGTACCATATCTAATAATGTATGATTTCTCCTTTTAGAGACACTATTGAGCTGAGGTGTATAAGGAGGTGTCCATTGGGATAATATCCCATGGTCCTTGAGGAACTGAGTGAACTCTGTACTTAAGTACTCACCTCCTCGATCTGATCGAAGAGTTTTGATACTCTTTCCAGTCTGGTTCTCCACCTCATTCTTATACTCTCTGAATTTCTCAAAGGCCTCGGACTTGTACTTCATTAAGTACACATATCCATACCTTGAGAAATCATCAGTAAATTTAATGAAGTAGGAGTAACCTCCAATGGCATGAGTTGACATGGGTCCACATAGATCACTATGTATGGGTTCCAACAACTCAGTGGCTCTCTCTCCAGTTCCACTAAATGGAGAGTTGGTCAGTTTTCCACGAATGCAAGGCTCATAAGTTGCATATGACACATAGTCAAATGGATCTAGATATCCATCATTTAGCAACTTTTGAATCCTTCTTTCATGGATGTGACCTAGCCTACAATGCCACAGGTATGCACTGTTCAACTCATCTCGTTTCCTTTTGGACACATTTACATTCATGATATGTGGAGTGGTGTCTAATATAAATAAACCATTATGCAATGTTCCTTTCATGATGATCTTATTATCTAATAATATTGAACAACCATTGTTCTCAAAAACAAATTTATATCCACTAACTGTTAAACATGAAATGGAGATAATGTTTTTGATAATAGAAGGAACAAAATAACATGCATCTAATGCAATAAAAGCTCCACTAGGCAGATGTAGGGCGACCTCGCCAACAGCTACTATAGTAACTTTTGCTCCATTACCCATCTTGAGGTCCATCTCACCTCTCTCTAGTTTCCTAGGCCTTGCCAGAACCTACAACGAATTGCATATATGATAAGCACTACCGGTATCCAATACCCATATGTTATCATAAGAGTCTGACAAATGGAGACTGATCATGAATGTACCTGAAGCTTCATCAAGCTTTTGTTTTGCCCTTTCTGCAAGGTACTCTTTGCAGTTTCTCTTCCAGTGCCCATCTTTACCACAGTGGAAGCACTGGCCTTTGTCCTTTGCTGGGTCTTTCTTAGCAACCTTTGCTTTACCTGGTTTGACTTTGCCCTTTCCCATCTTAAGGGACCTTTCTGCTTTCCTTTTCCTTTTGGTCTCACAAGTGTAGAGAACTGGCTTCTCTTTTTTTATAGTACTCTCTGCCTCCCTCAACATATTGAGAAGCTCTGGGAGAGTCACTTCAAGCTTGTTCATATTAAAATTCATTATGAACTGTGAAAAGGAATCTGGTAGGGACTGAAGCACAATGTCCACACACAAGTTATCCTCTAAGACCATTCCTAGACCTGTGAGTTTCTCTATCCACTCAATCATCTTTAGGACATGGTTTTGAACCGGTGTCCCCTCAGTCATCCTAGCGCGGAAGAGGCTCTTAGATATCTCATATCGCTGAGTCCTTCCCTGTTCCTCATACAATTTGCGGACATGTAGGAGAATGGATCTGGCATCCATCTTTTCATGTTGTCTCTGTAACTCAGGAGTCATAGAGCCCAACATATAGCACTGAGCAAGAGTGGAGTCATCAATGTACTTCACGTAGCGAGCGATCTCATCCTCGTTTGCCCCTTCTTCGGGCACAGGCATCACTGTATCAAGGACATACATAATTTTCTCCGCTGTGAGAACAATTCTCTGCTAGTCATAGGTGCCCAGCAAGCCAATCACGTGAGTGATGGCACGTGTGACTTGATACAGAATCTTTTTGCTTATTATATTTTGGCGTATATCACTTTATAACTATTGCATAAATGCATATATATATTGTGATGTCCTTGGATTTGTGCAATGGGAATCGGATCGTGATGAGATCACGATAATGAGATCGATTCACCTTTAAACACATATCCTAAATAATCCCGGTCATAGGTTACTCGAGAGGGACATCGTGATAACCGGATAGACTGGTGTCTTTGTTTACCCGTCCATATGATGGATGCAAATTTGGTCTCATAGCTGCTCGTGTAGGGACACTAGGGATATAGTACAGTACTCATTGGAGAATAAGTTCATCGATTGATCCGCTTACGGAATGCCGGATGGTTGATGATGCCTTATTGTCGACAAATGATTCCGTAGTCCCACCGGTGTATCTAGTCCTTAGACTTGAGACACCAAGGATGTCCCGTATGAGTGCTCCACTCTTTGATACCGGACTTATAGGTTTGGTTTGTCCCAGGATCTAGTACAAATTGGTCATTGGGAGTGGTAGTGGTAGTCGACCTTACGAGGGCTATTGAGTGTCGATAGAGGATCATCCACTCTCTACGTCATGAGAGGAATATCCCATGTGTTCTTGCTCGGACAAATCCCCGCCGGGGTCATTCGGGTTGAGAGAGAAAGAGTTCTCCTGGGAGAATCCGATTAGAAAGCGAGACTTCGAGTAGAAATCGTTATGGGTCCGACAACACCATGCTCGATATACCGGTCTCTTGGATATTAGATGGATGAGAGACTATAGGTATATGGTAACGAGGACGACACGTCCAATGGATTGGATTCCCCCCAGATCGTCCTCGGGACTACTACAGTAGTGGCCTAGTAATACGTCCAGAAGTCGATGAGTCGAAAGTGAATTATTACGAGATAATAATTCACCGAAGTTAGAAGGAGTTCGACAGTATGACTCACGGCCAGCTTTCGATATTGGGCCTAGAGGGTTACACACATATGGTAGGCATTGGCGATGAGTAGAGGTTCGGATATGAGATATCCGGACGAGCCCCTTGTCTTATTGGATGCAGATCCAATACCCACTAGGGAAGGACCCATTAGGGTTTGACACGGATCTCTAAAAATAGGAGGGATTCACGACCTCATAGGCTAGAGTCTTTGCATGCCCTTCCTATTCTCCTCTCCCTCTCCACCTCGAGAGGCCTGGAGTTTTGAGGAGGGTCGTCAAACCCCTCCCGTGTGGATCACCGCTAGAGAAGAGGACGCTTGACCTCCTTCACCCTCTCCTAAGGATCTGCAAGGAAAAACAGGGATATACGATCTCCCTAGGTAACACAATCTCTATATGCAGTTTTGTGTTTTATGGATTTTTGCGCACCAATCTTCGCACGACGACCAACATCTTTTCGAATCGGGATTTTTGTTTTTTCTTGTTCTTCCGCACAAGATATGATGTCGCCCCCATGATTTCCCAACAAAGGTATCGAGCCGGGTTGTTCGTCGGCGAATGATTGGTTTTGAATCAAGTGTGTTGTGTTTAGAAAGAATATTGACGCCAAAATCGTTGACGAAAAGCGAGGAAGGGCAGCAACAGTTGCTGCCCTCGATCCAATGATGTTCCACCACAACCACACCGCAAAGAAGCGCAACACCCACCAATTAGGTAATTGACAATGCTACATGCCAGTTCGCACCTGTAAAACCGGCCGGTGGCGGTCTGCTTTGCAGCAGGCTTGCGGCCGGGCGGGCTGGCAGCCAGCTGGTAGAGGCGCCATGCTGCGTCGACGACCATGGGCAGAGGCAGCGCCATGAGACGGCCAAGCGGGCCGAGGCACCATCAGGTAAGGCTTGCCAGGTCACGCTCCCACTAGCAAAAAAGCCCCGCGAGAGGCGGCCTCAACCGAGCAGCACCGCCTGCGAGCGCTGCCTCAACAGGCAGAATGGTTCATGAGGCGGGCGGCGCCCGGGTGCGCCCACATGCAGGCGGCGCCCAATCCAAGCGTCTGGCTTCTTGGCGGGGAGGGCATCGCCCCCTCGCCCTCGCCAAGACTGTGCATCGCCGGCCGGTGGCGGCGGCGGCAGCAGCAGAGGGAATTAGGGTTTTGGGCAAAAGGACAGTTTTGCCCTGTGAATTTGAGAAATTCCAATTTCTGTCTTTTGTCCAAATTACGAAAATACCCTTAGGAATTGAGAAATTCCCTACATGTCCCTGATTTCAGAAAAAATATTAATTAATTAAAAGGTTTAGTTGATTATTATTTTTTATTATTATCTAGTAGTCCTACATGATGATGATTATTTATACATGTGATGTATGATGTGTGGACGGATGATCATGGACCGTGTGATGTGTGTACTTGTGATTAATATTATTGAGGTCTGCGAACCTCCATTATATTTCTCGTTTATTGTCGGGCCTGCGTGCCTATGATTAAGTTGTAATCACATGAGGAGGCGCAGCGGGAGCGTGGATGCGATAGCGGGACCCACGAGACAGACGATCGTGATGCATGGAGATGCATCAACATGTCGACGTAACCGACAAGGACGAGATGGACGATCACAGGGCATGGAGATGCACCGTTGCACACATAGATCTTGATGTGAGTGATTAGGCCTACTGGCTCGGGCCTAATCATATTAGGTTGAGGTCCATGATCATCTGATGTGATTGCTTATACACATACTAGATATGTATATATATTTGCCTGCGATGTAGATATATATTAAATATGTATATGTGTGACATGTCATATTAGGAGACCAAATTATAGAAACATCTCTCGATAATATTAAGTCGGTAAACGTGAGGCAATTAGATTGACCCACGTGGCCTTCCATCGTTATGAGTAGGAACCGATTCCCGGTGTAGGTTGAGTTGGTCGAGTCCCTCGAGACTCACCTATATCGCGATTCGCTATCTTGCTTACGACATATAGATGTCACCGGGTGACCCGAGGACATGGTATGCTTGGTCGAGTCCCTCGAGGGTATATCATCAAATCGGACTCATCTTATAACGAAGGTGTTGACTTAACCGAAATCATCATGGTTGGTCGAGTCCCTCGAGGCCATGGTGATTCGGAGGCCGAACAGGACAGGAATCACAAGGAGTTGTGATCGGCAAGAGTTGCCTACCTTTTTAGGCTTAGTGTGATTGGTCGAGTCCCTCGAGGTTACACTAAGACGCCGATTGATCCTCGATCCCCACTAGAAGTTCTGCTTGAGACTTCCGTTTCACGTCTTTGAGGGTGTCGCGTGACTCGTTAGTAAAATAGTGGGAGCATATTAAGATAGAAGTTCATATCTTGATAGTTTATTTCTTGCAAAATCTGCATGTTATTCATTTCGCTACATCTTTATTTTCTAAAAATGTCGCTTTTCAATCCCTTTACGTGGCATACATGATGTCAACCGCCTTTATTGGTCCAAATTATACGGATTGGCTCCAGAAACTTGAAAATTGTTCTCACAGCGGAGAAAAATCGGTGCGCCCTTGATACAAATGATGCCTACGCCAAGAAAGGGTAAGCGAGGATGAGATCGCTCGCTACGTGAAGTACATTGATGACTCCACTCTTGCTCAGTGCTATATGTTGGGCTCTATGACTCCAGAGTTACAGAGACAACATGAAAAGATGGATGCCAGATCCATTTTCCTACATGTCCGAAAATTGTTTGAGGAACAGGGAAGGACTCAACGATATGAGATATCCAAGAGTCTTTTCCGCGCTAGGATGACTGAGGGGACACCGGTTCAGAACCATGTCCTAAAGATGATTGAGTAGATAGAGAAACTCACAGGTCTAGGAATGGTCCTAGAGGATAACTTGTGTGTGGACATTGTGCTTCAGTCCCTACCAGATTTCTTTTCACAGTTCATAATGAATTTTAATATGAACAAGCTTGAGGTGACTCTCCTAGAGCTCCTCAATATGTTGAGGGAGGCAGAGAGTACTATTAAGAAAGAGAAGCCAGTTATCTACACTGGTGAGACCAGAAAGAAAAGGAAAGCAGAAAGGTCCCTTAAGAAGAGAAAGGGCAAGGGCAAACAAGGTAAAGCAAAGGTTGCTAAGAAAGACCCAAAGAAAGGACAAAGGCCAGTTAGCTTCCACCGTGGTAAAGATGGGCATTGGAAGAGAAACTGCAAAGAGTACCTTGCAGAAAGGGCTAAAAAAAAGCTTGATGAAGCTTCAGTACATTCATGATCAGTCTCCATTTGTCGACTCTTATGATAACACATGGGGATTGGATACCCAGAGTAGTGCTTATCATATATGCAATTCGTTGCGGGTTCTAGCAAGGCCTAGGAGACTACTGAGAGGGCGAGATGGACCTCAAGATGGGTAATGGAGCAAAAGTTGTCATTAGTCTGTTGGCAAGGTCGCCCTACATCCCCTAGTGGAGCTTTTATTGCATTAGATGTATGTTATTTTGTTCCTTCTATTATCAAAAACATTATCTCCATTTCATGTTTAACAATTAGTGGATATAAATTTGTTTTTGAGAACAATGGTTGTTCAATATTATTAGATGATAAGATCATCATGAAAGGAACATTGCATAATGGTTTATTTATATTAGACACCACTCCACATATCATGAATGTAAATGTGTCCAAAAGGAAAAAAGATGAGTTGAACAGTGCATACCTGTGGCATTGTAGGCTAGGTCACATCCATGAAAGAAGGATTCAAAAGTTACTAAATGATGGATATCTAGATCCATTCGACTATATGTCATATGCGACTTGTGAGCCTTGCATTCGTGGAAAACCGACCAAATCTCCATTTAGTAGAACTGGAGAGAGAGCCAATGAGTTGTTGGAACTCATACATAGTGATGTATGTGGACCCATGTCAACTCATGCCATTGGAGGTTACTCCTACTTCATTACATTTACTGATGATTTCTCAAGGTATGGATATGTGTACTTAATGAAGTACAAGTCTGAGGCCTTTGAGAAATTCAGAGAGTATAAGAATAAGGTGGAGAACCAGACTGGAAAGAGTATCAAAACTCTTCGATCAGATCGAGGAGGTGAATACTTAAGACAGAGTTTACTTAGTTCCTCAAGGACCATGGGATATTATCCCAATGGACACCTCCTTATACACCTCAGCTCAATGGTGTCTCTGAAAGGAGAAATCCTACATTATTAGATATGGTACGGTCCATGATGAGTTTCGCTGACCTACCCATCTCATTCTGGGGATATGCCCTAGAAACCGTAGCTTACCTTCTGAACAGAGTTCCAACTAAGTCGGTAGTGTCTACACCATATGAGATATGGAAAGGGAAGAAGTCTGATCTTAAGGTTGTTAAGATCTAGGGCTGCCCTACCCATGTTAGAAGACACAACCCCGATAAGTTAGAATCAAGGACAGAGCGATGCAAATTTGTGGGATACCCCAAGGAAACTTGTGGGTATTATTTCTATCATCTCGAGGACCAAAAGGTCTTTGTAGCTAAGAGAGCAGTGTTCCTTGAGAAGGAACACATTCTTGACTGGAGACAAAGGGGAGAATGATAGAATTGAGCGAGGTTGGAGAACCAAGCTCAAGCACCACTCTACAAACCCAAATCTGTTCGGTACCTAATACACAAGTATCAACTTTACCCAGTGTCGATAGAGTATCCCATCCTCCTGAGAGATATGTGGAACATATTAGAGCAGAGGATGTAGAGAATATTGATCCTCGGACCTACGAGGAGGCTATTATGGGTATAGACTCCGGGAAGTGGAAAAAAGCCATGAATTCGAGATGGATTCTATGTACTCCAATAAGGTTTGGAACCTAGTTGATGCTTGAAAGGTATTGTACCCATCGGTTTGCAAGTGGATCTTTAATAAAAAAGATCGGAGTAGATGGAAAGGTAAAGACCTATAAAGCAAGGCTAGTGGCTAAGGGGTATCGTCAAAGGCAAGGTGTTGACTACGACGAAACTTTCTCACCCCAGAAAATGCTAAAATCCATCAGAATTCTATTGGCTATTGCAAAGACACTATGATTATGAGATCCGGATGGATGGATGAAAAAACCGCATTCCTCAACGGAACCTCGAGGAGGAGGTGTATATGATGCAACCTAAGGGATTAAGTATCGAAGAACTGCCCAGATAAGGTGTGTAGGTTGCTTAGATCCATTTATGGACTAAAGCAAGCTTCCCGAAGTTGGAACATAAGATTTGATGAGGCAATCAGATCTTATGACTTCGTTAAGAACGAAGATGAGCCTTGTGTATACAGAAAGGTAAGTGGGAGCGCTATCACCTTTTTGGTGTTATATGTGGATGACATCCTCATCATTGGGAATGACATAGGAATGCTATCCACTGTAAAGGCTTGGTTATCTAGACACTTCTCCATGAAGGACTTAGGGGAAGCATCTTATATCTTGGGGATTAGAATCTATAGAGATAGATCCAAGAGGATGCTTGGCTTGTCCCAGTCCAGGTACATAGAAACAATTATCAAAAGGTTTGGCATGAAAAATTCCAAGAGAGGTTTCATACCGATGAGACATGGGATATCGCTTTCTACGAGTATGTCCCCAAAGACTCCAGAAGAAAGGGCGAACATGGATATGATACCTTATGCCTAGCAATTGGGTCTATCATGTATGTCATGCTATGTACTGGGCCTGATATAGCGCATGCTCTGAGTGTCACGAGCAGGTATCAAGCGGATCCAGGCTTGGAGCACTGGAAAGCAGTAAAGTGTATCCTTAAGTACTTGAGAAGGACTAAGGATCTTTTACTAGTATATGGAGGTAATAGCCTTAAGGTTGAAGGCTACACTCGACTCAAGTTTTTCACCGATGTCGATGATAGCAAGTCGAATTCAGGTATGTGTACACCTTGAATGGAGGAGCAAGCAGTTTGGAAGAGTTCCAAGCAAGATACCACCGCCGACTTCGACCACGAGAGGTGGAGTACATTGCTGCATCGATGCAGCAAAAGGAGGGAGTCCGGGTGAAGAAGTTCATCACAGATTTGGGAGTCGATCTGAGATAGCGACAAGTCGACTTCCTTATATTGCGACAACTATGGGGTGATTACTCAAATAAGGGAACCCGGTCTCATCGAAGTGTTCGAGGAGGTTCCAGCTTATAAGAAAGATCGTAACTTGAGGAGATGTAGCAAAGGAAAAGAGTTTCATCCGAAGATAACATTGCAGATCCACCGACAAAGCCGTTGTCTCATTTTGTCTTTGAAGCGTCACAAAGGTCCGTCGATGGGGATGGAACACATAGGTGATTGGCTTTAGGTCAAGTGGGAGATTGCTAGTCATAGGTGCCTAGCAAGCCAATCACGTGAGTGATGGCACGTGTGACTTGATACGTAATCTTTTTTTTTTTATTATATTTTTGGCGATATCACTTTATAACTATTGCATAAATGCATATATATATTGTGATGTCCTTGGATTTGTGCAATGGGAATCGGATCGTGATGAGATCACGATAATGAGATCGATTCACCTTTAAACACATATCCTAAATAATCCCTACCATAGGTTACTCGAGAGGGACATCGTGATAACCGGATAGACCGATGTCTTTGTATACCGTCCATATGATGGATGCAGCTGGTCTCATAGTCTGCTCATGTAGGGACACTAGGAATACAATACAAAGTGCTCATTGGAGAATGAGTTCATCGATTGATCCGCTTTACGGAATGCCGGATGGTTGATGATGCCTTATTGTCGATAAGCGATTCCGTAGTCCTAGTGGTGTATCTCGGTCCTTAGACTTGAGATACCAAGGATGTCCTGTATGAGTGCTCCACTCTTTGATACCAAACTTATAGGTTTGGCTGTCCCATCTAGTACAAATGGTCATTGGGGAGTGGTAGTCGACCTTACGAGGGCTATTGAGTGTCGATAGAGGATCATCCACTCTCGTCATGAGAGGAATATCCCATGTGTTCTTGCTCGACAAATCCCCGGCCAGGGTCATTCGGGTTGAGAGAGAAAGAGTTCTCCCAGAGAATCCGATTAGAGCGAGACTCGAGTAGAAACCGTATGGGTCCGACAAACACCATTCTCGATATCACGGTCTCTGGATATTAGATGGATGAGGGACTATAGGTACATGGTAATCGAGGACGACAGGTCCAATGGATTGGATTCCCCCAGATCGTGCGGGGACTACTGCCAGAGTGGCCTAGTACGTCCGTAGTCGATGAGTCGAAAGTGAATTATTACAGAGATAATAATTCACCGAAGTTAGAAGGAGTTCTCGAAAGGTATGACTCACGGCCAGCCACCGATATTGGGCCTAGAGGGTCACACATATATGGTAGGCATTGCGATGAGTAGAGGTTCGGATATGAGATATCCGACGGAGCCCTTGTCTTATTGGATGCAGATCCAATACCCACTAGGGAAGGACCCATTAGGGTTTGACACGGGATCTCTATAAATAGGAGGGATTCATAGCCTCATAGGCTAGAGTCTTTGCTTGCCTTTCCTATTCTCCTCTCCCTCACCACCTCAGAGGCTTGGAGTTTTGAGGAGGGTCGTCGCAACCCTGCTGTGTCGATCACCGCTAGAGAGGAGGATGCTTGACCTCCTTCACCCTCTCCTAAGGATCTGCAAGGTAACAGGGATATACGATCTCCCAAGGTAACACAATCTCTATACACAGTTTTGTGTTTTACGGATTTTTGCGCACCAATCTTCGCACGACGACGAACATCTTTTTGAGAATCGGGGATTTTTGTTTTCTTGTTCTTCCGCTGCCATATGATGTCGCCCCCCATGATTTCCCAACAATACCAAGAGTGGATGATCCTCTATCGACACTCAATAGCCCTCGTAAGATTGACTACCACTCCCGATAATCGGTTGTGTTAGATCTATAAAATCCAAACCTATAAGTCTGATATTAAAGAGTGGAGCACTCATACAGGACATCTTTGGTGTCCAAGTCTAAGTACCAGATACACCATTGGGACTACGGAATCACTGTCTGACAATAAGGCATCATCAATCATTCAGCATTCCATAAGCGGATCAATCAATGAACTCATTCCCCAATGAGAACCTATATTGTATCCCTAGTGTCCCCATACAAGCAGCTATGAGACTAACTATATCGATCATATAGATGAATATACAATACACCAGTCTGTTCGGTTATCTTAATGTTCCTCTCGAGTAACTATTGAATCTCAGATTTTAATAATGAAGTCAATTGATGGGTTAATTAATCTAATCCATATTATTGAGTTAAGTGTGTAGGATTAACTATGATAGCTTAAAGATATAAAGCAAGTTTGCCAAAGTCAAGTTTGATGGGTGTTCGAGAGTCTGTCGAAAGTCCAAAGAATCGTCGAAAGTGCTGTTGGAACCAATTGAGAAAGAATCATGGACTTGCCGAAGTTTTCGGAAGTCCACCAGAAAGATCGTCGGAGGTTCACGGAGATCACTGAGAAGGTTCGGATACTTATCAAAGACTCGTTAAACTCGCCACAAGACTGAGAGCCTACTGGGAGTCTGCTGGAAGAAATCTGAGAGTGTATCGGAAGTCCGTCGGAAGTTCGCCGAAAAGCTCGCCAGAAGGAAACTCGACGTTGCTAGTTAAAAATTTGCTTAGGACTATGTCTTAATTTTGTAGTTTGCATATAATTTGGATTAGGATTACGGGATAATCCTATAATCCGATTAGGGGTTAATTGGGCTTGAGTTTGGACTGGTTTGGGCCAAGTTTGGAGCTCAACTAGTGAGCTGGAATAGTCCAAGCGGTGGCACCACCAGATTGGGTGGTGGCACCACCAGACTGGGTGGTGGCACCACCAAGAACCCGAGAGGTCCGGCAGTGGCACCGCTAGTACACTATTAGTGTTAGACACTAACAAGCGATGGCACCGCCACTAATAGGCGATGGCACCTTAGTGGCAGTGCCACCGCCAGCACCGGGAAACCCAAAAATAATTCAAATTTAGAGCCTAAATTTGAATCCTCTTGGGGCCTATAAATACCCCTCAATTCTCAGTAAAAATTACACCTTTTTGAGAAGTTAGAAAGTAAGAAAAAGCTCTAGCAAAGTCTTGTTTTTAATAGCTTAAGTGTTCACCTCCCTCTTTCTCTTTGAAAAAAATATGTGTGAGTATGAACCACTTGTAAGAAGGTTGTAAGAGGGGTATTTGGTCCTTCCCCTTCAAAGTGATTTGTTAGTGGAAGTTGGGAGCCTCATCGAAGAAGGCTTCGAAAGTGGATGTAGGTCATTTGACGGAACCACTATACATCGTGGTGTTCCTTGAATGTGTGAGTGTTTAATTTTTTGAATCATTTCTCTATTTAGCTACAAATCATTCAGTTTTTATCTCCCTACTCTTAACTACCTTTACTCGAGCTATTTTAGCTAAGTCATTCTTCGTCGAATCGAAATCTTTATACATTTATAAAATCGATTTCAAACTTACGAGTTTTAATCCACTACACTAATTCATCTCCTCCCCCCCCTCTTAATGCCGATCCGATCCTAATAATTAGTATCAGAGCAAGGCTCACTCTCATATTTGGATTAATACCCAAGAGAGATGGCTTACTCCGGCATGCAAGAGGGCCACTCTATTACACGTCCGCCTATGTTTAATGGGTCAGATTACACGTATTGGAGGACTCATATGAGGATCTTCCTTATTTCCATAGATTTTAAGCTTTGGAATATTATCGAAAATGGATTTCAAAAATCTTCTCTTTCGATGAGCGAATGGGATGAATCGGAGAAGAAGGTTTTTGCTTTAAACGCAAAGGCTATGAATGCCTTGTTTTGTGCACTTGACAAAAATGAATTTAATCACGTTTCGATTTATGATTCGGCTTTTGATATTTGGAGAACTCTCAAGGTCACTCATGAAGGCACTAGCCGAGTGAAAGAGTCCAAAATCAACATTCTTGTGTATTTTTACGAACCTTTTCGGATTAAACCAAGTGAGTCCATCGGAGACATGTATACCCATTTCACGAATGTCATCAATGGACTCAAAGCTCTTGGTAAAGGCTTTTCTAACTTTGAACTAGTAACTAAAATTTTAATATCCCTTCCAAAGAGTTGGGATCCAAAAGTTACGGCCATTCAAGAGGCCAAAGACCTTAAAACATTTCCTCTCGAAGAACTTATTGGGTCTCTAATGACCTACAAAATGACGTGTCATGCTCATGAAGAGCTCAAGGACCTCCTTCCAAAGAACAAGAAGGATATAGCACTTAGAATACAAGAAGACTACTTGAAAGGAACATCAAGTGATGAGGACAGTGACGATAACATTGCACTTTTAACTCAAAATTTTTTATAATTTATAAGAAATAATAAATTTAAAAATGACACCAAAAACAAACTTGAACATAAAAAGAACCAAGTAATATGCTACGAATGCAAGAACCCAGGGCACTTCAAAAATGAATGCCCCCAAGCCAAGAAGAAGCAACCAAAGAAGAAAAAAGCTATAAAAGTGACTTGGGACGACTCAAGTGATTCCAAGATTGAAGAAGCTAGCAACAAAGAGGAGGCAAACTTCGCGCTAATGGCTTTAGGAGGAGAGGTATGTGATTTAATTAATGAAGATTTATCTTTCGATGAACTTTCTATCGCTTTTCGTGAATTATTTGATGAGTGTAGAACTATTAGTAAGAAGTTCAATTTATTAAAGAAAGGGCATGCCTTATTACAAAATAAGCTTGATAGTCTTCAAACTCCTCCAAGCTCTAAGTGTGAACACTTAGAAGCAATAAAAAATAAGAATTTGCTACTTAAGGAGACCTTAAATAAGTTTAAGATCAGTAGTAAAGACTTGGACAGGATCCTTGTAAATAAGGGTCACGTCACAAAAAGAAGTGGAATTGGTTTTGTGGGAGAATCTCACCAAAATCCTACCAACTTCATTAAAGGACTCACATTACATGTTTCACCTTATTTGAAATGCAACTTTTATTGTAAATTCGAACATGTTGTTTACAAATATCCATTTAAGAAAATTAGTCCACATAAGTTGATATGGGTTCCTAAAGGAACTATAAGTAATTCAATGATGAATGACAAAATTAATAGATCAATTTTTGAGGCACCCAAAATCAAATGGATACCTAAAAACCATCCTCTTTTGTAGACAAACTCACAAGCTAGAAGCAAGAGATGGTTTCTTAATAGTGGATGCTCAAGGCATATAACCGTAGATCCATCTCATTTCTCTATGCTCACTAGCAAAGAAGAAGGGTATGTCACCTTCAAAGATAACAACAAAAGTAAAATCATTGGCAAGAGAACCATAGGTAACAAATCAAGTTTTTCAATTGATAATGTGTTGCTAGTTGAGAGATTAAAACATAATCTCTTAAACATTAGTCAATTATATGATACAGGTTACATCGTTAGATTTGAATCTAATGTGTGCATTATTAAAAAATAAAACAATAACATATCAATGATTGCCTTAAAACAATATAATATCTACACCATCAACCTTGATGATCTTAGTAATGAAATGTGCTTTTCTACTTTAAATGATGATGCTTGGCTTTGGCATAGGAGATTAGGCCATACAAGTATGAAACAATTATCTAAGATTTCATCTAGAGAGTTAGTATGAGGGATTCCCAATATAAAGTTTGTTAAGGACAAAGTGTGTAATGCTTGTCAACTAGGAAAACAAATAAAAACTAGTTTCAAACCAAAAAATCAAATTAGCACCACTAGACCATTGCAATTGATCCAATTGACACAACGAGTCTAGGAGGAAGCAAATATGCCTTCGTAATTATAGATGACTATAGTAGATATAATTGGACCTATTTCTTGGCTCACAAAAGTAATTGTTTCAAATGTTTCTCTAAATTTTATAAACTTAAGCAAATTAAAAAATGATTCATGGTTTTATTAATTCGGAGTGATCACAGAGGCAAATTTCAAAACTATGACTTCCAAAGTTTTTATGAATCCAATGGATATAACCACAAATTCTTCACTCCGAGAAATCCTCAAAAAAATGGGGTAGTTGAAAGAAAAAATAGAAATTTACAAAAAATGGCGAGAACCATGTTAAATGAACACAGTCTACTTAAGTATTTTTGGGCTAAAGCCGTTAATACGGCTTGCTATGTTATGAATAGGGTTCTAATAAGACCATCTCTATCAAAAACTCCCTACGAATTATGGAATAACAAAAAACCAAATGTTTCTTATTTTAAAGTTTTCGATTGCAAATGCTTTATTTTGAATGAAAAGGATGCCTTAGAAAAATTCGATGCTAAATCCGATGAAGGCATCTTTCTTAGTTACTCTTTCATTTCTAAGGCTTTTCATATTTTTAACAAAAGAATCTTAGTTATAGAGGAGTCTATTCATGTAGTTTTTAATGAAATTTCTGAGTTAAAGAAAAATGATTTTGATGATGATCTTGATTTTGATAATTTGAATTTAAATGAACCCCCTCCTCAAAATAGCAACTTAGATGTATCTTCTTCCGAAATTTTCTTACCCAAGGAATGAAAGTATGTAGATTCTCATCCAAAGGAGCTAATTATAGGAGTTACATCAAAAGAGGTTCAAAATCGTTCTTCCTTTAAGAATTTTTGTGCTAACATCGCCTTCCTTTCTTAAATTGAACCTAAATGCATTGACGAAGCCTTGGAAGATGATTCATGGGTTATTGCAATGCAAGAGGAATTGAACCAATTTGAGAGGAATGAGGTATAGAAGCTTGTTCCTAGACCTAGTGACCATTTTGTCATTGGTACTAAATGGATCTTTAGAAACAAGCAAGATAAATGCGGTATCATGGTTAGAAACAAGGTTAGACTAGTGGCCAAAGGTTTCAACCAAGAAGAAGGTATAGACTACAAAGAAACCTTCACTCCTGTGGCAAGATTAGAAGCCATTAGGATGCTCGTTGCCTATGCTAGTAGTAATGATTTTAAACTATTTCAAATGGATGTCAGAAGTGCTTTCTTGAATGGTTTTATTTTCGAAGAAGTGTATGTTGAACAACCTTCCGGATTTGAAATTTCTCTTCTTCCTAATCATGTATTTAAATTGACTAAGGCACTCTATGGCTTAAAACAAGCTCCTAGAGCTTGGTATGAAAGGCTTAGTTCCTTTCTTATTTTAAATAATTTTACAAAAGGCAAGGTTGATACTACATTGTTTATCAAATATTTTGAAAATAATTTTTTATTGTTCAAATTTATGTTGACGATATTATTTTTAGTTATTTGGATGAATCATTATGTGAATCATTTACCAAGTGTATGAGTCATGAATTTGAAATGAGCATAATGGGAGAATTAACCTTCTTTTTAGAATTACAAAATAAACAACTTAGTAATGATATATTTCGTAATCAATCTAAATATATATTAAAATTGTTAAAATGATTTAACATGGATGGTTCAAAAGCTATAAACGCTCTAAGTACTTCCACTAAGTTAGACATGGATGAAAGTGGTGAAAGCTTTGATCAAAAAACATATAGGAGAATGATTGATAGTTTACTTTATCTCACCACAACTAGACCGGATATCATGTTTAGTGTAGGACTTTGTGCTAGGTTTCAAGCTAATCCTAAATTTTTTCATCTTAAAAGTGTTAAAAGAATCCTTAGATATCTTAAAGGAACTCCTAATTTAGGATTATGGTATCCAAAATTTGATAATTTTGATTTAATAGCTTATGCAGATACCGATTTTGGCGGATGTAAGATAGATAGAAAAAGCACATCCGGAATATGTCAATTTTTAGGACATGCTCTTGTTTCTTGGACTTCCAAGAAATAAAATTCGGTTGCACTATCTACGGCGGAAGCCGAATACATAGCTGCAAGTGCATGTTGTGCACAAGTTGTTTGGATGAAAAATATGTTGGAAGACTATGAAATTTACTTAAAGAACATTCCCATAAAATGTGATAATAAAAGTACTATTTGTCTAACCAAAAATTCAATTCAACACTCTAGAACTAAGCATATTGATATTAGACATCACTTTATACGAGATCATGTCAATAATAATAATGTCATTCTAGAATTTATTGATACAAAGCATCAATTAATGGATATTTTCACAAAAGCCTTAAATGAAGATCAATTTGACTTTATTAGAAGAGAATTAGGCATGTTGAATTGTCCTTGTGAATGAGCTTGATTGTATATATTTTTCAAAAAAATTTCATCCTCTTTTCGGTTTTCGTGGATTTGACTTTTTTTTTTTTCGATTTTGAATGGCATCTTAAAGTGTGATCCAAGACACTATCCTATCTTAAATTAAATATATTAAAACTTCTGAAAACAAAAATAAAAAAATTATTTTATAATGTGCCAGCGGTGGCACCACTAGAAACGGTGGTAGCACCGCCTGGGCGCTCGGTCCCCAGGCAGTGGCACCGCTCGGTTAGCATCACCACCGCCCGAGAACCCCCTTATAAAGAGGGGGGGGTTAGAGTCGGCAGTGGAACCGCCCCCAACCTGAGAGCACCCTCCCAAGCACTCTCACAGAGCTCTCTAAACCTCTCTCAATCTCAGTCTAAGCCTCTAGAAGCCTAAGAGAGGGGTTCTTCTTGGATCAAACTCTCTACCTCCTAAGGAAACTTATATAAGGTAAGATCTGAATTTTTTTTTTCTTTTCTTCCTCTCATTATTTGGCATATTCTTTAAAGTTCTCTCTTAATCTATCATCATGATTAGATATAGCTCCTAAGAGATTATCAAAAACCAAAGGAAAAAGGGTGGAAAGAGATTCCTATGACCAAATCCTCTTTAGATCTAATGAAGTAGCCCTTAGGTATCCAAATTTTGAAATAAGAACAATACATAAGAGCAAACATGTTGATCTAGATGAACTTGGAAACCTAAAACCCATTAGATGGTTTGCAAATTTAGATGTCTTATCTATCCTACAAATCGATAAACTGATTTACCCTAGGTTGGTTAGGTTATTTTACGTAAACTTAAGTGTGGACAATGATAGCTTAACTACCTACCTCTTAGGTACACAAATTCGAATATTTGATAGTACTATATATGAGTTAATTAGAATTATCGAAAAAGATAGGAGTTGTTATTTTAGAAGTAAATGGGATATCAATGTAATCGGAGTAACTTACTCCGAAGCCTTAGAAATTATTTGTATAAATTCTAACCTAGGCATAATTCCCAAAAGTTGCAAGCACTTGTTGCCCTTTAACTCCAAATTTTTTCATCACATCATGATAAGCATCCTACTTCCTAAATAATTTCATCATGATGAGATTAGTCAAATAGAGTTAAGTACTATATATTGGATTATGACCGGCTAAAATAATTATTTTGGATACTTAATCTGGCAACATATGCAGGACATAATAGTTAAAGACTCAATGTTACCATATGGGGGGTTAGTCACTCGATTAATACTTGCCTATAGTATTTGTATCTCACCCGATGAAGAAATAATCTAGGTCGATCGATTTAACACTATCAACAGAAACCTACTCAAGAGACTTAGGTGCACTTTTAGCAATGGTATATGGATTAGGCAACCTAGAAGGACTGATCCAGTTCCCCCACTAGTATAACACCTTGAAACACTCATTTTTAAGGGAAATGAATCTTCTCCTCCTAATCCCTTTGGTGCAGCACCTTCAGAACTAGCTCCTGCTTCATCTTCTAAAGATCCCATTATGGCAGAATTAAATCAAATCAAATCACAACAAGAGCAAATCCAATTATAGCAAGTTGAAATTTTTAGGGAACTACAACAGATGAACCAGAAGATAGATGCCATGTATAGAAACTCTGAAATTCCTCCTAAGGAATAATCATTGTGTTAAACATTTCTTATTATTGTAAACCTCTATGCTACCTTGACATGCGTTTGATATTATCTTAGTATATGATGTTGGATGTTTCTTTCCGAAATTTTATCAACATTTTAATGGCACCTTCATATTATTTTAGATAATTTGATGTCTACCTTGAATAATCAATCTTAATGCTAAGTTGAAGCTTTATCAATTTTGACATCACCTTTTCAAGATTTTTTTTCTTATGAGATGATTTTATGAATGGCTTCAATGATCATGAGTTTTATGCTTGAAAACTCATCTCCTTTTTGTTGATGACAAAGGGGGAGAAGAATGTGCAAAAGATTGATGACTTGTGTAAATATGAAATTAGCATGACTTATATGTATCGTATTGCAATAGTTTATATGCTATATAATGTAATAAAAAATGTCTTATATGTGTTATATTCCTTAAAAGCATCGCAAAACTTTTTTGAGCATATCGCATATGAAAGTTTTTAGATTGGTTGTCGTATCATGTTTATCATTTTATATATATATATATGATAAGCAATCATCTCATGATTATATGAAATCATATCTTGCATTTATAGCATGAGATCCATGTTGAAATTTTAAATTATTATTATTTCTTGTCAAAATGATAATTGTCTTTTATCATTTGGCTTAAAAATAATTTTCATGCCTTGAAATTATGAGAAATACGAAGTTTCATATTTGGTCATGCTTATTAAGAATAACGATAAGTTCAACCAATAGAACTTATCGATTTAGGCTTGAATTCAAAGAGATTGAATTCAAGTGTTTTTATCTTCTCATAATATGGCATATAGATAGCGGGAGTTATGATTAACTCCGTCAT
Source organism: Musa schizocarpa (assembly GCA_900464855.2). Lineage (NCBI taxonomy): Eukaryota > Viridiplantae > Streptophyta > Magnoliopsida > Zingiberales > Musaceae > Musa > Musa schizocarpa. Next base: position 15,319,366 of record LS990916.1, on the reverse strand, counting down.
CAATTGATTGTCATCATCAAAAAGGGGGAGATTATTGAATCTCAGATTTTGATGATGAAGTCAATTGATGGGTTAATTGATCTAATCCATATTATTGAGTTAAGTATACAGGATTAACTATGATAGCTTGAAGACATAAAACAAGTTTACCGAAGTCAAGTTTGATGGGTGTTCAAGAGTCCACTGAAAGTCCGAAGAATCGTCAGAAGTGCTACCAGAACCAATCGAGAAAGAATCAAGGACTTGCCGAAGTTTTTAAAAGTTCGTCGGAAAGATCGTTGGAGGTTTGCGGAGATCACCGAGAAGGTTCGGATACTTGCCAAAGAATCATTGAACTCGTCACAAGACCGGGAGCCTGCTGGGGGTCTGTTGGAAGAAATCCAAGGGTGTATCGGAAGTCCGCCAGAAGTTCACGGAAAAGCTCGTCGGAAGGAAACTCGACGTTGCCGATTAAAAATTTGCTTAGGGCTATGTCTTAATTTCATAGTTTGTATATAATTTGAGTTAGGATTAAGGGTTAATCCTATAACTCAATTAGGGGCCAATTGGGCCCGAGTTTGGACTGGTTTAGGCCAAGTTTGGAGTCCAACCAGTGAGCTGGAATAGTCCAAGTGGTGGCACCACCGGACTGGGTGATGGCACCGCCCAGAACCCGAGAGGTCCGGCAGTGGCACCGCCAGTACACTGTCAGTGTCAGACACTGACGGGCAATGGCACCGCCACTAACAAGCGATGGCATCGCCAACATCGAGAAACCCAAAAGTAATTCAAATTTGGAGCCCAAATTTGAATCCTCTTAGAGCCTATAAATACCCCTCAATTCTCAATAGAGATTATACCTTTTTGAGAAGGTAGAAAGTGAGAAAAAGCTCTAGCAAAGTCTTGTTTTCAATAGCTTAAGTGTTCACCTCCCTCTTTCTCTTTAAAAAAAATATGTAAGAGTGTGAACCACTTGTAAGAAGGTTGTAAGAGGGGTATTTAGTCCTTCCCCTTCAAAGTGATTTACTAGTGGAAGTTTGGAGCCTTATCGAAGAAGGCTTTGAAAGTGGATATAGGTCATTTGACTGAACCACTAAACATCATGGTGTTCCTTGAATGTATGAGTATTTAATTTTCTGAATCATTTCTCTACTTAGCTATAAATCATTTGGTTTTCATCTCCCTACTCTTAACTACCTTTACTCGAGCTATTTTAGTTAAGTCATCCTTCGTCGAATCAAAATCTCTACACATTTACAAAATCGATTTCAAACTTACGAGTTTTAATCCACTACACTAATTCATCCCCCCCTCTTAGTGCCGCTCCTATCCTAACAGTAAACTATGATCGAGATTATTTAAGATATGTGTTTAAAAGCGAATCGGTCTCATTATCATGATCTCATCACGATCCGATTCCCATTACACAGATCCAAAAACATCACAATATATATATATATATATATATATATATATATATATATATATATATATATATATATATATATATATATATATATATATATATATATATATATATATATATATATATATATATATATATATATATATATATATATATATATATATATATATATATATATATATATATATTTATATGCAACAAGCAATATAAAGTAATAAATACTAAAATATAATAAGCAAAAAGACTGTGTGTCAAGTCATACGTGTCATCACTCACGTGAATGGCTTGTAGGGTACTTATGACTCGTACCAAGTCCTCATCACTTGAATTTTCTTTGAAGTGGTCTTCATGAGTTCTCAATGTCATATCCTTCCTATTCTTTGGAAGGTTATTCTTAAGCTCTTCATGAGCATTGCAAGTCATCGCAATTATTTAAGTCTTTGGCCTCTTGAATGGCCATTACTTTAGGGTCCTAACTCTTTAGAAGAGATCTCAATATTTTATTAACAAGTTCAAAATTAGAAAAACTTTTACTAAGTCCTTTTAAGACAATTGATGACATCCGTAAACTGGGTGTATATGTCTCCAATGGTTTCACCTGAAATAACTCATAAGTATAGACTAAAAGATTAATTTTCGACTCCTTTACTAGTGCCCTCGTAAGTGATTTCGAGTATATGCCAAATATTGAAAGTTGTTTCACAAATAAACACTTGATTGAGTTCGTTTTTATCTAAAACACAAAATAATACATTCATAGCCTTGGAATTTAAAGCGAAAGTCTTTTCTCCAACTCATTCTAATCATTCATCGAAAGAGAAGTCTTTTGAAAGTCATTTTCCATAATGTTCCATAACTTAAAATCCATAAAAATTAAAAAAAATCCTCATTCTAGTTTTTCAGTAAGTGTAATATGTCTCGTTGAACATAGGTGGACGTGTGATTGAGTGACCCTCTTGGTTGTCGATAAATGCTATCTCTCTTGGGTTTCAAATAAAAATGAGAATGACGATACCAATTATTAAGATTAAGAACGACACTAAGAGGGGGGGATGGTGATTAGTGCAGTGAAAAAAATCGTCAGTTTTGTAAGATATTTGTTCGTTGAAAACCTATCTTTATTTTGATATTCTCTAATGATTAGTCTATCTCTAAGAGGTAGATTTATACATTAGCAGGGAGCTTGACTGATTGAGAAATTGACTCTTTCGATCCCTCTATTTCTTGAGGAGGATTCTTAAGCAAACCAAAATATTGGATGAATTGAAGAATTATTTTCCTAAGACAGATCGATCATGGGAGATGTGAGTCTACCCTTAGGTTGGGTTGTTGGAGTTGGTGGTAGAATTAGAGTTGGAAAACGGAGTGTGTGGAGTCAAGTGTGCCCCTTGTGTGCTAGTTAGACTAACTACAGAAGGTAAAAGGCTACAGACCAGAACTCTCCCATTAGGAATTAGACCTGTTGAGTCAGGTTGTGAAAAGTTTTGATAAGTATAATTACAGTTTAAGCCGATGGAGTTGTATCTTGAGTGATTGATGGATTGGATGTTGAGTTTTATAACAATTAACAAAAGTGTACAAGATCAGGTAATTGGAAGGTAGGGGAAGCAGGTCTAACTAGATGTTTGGGTTGAACTCATCTTGGGAGAATTAAGATTAGTGGGTTTGGTAGGGGGGCATTCAACATGGTTAGACTTTAGGCTACTTTTCCTACCTTGTCTCTATTTTGATATTCTCTAACCGTTAGTCTATCTCTAAGAGATAGATTTATACATTGGTAGGAGCTTGAATGATTGAGAAATTGACTCTTTCGATTCCTTTACTTCTTGAGGAGGTTTGTTGAGCGAACCAAAAGAGGGGTGAATTGAAGAATTATTTTCTTGAGGTAGATCAATCGTAGGGGGTTAGAGTTGATGGTAGAATTAGAGTTGGAAAATAGAGAGTGTGTGGAGTCAAGTGTGGCCCTTGTGTGATAGTTAGACTAACTATAGAAGTTAAGACGCTGTAGATCATAACACTCCTCCCATTAGGAATTAGACTTACTGAGTCGGGTTGTGCAAAGTTTTGATAAGTACAGTTACAGTTTAAACTAGTGGAGTTGTAGTTGAGCAATTAGTGGATTGGCTATCGAGTCATGTAACAACCAACAAAAGAGTACAAGATGAAATAGTTGGAAGGTAGGGGAAGTAGGTCTAACTATATGCTTAGGTTGAACCAATCTTGAGAGAATTAAGATTAGTGGGTTTGGTAGTGGGGCATTCAACATAGTTATACTTGCCCCCCCCTTCCCCCTATTCATTCAAACCGTCAGGATAGTCCTATAAAGTTTCCTTAAGGCATTTTGATATCTAAGCTAGGGTGATGATCCAAATCCAACCCAGGTCCACTCTAAGTATACCTTAGTCCTAGTCACAGTTCATGATATGCTAAATGTTAGGGGTATTCCCAACAAATGCCCCCGTGACAATCAAGTTAGTTTTAGGGATTCATATCATTTAGAATAGTCGGACTAGTCAGTTAGAGTTGATGATGAATTGTGTTTGAAAGTATATATAAGAGTCCTTTTTATAGGTGGCCTTAGAGACAATTATACCTAGTGCCTTAACGGCAAGAGAGGGGAACATGTGGTGTTTTAGGTATAGATATGACATAATGCTCATTTGCCACGCTTAATGTCCACATTATCTAATTATCTAATAGATGGTCGACTACTATGTCTCATATTACCCAATGTGTCTTTAGATCCAACTATCATGTATTCATCATGTATGACCTGTGATCTTCTGACGGTCGATCCGTTAGCCATGTGTCATCATATGACGGTCATGTGTCTATCATGTTATACTTTACTATCAACCATATGATTAGTAAGCATAATGAATTATAACCACAGTTAATTAATTTCATCTTATAATCAATATATGTACTATTAGGCATTTTTAGCCTACGTTCAACAACCTCCTGTAATAGTATATTAAGCTTGCAATCAACAATTGGAATACATGACCTAATTGTAGTAGTAGACAATAATAAATATCAACAATGATCTTTCATCAATTATATTAAATACACCAAAAAAATATTGTCTTCAATATTCATGTCAATCATATACACATTCCAAAGAGAAAGATCAATTTAATATGAGTTTGTTGTTGCAAAATATCACCAAAATCATCCAAAATAGTTCTCTTGCTCCTCAATGTGTAACACCTAAATTGAACAAATATTAAAAATTAGATAATTTTAAACTCTTAATTTCTATATGATAATATGAAAAAAAAATCACATTTAAGAACTTATTTTGTGTGGATAACAATATATATTATCCCAAAATATGTATCTAAATATTAAAAAAAATCATGTGATAAACCATAATTCTTGATATCATAAAATTTAAACAATTATAGTTTTATTCCATGACAAGATTATATCCCACTCAAACCCACGCAAACAAAACATTGTAAGCTTAATATTATAAAATTTTACATTGATCATTTATTCGAGAAGTTCTTTTATATAGAAGTATTTGCAATTGAGCTTGCATCTCTTAAGTATTATTTTCAAGTTTTTTTTCTTTTAGTTGGTGAATTTCTTATCTTTTTCGTTATCGTAGTACATATTCATTAATGTCATACGAAGGAGATGGAGATACTAGTCCCCATTTATTTGGTCATATTACTCAGAAACAAAGTCCTCATTCAAAGGAATATTACTTGCAGAGAGTTCAAGATGTTGTGCCATTAAAATCTTCATTTCTTGCAACAAAATCAAACAACAAATCAGTATTTATTCCTTAAATCAATAGAAATGAAAAGCTTCAGATGATGCATATAATTATTTTTGCTGCAACCTCATCAATTGGCATCTTATCTTTTTTTCTCTTTTTTACGGCTAATGATAAAAATATCATCTCTGGCCAACTTTTCACCACTCTTAACTTATTGACATAAATGTTGTTAGCAAAAGTGAATGCAAAATCTTTGATTATAAAATTAGTAGAATCTTTAAAACACATAGTAATAAATAAATGGTTTAGCTTCTCATCAATCAATCTAACATAACTTTTCGTTCCTAATGTATACCGAAGGCATTTATTTTCGCTTTGATCTGTTAACCTTGTTTTTTTTACTAAGATTCAGAAATATAAGCTTAGAATGCTAAATAAATACGAAAGTAATATGTACTTGTCCCTCGTTAAAATTTGAAAAGGTAACAACAACAAGACTTGCTTATTGATCTTCGTGAACTCTTTGAGAAATATTACTCAAATGATACAATATGGACTTTGAGTTATTATAATGGATGGCCTTTAAATCACTTTTTGATCGATTGTAGTATCCACTTAGTCATATTTGTAATATGAGAATAATCAAACTTTGCCTACAAAAGATATTATGAACGTCAATAAATAAAATATGCACTAATAGTTGAATATGTGTGATAGCTAAATTGAAAGTAATTAGTACCTCCACAGCCTGCACCATCTCTTTTTTAAACAAATTTGGTATTTGTTTCCATGATTTGCAATTTAATGATGTAATCTTCACATTTCTAGCGATTGTGCCAAAAAAATTTCCTTCGAGACCATCAGGTTTGTACCTAATTAAATAGAAATATGCTCTCCAGGTGATAATTTCCATGCATCAGTTAGATGAGTATATGCTCGTGTCTTCCTTTTTTATCGCAATATTTGTCGATAAAAAATGTTAATGAAAATATGATAAAAGTAAAAAAAATAAAAATAAAAATGAAGTACCAAATTAATAGTCATTTGTAAAGCTTCTTCCTCTTGGGATTTCTCACCATCACTTGTCATGGAGCTTGATTTGATTTAGGTATTTTTGAACACTTCGCCTGCTTGAGCTTTAGATTGCAAATTAATCAATCTTTACTAAGAGTGAACACATGTGTGCATTTAATCTTATCCGTCGACAACGTTAACCGTACAAGAAAACTTCAACAAAAAAAATAATAATAATAATATATCCTAAACAAAATTCTAGTGATGCAGAGATCTCTTGAACTTTACGAGACCATTTAATTAATCACACGTAGCAATTGTGATGCCAATCTCAATCGAACAAACACATCCAACAAAACTTGTGCACTGTTCATGAAAACTCATTCTGATATTAGAAACTGAGTAAATACATTAAGAGATTTGGAGATGAAGCAAAGGTCGGGTTTTTTTTTTTCAATAATTTCTAAGTAAGTATATGCTTATGGTCATAAATTGTGTTTAAAAAAGATTAGCAACAATCTTTCACAATGTCATCTCCCATTAAATATATTTTCAGGAAGATTAGCAATGAAGAACGAAGAAGAATCCCAAGCAGACACATGGAATAATACCCCCCAAATAAAATAAAATAAAATAAAATCGGATAAAATACTTCACAAAATAAATCTAAGGATGCACATCTTTTAATCAGATCAAATGAAGGCGACCATTTTATGAATCTTTAAGTTAATTATTGTACACAATATTGAAGTATAAAGAATTACTTGATTATCTTATTATACACAATATTCACGAACGTTGGAGGTGCTGTTGTTGTTTTACTTATTCATCGTCTTGAATATGAAGCCCATCAATGTGAAAATTCTTGGGAGCAATTGCAATCCATCGAGATCTATTTATTACAAACATGCCTGGAGTCGAGGAGATCATATGAGATATGGCAACAAAGGGAGAAGGAAGGTATTCCTATGCTGATATCTTTTGCTTGTCACCAAAAAAGTATTCCGGCAGTAGTAAGTCATAGCACAGGATCTTAAACCCTTTGCAATGACGGCATAAATAATTTGGACTGGCTTACTTAAACTTGGCGTTGTGCTAAGAAACAAAGACTAATATCCTTGTCTAGATCGTACAAATAGGGATGCCATGACTGAATAATACCTGAACTTAAATCAAATAAATAGTTCGTAAGCTAGTTACCAATTTTCCGACTTTGATGATATCGCGTTATGTGATCACGCTATTTGATGATCTTCTGTTAGATCTGAATGTCTAGTTTGAGATATAAAGCATAAAAGAATAGTGAGGCAAAGATCTATCATAAAGTAGTTTGTGCACAGCCCTAATAATTGCGTTGCTTGCCTTCCATTCTCTTAATGATTTCAGCTTTTACTTTTTTCACATGAACTTTGTGTTGAGGCCATCATCTGGCTGTGCCCCCCCCCCTCCCCCATCTCACGAGGATACCTGCTTTAGCTATCATGGTGGAAGAGCATGATCTCGTCGGGCCCAATCTAAAGATTTAGAACAGGACCAAACGAAGGACATCATCCCATCAGATGGGCACGATTTCTGTTGGTCGGCGATTTCAATCCTATTTGCGATGTTTGATACATTGCCACATTACCTCCACACAGCTTAAGCCGTTCCTTCTTCCTGGAAACGAAGTTGCCGGCAGTTGTCGTGCATGCGCTTCCACGGTGGCGATGATGGACGAAGGCGAGAAAGCTGAATGACAGCCAACTTTTCTCTGCTTCTCTCTCCTTTTTGTCTTGGTGGACGCATCGGCCTGCGCCCGAGTGGGAAAGTGACCCCCCGGGGCCCGCTGTCACGTGGTCGCGTCACCGAGTGGGGTCCGTCATGCGAGAAAACCGCGTGGGGGTGGGGTCCCGCTGTTCCGAATAATTCCTATACTGCCTCTGCCGTTATTTCCGTTTCTGAATTATGGAAGTTTTGAGTTGTAATTATCAAACAATTAATCTGTCTTAGTCTCAATTTTGTTGTCAAAAATTTTATATCACACAACCAATTATTTTAATAATCAAAATCATCTTAAATCTAATTCAAATATCTACTTCTTACCCTAAATATAATCGAAATCTAATTAACGAAAATTCTAATCCAATTGTAGACATAGGTACTCGAAAGAATCCAATCCGCTCTCGTTGGTAACCTGATAGATAGGCACGACAGTAATTCAACATCTGAGAATTTAAATTCAATTTTAATCTAAGGTTGTCATTTTTAAATATAATTGGAGTATCTATTTTCCAATATGATGCCGAATGAGGGCACTAAAGTCATTACGACTGAGTGGTCCCCTTGCGTCCTCCATCCACATGCACCGACAGAAGACTATACAGCTACAACCCAATCATGGGACGAGTTTGTGGACAGCACAACCGGAAAACAACGCATTTATTAGAACTACCATAAGACTCGGTCCCCCCCACCACATTCTTGGCTCACAATTTTCTCTCTCTCTCTCTCTCTCTCTCTCTCTCTCTTTTTAAAAAATAATAAATCCTGAGCGAATTTCAAAGATTTTTTTTTTATTTTTTCTCACCGAGCTACTCTTATATATATATATATATATATATATATATATATATATATATATATATATATATATATAAATATATATATATCTCAAAAAGTGTTTCTTGTTTATCTTAATTTTTAAAATATCATCTTATTAGATAATCGAAGATATTTAAATTGATCCATAAGTGAATCGATCTAATCCCCATCTATTAATATAATTTATATTATTTTTAAATAAATTTATAATAGTTTTAATATCTTCATGAAAAGACACTCAAAAATATTAGTTTATAACTAAAATAAATAAGCTTAAAATTCAACAAAAATCATATCATCTAAAAAAAATAAGATTTCGAATAGATACCCTTATGAGTTTTGGAATTAAAAAAAAAAATCAGATTTTTATATTATTTTTTAATACATTTATAATATTTTTGATATCTCTATCAAAATACTATTTAATCTATTTAAAAAATATTATAATTAAGAAATGAGATAGATTTTTACCCTATGCACCGCGTAAATACTGTGAGAAAAAAAAAAACCTCTCAAAATGATCCAAAAACGAAGGTCTTTATTTTATCGCGAATTCCTCTATCCCTAGTGCTTTTCACTCTCTGTTCGAGACGACAGGGGAAGAGACAAACCGCTTGACTCGACTCGTCTCTCTGCTGTCGCTCTCGGTCTCTTGGGCGTATTGGGTCCTCTACTTCTCCGTATTCCCAGTCCCTCTGGCATTCTCTCAACCCCGGACGTCGATTTCTGCGGCAGAAATTGCCGCTTCCAGTCGTCAAAACCGGTTCTTGGTGAGGCTTTTCGTTCATAAAAAAAATATTGGATCTTGGATCGGAATGAGAGGGCAGTAATGTGGGTTGCTCGGATGAGATTGATGGGAATGAGCGAGGAGAGGTGAGTGATCCCTTGAGGGGAGAGGGAATGGATTAGAGTTCATCGGGGGGCACCTCGGAGCCCGCCCTTCACCGATGGCGACCGACATACGGCCTCGAGATCCGGTCTTGCCACCCACCATGGTCCCTCTCGCGACTCTCATCGGCCGCGAGCTCCGCGGTGGCAAGTCCGAGAAGCCTGCCATCAGGTATGGCCACGCCGCCTTCGCCAAGAGGGGGGAGGACTACTTCCTCGTCCGGCCTGACTGCCTCCGGGTCCCCGGCGACGCCTCCTCCTCCTTTTCGGTCTTTGCGGTATTCCCGATCCCCCTTTCGGTCTCGGTTTTCTCGTACATTTTGTTCTTCTTCTGTATCCTTTTGCTTGACAGCTCTTCGTGGACAGATCTTTGATGGACACAATGGAGTTTCCGCTGCCGTGTTCGCAAAAGAGCACCTCCTGGACCACGTTATGAGCGCGATCCCTCAGGGAATCGGTAGAGAAGAGTGGCTTGAAACCCTTCAACGCGCACTTGTCGCTGGTTTTGTCAAGACTGACATCGATTTCCAGCGCAAGGGCAAGTTTTATGTTCATCTGCTTTTCTTCTTCTTGTTCATCTGCCCCATGAAAAATCTGAGCTTTTGTTCTTTTTGCAGGAGAGACTTCTGGGACGACAGCAACGCTCGTTGTCGTTGATGGGTGGACGGTCACCGTGGCATCCGTGGGTGATTCGAGGTGCATTCTGGACTCGCAGGATGGTGTGGTTTCATTGCTCACGGTTGACCATAGGCTAGAAGAGAATATTGAGGAGAGAGAACGGGTGACTGCTAGTGGGGGAGAGGTCGGAAGACTTAATCTTTGCGGTGGCAAAGAGGTAGGGATAATAGAGATACTGATGTCCAAAATTATGATGACTGAAATATTCTGTCTCATGTGGATTGCATGATTAATGTGCATGCTGATCCTCAGATTGGGCCACTTCGGTGTTGGCCGGGAGGATTATGTCTTTCAAGGTCAATTGGGGATACAGATGTGGGCGAGTTCATTGTCCCAATTCCACATGTGAAGCAAGTCAAGGTGGGTGCTACATGATTTGTTGTTGTTTATGTTATTTGAACTAATATGTTTTACTATGTTGAATGATCAGCTTTCAAGTGCTGGAGGACGTTTGATAATTGCTTCTGATGGCATATGGGATGCTCTTTCGTCTGAGCTTGCTGCCAAAGCTTGCCGAGGACTTCCTGCAGAACTTTCTGCAAAACTTGTTGTTAAGGTGATGACATGCATATGCAACCAGCCTCTGTTTGTTTATTGTCAGTTTCTTTCTGGTAACACTATTGTGGGTGTATTTTTTTGAGCTGATTTAGCTTGTATAATATACTGGTTTAGGAAGCTTTGAGAACAAGTGGCCTGAAAGATGACACAACTTGCCTAGTTGTTGATATAATTCCAACTGATCATACTCATCTCCCACTATCACCAAGAAAGCAGCAAAACAAATTCAAATCCCTTCTTTTCAGGAAGAAGTCACAGAATTTCAGTGGTAAACCTAATAAACTTTCTTCTGTTGGCTCTGTCGAGGAATTATTTGAGGAGGGGTCAGCGATGCTGGAAGAAAGGTACTGTTGACCTATTACTGTCATCCCCTTTCCATTATTATTCTTTCTTCTTTAGTCATTTTCTCATTTGCTATTTCTTCTGTTTCATAACTTCTTTTGTCCACTCTCTCTGTCAAGAGACTACTTTTTGAGTTTGAAGCCCTCATTATTTTCTTCATTGTGCTTGATAAATAAGTTGTCGAGGATATAAAGTCCACTTAAAAATGAGCTAAGGTGCTTGGAATTAAAGATCTTCAGATTTTCTGCCTCTTTATTAGCTAGACAATTTCACAGGCCATCTCTTTGACAAACTTAAATTATCTTGAAACTTGAACTTTATTTTTCATGGTTAATTCTTTTATTTATAGTAGATTTTTTTCAAGTTAAGACAAGATAATGATGTGTCGAGACATCTGAGTTAGTTAATACATTGTTACACAATTGACAGTTCTCATATTCGAGTTCATGTGTGATCATCATGTGTGTCATTTAATGTAAGGAAAATATACTTGGTTTTTAAAAAGACAGAGAATAATTATTATATTCTGTTGATATATACTTTGCTTCTCATTAATAGCAAATATGACAATCTTAGGGAGAAGAAGAAGGTTCTGTTGCATTGCATCGAGTAATTATGGGAAAACTTTTGCCAGTAATAATTTGAAAGAAAATGAAATATAGATTGAATATTAAATTGCATTTTTTATGAGCATTTTTAGAACCAAAATCAATATTGGAAGCAGGATCTTGTTAGATCAGATCAAATTGGCTAAAGATTAAGCCAAAATCAATATGGAACAATCAAACTCATCCTAGAATCGACCAGATGACCGAGAACAACAACACTAGTTGGTTCTGTCTGGTTCCCTACTTTTGGAAGGCTATGGATTTTACCTCAGATTTGGCCAATGATTTTGCTTGTTCCAGCTGATTACCAATATTTTTTACTATCTGATTTTGTCCAACTGCACTCTGTATCAACAAATATTGGTCAGATCAACCAAAATTTCAAGTTCTTTCACCTTGTGTTTACACTTGTGCCCACAGTTAGGAGAGCAGTATAAGTGTACAGCATCTCTGGTCATACCTATGCTGATCATTTGAGTTGGTTGTTACTCACCAGTTGCCTTTCTACGGAAGAATCTGGATCAATTTGTTTAGTTAGTCAATCAAAATATATTTTTTCAAATAAATGTATTTGTTCCCTCCTTTGGTTATATACATCTCTGGAAGATTGTATAACCATGACTCATGGATAATATATTATCCATAAGCCATGGTTATACAATCATGGCTGTTCAGTTTGTTTGGTTATACAATCATGAGTCATGCTCTACGACAATCTATCCTAGAGGAGATTGTTGACTTATTTGATTTGTTCCATGCAAAAGCATATTATCCAAATTATTTACAAGATGAACACTTTAATAGATATAACATATTGGATAACTATACAATTTTGAAGGACATTAATCAACCTCCACTTTGTATGGCTTAAAGGCATGCTTTTGCCTTCAGTGTGCTTGACACCTTGTTATTTGCTAGTGGATATTATTTTTGTACTGATGTAATAGAGCATATATTTTGGTTAAGATGAGTAATACTTCTGTCAATAGCTAACAGGCCTTGGGTTGTATTTTCGCGTGGTTTATCCTCACACAACATTCCTATGCCAATGCCACAAGCACACAACCTGCTTAATTTTCAACATTCCCTGAGATTTATCTCAGAACAAGGATGTCTTGTGGTCTATATACTTGGAATTATGCATTGATTATACATTCCCATTCAAGCTCAAGGCTTAATTTTTACAGTGAAGTTAATGTAAAAGGGATACATTTACCTAACCCAACTTAGTGTGCTTGAGGACTACCTGTATTGGAATTCGGCTGGTATGGTATTTGCTATACATTTAATCAACACATTGTCATGGACTTACTGTTTTTCTAGGCTAATTTGTAAGGCACTCCTAGGCATGCACCGATAGAATCTAGTTTTCCATCGTGACGATCTCAAGGTTAAAATACCTTGGTTGCTTGCATAAATGCACAACTTCGGTTGGCAAAGAATGGTCTCACATAATTGTAAGGAAACTTAATATTTTATGGCTCACTTTACAACATAATAATGCTAAAGTGGTGTCACAAGGCTTCCAAAGAGCATATAGAAAGGAAATATTTTCAGCTAAAAACTCCGCACAAGTGCGAAGAGGCTGACTTAATCATGAATGCATATCTCCAAGGTACTATTTGGCAGGGGTCTCCCTTTCATTTACCATATGGGGGATTCTAAGGTGCTGCAATGGCTAAGAAAATTTGATCAAGAGGGTCGTTGTTTACAGTTTTACCATCAGCCTAGTAAGCATACTCATGTTATGGGAAAAATTTCGATGTGACTTGGTTCAATGATCTCTGCAACGCCACATGATAGACACTATAGGCAACTGTCTTTGCAACTATAAAAACATTAACATTGACAGCACCCTAAGTCTAATGTTCTCTCCTTGTGATTCCTTTGATGATTTTGTCTTTTTATACATAACCATCAATCTTTCATGATGTCATAAAGCATCTTCAAGTTCCTAGCTTGCTTTTACCTTGGGAATTTCTTACCACTTCACCAAGTACTTTGTCTATGTAGCTCCAATGGAAACAATGTGAATGCAATATGCTAAAATGGTTTTGGCAGAGTGGCGAACACCAAAGAAAGTATTGGAGCTGAGATCCTTGGTTTCGTCAACTATTATCGACGCTTCATAGTTGAGTGCTCGAAGATGCAGCTCCACTGATGGAGTTGCTAAAGAAAGTGCGACCTTGGCAATAGTCAAACAAATATGAAGCGGCATTCCAAGACATAAAGGCTACTGTGTTGGAAGAACCGGTACTTAAATTGCCAAATTATGGGAAGCCTTTTGAAGCCCAAACAAATGCTTTGAACAGGGTTTGCTGTATCGAAGTATACTTCTCGGTACATGCGATACGTATTGGTTCGACAGGATACTAGTACACGGATCACCCTCTATCGGGTGGTACTGATCATTTGACCCCGTATCAGGGGATACGAGGTCTATACAAGGAAATAATAATTGAAATCCAACCATTATCGACCTGTACTAGTCAGTAATAGTCAAATTTCAACCATTACTGATCAAGGGCTAAGATTGTCCTATTTCAAATAGTCAATTTGATTGTTTGAGGCTTAGAAAAGGGTTTTTAAACCCTTTCCTTCCCCCTCTTTTAATTCATTTCATTCTCTTAATCTCTTAAACTCTCCGAAACTCTTTTTCACTCCTATCTCTCTCTTAGTCTTATATTTCTACTCTCCTAAACTCAACAAAGTTATATTTTGTGGATCGGATCAAGTTTATGAGGCTAATTTGGAAGGATTAAGAGGAAGAACACTCTAATCAAGAGGTATGTATTCTTTTTCTAGATTTTTATTGATTTATGAGATGATTAAGTTTATTCTATATGATGTGTGACTTAATGTCTAATATGTTTTTTGATATATTTTTTATAGTAGAATAGTGTTAATTAGGGAATAATTAAGGTCTTTAATGTTTTGATTAGTGTGTTTAATATTGATTTTTTCAAAATTAAACATCCAATAGGTCAAATCTTTATATTTCATGCATGTTAAAGATTGGATCATATATTTGTAATGGTATAATAGGTTTAATTAAGTTTTATTAGGTTTTTAATATTGTGATTAGTGATTTTAATGATGATTTAATCAAAATTTGATTGATATTAGGTTAATTTAATGTAATTAAAAAAGATATATGACACTAATTTTTCTTAATTTATGTTATTTTTATTAAAATTATACTAAATTTATATTTATTTCTAACTTAAAAATCCTAATCTAATTTTTTTCTATTTTCTATGTATTTTTGAAGGTTTTTTTAATGATTTTGGTTATACTATCGGTACGCCCTAGCATGTACCATCGGTAAACCTCGGTATGTTCTATACCAAGCAAGGCTCGATACATTAGTACGAACTGAAATTGCAATCCTTGGCTTCGAACTTCGCTATTGGAATACTTATGCAAGAGAGTCACCCGATGGCCTAGAGCCATAAGCTCAACAAGATCGAGCAGCGGTATTCGATGCACGAGAAGGAGATGACAATGGTGGTCCACTGTCTACGAGTATAGTGGCACGACTCCCTCGAAACACAATTTGTGCTAAGGTTAGACAATATCGTGTTGAGTTACTTCTAAATTCAAAAGAAACTCTCCTCAAAGCAAGCATGGCGGTAGGACTTCCTAGCTGAATTTAATATAATAATGCAATACAAGCTCGAAGCGCAAATGCCATAGTCGATCCATTGAGCAAGAAAGTGGAGTTAATGAATGTCGTGCAATTAAAAGGCAGAGGCCAAGTAAGTCAACTGCACTCTAATTTTCTTTCTAGGATCAGGGATGGACTGTACAATGATCCCCAAGTAGTAACCCTGATGCAACTGATCAAAGAAGGCAAAACATGATGATTTTGGCCAAAAGAGACTCATCTACACCAAAGAGAATAGAGTTTATTTCTTCAAGTGAACAACCTAAGGCATGAACTCTTGAGAGAGTGTCATGATTCCCCTTGGGCAGGGCACCTGAGTATTCACCGAACACTGGCTCTCATGGAGAGGGCTTTTGATTGGCCAAAGATAGGGACTAATATAGAGGAATATGTTCGGGCATGCCTTGATTGCCAACAAGATAAGGTAGAGTAATGGAAACTGGTGAGACTTTTAGAGCTGTTGCCCATATCAGAAAGGTCATGGGAGAGCATTTTCTTGTATTTCATATTAAGCTTCCCACTAGTAAGGGGACTTGGATCGATACTCGTGGTAGTCAATTGGTTTTTAAAGTATGCAACATTCATTACTGCACCCCTACATTGCTCAATGGAGGAGGCAGCCAAGTTAATGATGAAGAATGTGGTGAAGTATTGGAGAGTCCTATACAATATTATTAGCAATCGACGCATGTAGTTCTTGGGATTATTTTAGACCCAACTATTCAAATTGCTAGGATCTAATTATACTTTTTCGTAAGCCTCTACTCCCAAATGGATGGCAAAACTGAAAGAATAAATTCGCTCCTGGAGCAATATATTCAGCACTATATGAGTGCCAATCTACGAGATTGAGTGTTGTTGAACATAACTCAATTCTCCTATAACTTACAACGGAGTTCTGCATCCAACAAGAGCCCCTTTGAGATCATTACGGGACAGCAATCATCAACTCCTCACACCTTGGCGATCGGTTATACTGGGAGTAGCCGGTCAACATATCACTTTGTAAAGGAATAATATCGAAACACAAAAACATAGATATTACTCGGGCTTACTTAGAGAAGGCAACCAAAAAAATGATGAAGTGGGCAAATTTAGGAAGGCGACCATAGGTGTTTAAAGTCGATAACTTGGTGCTGGTGAAGCTCTAACTAGTAGCACTCCAATTCTTTAGGCATAAAGTGCACAAAGGACTAGTGAGCAAGTATGAAGGACTCTTCCTAATTATCAGCAGGGTAGGCATTGTCTCCTACAAGTTGTCACTGTCGGTATGGCTCAAAATTCATAATGTCTTCCACACGAGCAACTTGAAAGCCTACCATTCAGATTCGCAAGATGCTTCTCGAAGTGTTTTAACTCGGCTACCCTCCACCAAAGCCTCCGACGAAAAGCGAGTTAAGTCATTTTAGCATATCGCAAGACAAAGCTACCGAACAGAACCGTGCATATCAAACACTTGGTGAAGTTGCAAAAGCTTCCCTGAATAGAAGCCAGTTGGGAGCCCGAAGATGCGTTACAACACGAAGAAGCAGCCATCAAAGCTTACCAATAAGCATTGATGAGGGCGTCGGCAATTTAAGTGGGGGAGAATGTCACGGATGGTTGTCTCGCACCTATAACACCTTCGTCAATGAATCATTTATCGTTTTTGTTTGCTTGTACATATGTCTGGTAGTATGTTTGCCTTATTTTTGTGTGTTTTTGCTTAAAAACTATGAACAGGAATAGTTGCAATGCTATAGAGCGATCGCTTACTAGAATGGGCAAAACTGCCCCAGAATTGTCTCGTTTTCACATGCCAAGGTCTATTTTCTGTAGACTATATTGTTAAGCAAAATGTCAATCACCTCAGTACCCAAGAACCCTCGGGGTGGTGTAGGGCTAGATGGAGGTTTAGGATAGTGTTGGGCATTGATAGAATTCACAAATTCACACGTTAAGCCTACAAAAACTTACCTATGTGCTCGACACCCGATGAACAGTCATTGCAGACTTGTGACTATTCATTTGCCTTTTAAAGTCTTTGTTTTCTCCATTCTCTCTTTCTCTCTTGTACACCAAGTGTTTGTTGAATTGCTTGTAAAACTGTCTTCTTCATGAGACATCGGGACTTGTCCTTTACTCGTTTTCAAACTAATTAATTTGCTCTTTTACAGGTCCTTCGGGACCTAGCGAGGTTGCAACTAGCTGAACCTTTGTGGATGGATAATGCAAGAGTGCCTCACAACTTAGGCAATTTCAACTAAGTCCGTGATAGTTAAGCTGATCATTTGAGCCCAATTGTCGATCAAGCCCCATTTGATCTCCCTTTTTTTATGTTTTAGTTTAGAAAACCATCGAATCGATGGTTCAAACCAAAACTGGAATCATTGGTTTCTCAATCCATAATTTTGATTTCCTAAACCTAGGAATCGAAACCAACTGCCCCTGGCTAGTTCCAGTTCGGTTTGGAACCAGTGAACCGCAAGGCCAGTTCAGTTTCGGTTTCAGCCCGGTTCAGTTTCGGTTCGGACCGAACTGTGGTAAGGGATACTTCTTTGACATATAACTTCAGTACAAATTATTCAAGAATTGGACTACATTTAGGATCTTTGCCCAATCTCATTGGTTGGCCTAAAATATTGATCCAAAAGAACATTTATTCTTTGGGTTTGACCATTTACCTAGGGGGTCACGATTTGTGGAAATATAATTTTGAACCCAACAGTTTGAACAACTCTGTCCAAACTCATCCCAAGAATCTAGTTTTTCAATCACGGACAATGCTTTGTGAAACTCCTGAATATGGAACCATGTTCTTCATGATTAGTTTGGCTACTCCACAAAGTAGGGATGTTGGAAGGAATGCATTTGAGAATCAGTTGCACAAACAAGATTGATCCAAAGTCTCCCCTTTTGACAAATTTGAGATATTGTCTAGCGCAATGTTCACTTCTTTAATGACTAATGGAATAATTGTCCTCCTTTTATATTACCACCAATCAACCCTTCAAGGTCTTCCAAGGTTGCTCTAGCACGAGCCAAGGTAGTAAGGGATCTATGGGTTTCTGTCTCTCCATCTTGTCTTGCTAATGTTCAAGGCAAGTTCACACTAGACATCCTTCCCCATCTGTGACCAGTCAATGTGCCACACATTTGCGAGAGTGCCTTTGACAGCCTTGGTATTCTTGTCAAGTAATAGAAAGGACCAGTTTCAGAATCTTGTCTTTGCAAGAGATGGTCAAGAAGCAATTAGAATGAAAGTATAGTATTTTGCATTGGACCATTGTCCTTATGTATATTCTGCTGGTTTCTTGGTGAGTTTCTGGACTTCAACTTGTGATTAATATTTGGAATCAAGCTATACATGAGGTTCTTTCAAGTTTATGAAGTTGGGGAAGCTGTTGGAATGCCAAGTGAGGTCCTACAGGAAGCTTATTGAAAATGCCAAGTTTATGAAGTTTAGTGAGGTCCTACAGGAAGCTTATTGAAAATGCCAAGCTTATTGAAAATGCCAAGTTTAGTGAGGTCCTACAGGAAGCTTATTGAAAATGCCAAGTGAGGTCCTACAGGAATGCCAAGTTTATGAAGTTGGGGAAACTGTTGATGGGTTGGAATTGAAAATGCCAAGTGAGGTCCTACAGGAAGCTTATGCTATGCTACAAATTTTATTCTATGAAGGAAATATGGGGAAAGTATTAGAATTTCCAGATCAATATAGAAAAGATTTGTTAGTTTTGAGTATTACAAGGAAATTGATTATTGGCTCTTAAATGCACTAAAAGCTTTTGTAAGAAATTTGATGCCTTTCAGCTCCCTTTTCTAATATAAGATAAAGTTAAAACAAAAGGGTATAAGAAGTGCCAGTTCAGAAGTTTGTAATAATTTTGTTAAATTAAATCATTTGATATTCTTTATCATGACCAATGTTAGGCTTATTTGTCACAATTTTGTAGGCTTTATTGTGAGGTATATATGCTCTCCACCTATGAAACAATGAGTATTTGGAATGTTAGGCTTTTATAACTTTAGACAAAGACATGTTACATTTGCTGATTAAGTCTTGAATATTTTGCTATATGAATCTAATATTATTGTACCATGGAAAAACTACATCTTGTGAATCATTAATGAAACTAGTGATTGATGGTTGCCACATGGAACAGGGATCTAATATCCGATGTCCAGTGCATTTATCTGATACAGACTTCTGATTGTCACACTGAACAGCACAAAACAGATCAGACAGTGAATTGATTGCACTGACAGTAATGATGATCCTACAATATCTTAGTTGTCTCTTTTCTTTCAGTTTAACTAAGGTTGTGTTCAGTTAAAACTTCCGCTTCCTTCTCCTGGAAGACTTTGGCTGCACCCGCAACCCAAAGAAGAAAAATTAAAAAATAAAGAAAGCTTTTTTCCCCTTTTTGGAATTCTACATCACCAGTTGACAGCTACTTCATTCAAATTAAAGGTAAGTGGCTGATTGATTCACTTCATTAAGAGTTGGACTTCCCTTGTGGCCACCTCCTTGGAACCATGCCACAAGTTATGGAGGCTTGAATCATTGGTTATATGAAACAAAATGTGACAATATAAGTGAGGACAACGCCTCATGGTCACAATCCATGGGAAAACCAAATTCTGCTTCTATTGCCTGCTGAGCTGATTGTTGGTGGAGGTGATGCCTATGTTGTCAGCAAATACTCCTATCTCTTTAATGATCTAGAATTACAGATGGACTAAGTTGTTAAGGTGCATCAGCTATTAATGATGCATCCAGTTTTAGTGGAACAGAAATGGTCAGGGAAAATCAATTGGTCAAATAAGTTAAGACAGAGGCCACATTGAGCCACAAGTGATTGTAAGACTTCTTAGTTTATGAAGGAGCCTCAACGAGTGTCGAGGGATATTGATATTGGTAGAGGATCTGTCCTGATAAAATTATGTGTTTTTATCAGATAATACTTTATTGATGGAATTACGGAGTGCTCCAGGTATGATTTATTAACTTTTCTGCAATTTCTTTTTGCAATAACTTAGCACTTGATTTGTTTTAATTCTAGGTATATCTAATGATCAGTGAGTCACTCTTATATTATCTTACCACCAAAAATCATGTCCTGCATTATATCACACAGTTTGCTGTGAACAAATTAGGTCTCAAAGTTCCTAAGCTGTTTCTTTCAAATCTCTTATGAACAAGATTCAGCTGTCTAGTAGTAATCCAGGTTGCCATATAAGTAGCTCTCACATCATTGACATGAATAGACATGCATTATTCTAGGTACTGGAAATATTTCACACGGAAAATCAATTTCATTGTGACCAATTCCAAGTGCAGGCTGGGGAAAATTCATTTGAAGAACTCAGGGCATCTAAGATGTGCAATCTGCCAAATGGACCAGGCACCAAATAATGACCTATCGGTGACTTCTGTCGATGGCTTCTGCCCAGCATCGAACCCATGGGAAGGTCCATATCTTTGTGCTGACTGCTGGAGAAAGAAGGACGCCATGGAGGGAAAACGGCCAAGGGAGTCAACCATGTCCCGGTGAAGGTACTGATGGAGTGTGTCGAGTGTGTTTGTATTCAACTGGGTCACTCTACCACTAAATGTAAAAAGGGTGAGGTGAATAAAGTGTTGGCTGTTGTCTGAAGGCTGTTGCTCAAGTGATGTTTGCTGAACTAACTGCTGCAGTTCTATGAAGATTGTGATAGTGTAATCACTAACCCAATTTGAAATTTGTATGAGCCACTGGGAGTGCGATAGGTTTTTTTTTTTTTTTTTTTTTCCGCAACCATCATATCCAGCCAATGTATGTTGTAGAGTTGTTCTCATCAATGTTTATAATTCTTCAGAGCATACGTTACTTGTATCGCGGATTTTAGAATGTGATGGTGGGTTCCTTTAAAGCTAACGCAGGGCAGGGTTTATAGGAGTAGGCTGTGTTTTTAAGAAATATGTTGGGAATTTGGATGCAGTGCTCATAAAGTTTAATCTCATGTATAAGCTGAATTCTGGGCGATCAGAGATCTTTCCAAGATGAATGCCTATGCGCTGAGATGTGTTACAAGAAACAAAAGGTCCTATACGCCATGATGTGTAGAATGGCTGTGTTGAGGCACAATCAAACTCTTGGAAGAAAATAATGCAAAGTGGAAGTCAAAAGGGCAATGTTATCAAATAAATTATTTAAGATTGGTGGGAGCATGAGATCTTCATAATTACCATTTGTTGTGATAGTCAAACGGTCCTAAATATTGTAGAAGAACTAAGCACATTACCCATCTGACATAATTTTACAAGGCATCCATCCGATCCGATACAAGAAAAAAAAGAGAGAGAGAGAGATGATTTTGTGGTGAATACCAAAACATTTAATGGTAGCTTTTCTGGTAAAGAGAGTAAAGTAGATGGATAATATGATATTTTAATTATAAAATTTAATGGATGAGATTTTGAACCTTCCACATTTGGTAAGCGAGTCTTAATTATATAAACTACCAGTAACCTAATATTTTCAGCGAAAAAAAATTTATCAGAATGTTTAAAAGGTAAGTCTAGTAGTAGACGATCACTAATTAACTTTTAATATTTGGTGTAAAAATTTATCGAATAAGAATAAGAATAATAATAATAATAATAATAATAATAATAATAATAATAATAATAATAATAATAATAATAATAATCCTTAGTAGGTGGATTTGATATATCTTACTTAGCAAAAATCTTTATCCAATGAATTTGAAGATCTTACCTAACAAAATTTTGAGATTGAATCTATCTTATCCTTTACAAAAAAAAGAGTCAATGTGTTGAAACCAAAACGTACATTCTATTTTTGTAGCATGAACAACTAACTAATATCTAGGCTCAATATGTATTATTACCATCTCATAGTAGTAGATGAGGATATCATTTGAAAAATCAAATGAACTATATGAATATTCAAATTTACTGTTGCAAATCGCTTTGTGGGCCTTTCGGAAAGCAAAGAATGAGGTTAGAATTGATAATAATAATAATAATAATAATAATAATAATAATAATAATAATAATAAAATTACTCTTGTTACTATCTATCTATCTATCTATCTATCTATCATAATATGCCTTAGTAACCGCAGCAGCCTCTTATGTTGAACGATTAAATTACTATCTACAAATAATGATCAATTTCATTTAAATTTTTACTAAATGAGAGAAAGAAACATAGTCGAGGATTGTTCAAAATGAATTCAGATGATTTATTTTTTGAAAAAAGTAATGATAGGGCATTGGTTTTGTTATTAAAGATGCTTTTGGCAATTATTTACTTACTGATCGGTAGATGAAGGAGATGAGGAGACTTGCAAGGCTCTTAGCGATGCTAGAGAGCATTTTGGGCAACTAACTATTAAAGGAGTACAGCTTTTATTAATTTAGTCCTTTTTATTTGAAATTGATTCGATCCTACCGACGGACACTTTCCAACAAATGAAACATCTCACTTCAAATTACATCTCAGAATTACCTACTCGTCCGAGACAAGGTCGATCAATCAATTCATGTCTGCGAACTGTTATAAATTGTTCAAATTAAAAAGAAAAAAGATTTTTTTTTTAAGATTTATTTGAAAAGGTGTTTTTTTTTATAGTTATTTTGATAGTTATTTTCAAAATTATATCTTTTTGAGAAAATATTTATAAATAGATATTTGAGGGTAAATTATTAAGACATCTTTTTCATAAAGATATTTTTTTTTTTTTACTTTTTCAAGTAATTGAATTAGATATTCTCTAATTCCCTTTGAAGATTCTTTATTGTTTGCTCATTATAGATCTTCTAAAGGTTTGTCATATCCACTAGGGTACAAATATCGTTTTTAGAAAAATATTTATATACGTTTCAAGCCTAAATATCATTCATCAAGGATTTTTTATCTTGTGTTTGTTATTTGTTTCCATAGTGTTTTTATCCTTTCTTTGTCGTATTTTTCCCAACAATCTAAAAACGATATTTGTGAGTTTATATAAATTTACTATGGAGGCCACAAATATCATCAAATTATTAAATCAAGATTTTGTTCGTTTAGATCATTTTAATGGAACGAATTTTACCTGTTCGTAAGACAAGATGAAATTCATGTTGATTGCGTTGAAGATCTTCTATGTGCTTGATCTAAATCTTCTATGATGACATTGATGAAGTCAAGGCTGAACAAAAGAAGAGAATTGAAGATGAAGTTGTTAGGAAATTCTTGGGGCAACATCATATGCGCAGCGGAAGAACAAGAAAAATAAAATCCCTGATCCCCAAAGAGATGTTCGTCGTCGTGCAAAGATTGGTACGCAAAAATCCGCAAAATATGAAACTGCGTATAGAGTAGATTGTGTTACCTAGGGAGAACGTATATCCCTGTTTCCCTACAGATCCTTAGGAGAGGGTGAAGGAGGTCAGGCGTCCTCCTCTCTAGCGGTGATCCACACAGCAGGGTTGCGACGACGCTCCTCAAAACTCTAGACCTACTCTGAGGTGGAGATCGAGAGGAGAATAGGAAAAGACAAACAAAAGCTCTCTAGCCCATGGGGCTCTGAATCCCTCCTATTTATAGAGGTCCCCTGTCAAACCCTAATGGGTCCTCCCCTAGTGGGTATTGGATCTTCATCCAATAAGACAAGGGCTCTGTCGGATATCTCATATCCGAACCTCTATTCATCGCAATGCCTACCATATGTGTGTGACCCTCTGGGCCCCATGTCGAGATGGCCGAGAGTCATACTTGTCGAACTCCTTCTAACTTCGGTGAATTATTATCTCTGTAATAATTCACTCGACTCATCATTCACTGGACGTGCTAAGCCACTACTGTAGTAGTCCCCAAACGATACTGAGAGAATCCAATCCATTGGACACATGCGTCATCGATTCTGCGTGTACCTATAGTCCCTCATCCATCTAATATACCGAGACCGGCATATCGAGCATGGTGTTGTCCGGACCCATACGGTTTTTTTACTCGAAGTCTCGCTCTAATCGGATTCTCCTGAGAACTCTTTCTCTCTCAACCCGAATGACCCTGGCCAGGGGATTTGTCTAAGCAAGAACATATGGGATATTCCTCTCATGACGCCTTGACAAAGTGGATGATCCTCTATCGACACTCAATAGCCCCTCGTAAGGTCGACTACCGCTCCCCAATGACCAAATTGTACTAGATCAGGGGACAACCAAACCTATAAGTTCGTATCAAAGAGTGGAGCACTCATACAGGACATCCTTGGTGTCTCAAGTCTAAGAACCAGATACACCACTAGGACTACTGAGAATCATTTGTCGACAATAAGGCATCATCAACCATCCAAAGATTCCGTAAGCGGATCAATCGAAGGAACTCATTCTCCAATGAGCACCTATATTGTATCCCTAGTGTCCCTACACAAGCAGCTATGAGACCAACTTCATCCATCATATGGACGGGTATACAAACACACCGGTCTGTCCAGGTTATCACGATATCCCTCTCGAAAAACCTATGACCGGGATTATTTAGGATATGTGTTTAAAGGTGAATCGATCTCACTATCGTGATCTCATCACGATCCGATTCCCATTGCACAAATCCAAGGATATCACAATATATGTATGCATTTATGCAATAGTTATAAAGTGATATATGCCAAAATATAATAAGCAAAAATATTCTATATTAAGTCACACGTGCCATCACTCACGTGATTGGCTTGTTGGGCACTTATGACTAACAATCTCCCACTTGACCTAAAGTCAATCACCTATGTGTCTGATTCCCATCAGACCCTTGTGACGCTCAAAACAAATCTGAGACAACGGCTTTGTTAGTGGATCTGCAATGTTATCTTCGGATGGAACTCTTTCCACTACTACATCTCCTCGGGTCACCATCTCTCTGATAAGGTGGAACTTCCTCAGAACATGCTTAGATTTCTGATGAGACCTAGGTTCCTTTGCTTGAGCAATCGCCCCGTTGTTGTCGTAATATAGGGGAGATCGGCTCTTAACTGCAAGACGACTCCCAAATCTGTGATGAACTTCTTCACCCAAACTCCTCTCCTTTGCTGCATCCGATGCAGCAATGTACTCCCTCTCGTGGGTCGAGTCAACAAAGTGGTATCTTGCTTGGAACTCTTCCAAAGACACTGCTCCTCCATTCAAGGTGTACACATACCACGAATTCGACTTGCTATCATCGACATCGGGACTAAAAAACGAGTCGGTGTAGCCTTCAACCTTAAGGCTATTACCTCCATATACTAGTAAAAGATCCTTAGTCCTTCTCAAGTACTTAAGGATACACTTTCTTGCTTTCTAGTGCTCCAAGCCCGGATCCGCTTTTATACCTTTTTCGTGACACTCAAAGCATCGCTATATCAGGCCTAGTACATAGCATGTCATACATGATAGACCCTATTGCTGAGGCATAAGGTATCATATCCATGTTCGCCCTTTCTTCTGGAGTCTTTGGGGACATACTCGTAGAAAGTGATATCCCATGTCTCATCGGTATGAGATCTCTCTTGGAATTTTCCATGCCAAACCTTTTGACAATGGTTTCTATGTACCTGGACTGGGACAAGCCAAGCATCATCTTGGATCTATCTCTATAGATTCTAATCCCCAAAATATAGGATGCTTCCCCTAAGTCCTTCATGGAGAAGTGTCTAGATAACCAAGCCTTTACTGTGGATAGCATTCCTACGTCATTCCCAATGATCAGGATGTCATCCACATATAACACCAAAAAGGTGATAGCGCACCCACTTACCTTTCTGTATACACAAGGCTCATCTTCGTTCTTAACGAAGTCATAAGATCTAATTGCCTCATCAAATCTTATGTTCCAACTTTGGGAAGCTTGCTTTAATCCATAAATGGATCTAAGCAACCTACACACCTTATCTGGACAGTTCTTGGACACGTATCCCTCAGGTTGCATCATATATACCTCCTCCTCGAGGTTCTCATTGAGGAATGCAGTTTTCATATCCATCTACCATATCTCATAATCATAGTGTGCTGCAATAGCCAATAGAATTCTGATGGATTTTAGCATTGCTACGGGTGAGAAGGTTTCGTCATAGTCAACACCTTGCCTTTGACGATACCCCTTAGCCACTAGCCTTGCTTTATAGGTCTCTACCTTTCCATCTACTCCGATCTTTTTATTAAAGATCCACTTGCAACCGATGGGTACAATACCTTCGGGTGCATCAACTAGGTTCCAAACCTTATTGGAGTACATAGAATCCATCTCAGAATTCATGGCTTCTTGCCACTTCCCGTAGTCTATACTCATAATAGCCTCCTCCTAGGTCTGAGGATCAATATCCTCTGCATCCTCTTCTCTAATATGTCCCACATATCTCTCAGGAGGATGGGATACTCTATCAGACCTGCGTAAAGTTGAAACTTATGTATTAGGTACCTGAACAGACTCGGGCTGTAGAGTGGTGCTTGAGCTTGGTTCTCCAACCTCAATCAATTCTATCATTCTCCCACTATCTGCGCCAAGAATGTGTTCCTTCTCAAGGAAAACTACTCTCTTAGCTACAAAGACCTTTTGGTCCTCGAGATGATAGAAATAATACCCACAAGTTTCCTTGGGGTATCTCACAAATTTGCATCGCTCTGTCCTTGATTCTAACTTATCGGGGTTGTGTCTTTTAACATGTGCAGGGCAGCCCCAAATCTTAATAACCTTAAGATCAGGCTTCTTCCCTTTCCATATCTCATATGGTGTAGACACTACCGACTTAGTTGGAACTCTGTTCAGAAGGTAAGCTGCGGTTTCTAGGGCATATCCCCAGAATGAGATGGGTAGGTCAGCGAAACTCATCATGAACCATACCATATCTAATAATGTACGATTTCTCTTTTCAGAGACACCATTGAGCTGAGGTGTATAAGGAGGTGTCCATTGGGATAATATCCCATGGTCCTTGAGGAACTGAGTGAACTTTGTACTTAAGTACTCACCTCCTCGATCTGATCGAAGTGTTTTGATACTCTTTCCAGTCTGGTTTTCCACCTTATTCTTATACTCTCTGAATTTCTCAAAGGCCTCGGACTTGTACTTCATTAAGTACACATATCCATACCTTGAGAAATCATCAGTAAATGTAATGAAGTAGGAGTAACCTCCAATGGCATGAGTTGACATGGGTTCACATACATCACTATGTATGAGTTCCAACAACTCAGTGGCTCTCTCTCCAGTTCTACTAAATGGAGAGTTGGTCAGTTTTCCATGAATGCAAGGCTCACAAGTTGCATATGACACATAGTCGAATGGATCTAGATATCCATCATTTAGCAACTTTTGAATCCTTCTTTCATGGATGTGACCTAGCCTATAATGCCACAGGTATGCACTGTTCAACTCATCTTGTTTCCTTTTGGACACATTTACATTCATGATATGTGGAGTGGTATCTAATATAAATAAACCATTATGCAATGTTCCTTTCATGATGATCTTATCATCTAATAATATCGAACAACCATTGTTCTCAAAAACAAATTTATATCCACTAACTGTTAAACATGAAATGGAGATAATGGTTTTGATAATAGAAGGAACAAAATAACATGCATCTAATGCAATAAAAGCTCCACTAGGCAGATGTAGGGCGACCTCACCAACAACTACTACAGCAACTTTTGCTCCATTACCCATCTTGAGGTCCATCTCGCCTCTCTCTAGTCTCCTAGTCCTTGCCAAAACCTGCAACGAATTGCATATATGATAAGCACTACCGGTAACCAATACCCATATGTTATCATAATAGTCTGACAAATGGAGACTGATTATGAATGTACCTGAAGCTTCATCAAGCTTTTGTTTCGCCCTTTCTGCAAGGTACTCTTTGTAGTTTCTCTTCCAGTGCCCATATTTACCACAGTGGAAGCACTGGCCTTTGTCCTTTGATGGGTCTTTCTTAGCAACCTTTGCTTTACCTGGTTTGACCTTGCCATTTCCTTCTTAAGGGACCTTTCGCTTTTACTTTTCCTTTTGGTCTCACTAGTGTAGAGAATCTGGCTTCTCTTTCTTGATAGTACTCTCTGCCTCCCTCAACATATTGAGAAGCTCTAGGAGAGTCACTTCAAGCTTGTTCATATTAAAATTCATTATGAACTGTGAAAAGGAATCGGTAGGGACTCAAGCACAATGTCCACACACAAGTTATCCTCTAGGATCATTCCTAGACCTATGAGTTTCTTTATCCACTCAATCATCTTTAGGGACATGGTTCTGAACCTGTCCCCTCACCATCCTAGCTGAAGAGGCTCTTAGATATCTCATATCGCCGAAGTCCTTCCCCTGTTCCTCAAACAATTTTCGGACATGTAGGAGAATGGATCTGCATCCATCTTTTCATGTTGTCTCTGTAACTCGAGAGTCATAGAGCCCAACATATAGCACCGAGCAAGAGTGGAGTCATCAATGTACTTCCGCGTGGAAGCGATCTCATCCTCATTTGCCCCTTCTTCTAAGCAGGCATCACTATATCAAGGGCGTACACAATTTTTCTCCGCTGTGAGAACAATTCTCAAGTTACTGAGCCAATCAATCCATAATTTGGACCAAAGGAGGCGGTTGACATCAAGTATGCCACGTAAGGGATTTGAAAGTTTACATTTTCTGAAAATAAAGATGTAGCAGAAATGAATAACATGCAGATTTTGCAAGAAATAAACTATCAAGATATGGACTTCTATCTTAATATGCTCCCACTATTTTACTAACGAGTCACGCGACACCCTCAAAGACGTGAAACGGAAGTCTCCTAGACTTCTAGTGGGGATCGATCCAATCAACGCCTTAATGTAACCTCGAGGGACTCACCAATCACACTAAGCCTAAAAGGTAGGCAACTCTTTTGTCGATCACAACTCCTTGTGATTCCCGGCTGTTTGGCCTCCTCAATCACCATGGCCTCGAGGGACTCGACCAACCATGATGCTTTCGGTTAAGTCAACACCTTCGTTACAAGATGAGTCCGATTTGATGATATACCCTCGAGGGACTCACCAAGTATACCATGCCCTCAAAACCTCGGTGACATCTCTATGTCGTAAGCAAGATAGCGAAATCGCGATATAGGTGAGTCTCGAGGGACTCACCAACTCAACCTACACCGGAATCGATTCCTACTTATAACGATGGAAGGCCACGTGGGTCAATCTAATTGCCTCACGTTTACCGACTTAATATTATCGAGATGTTTCTATGATTTGGTCTCCTAATATGACATGTCACACATATACATATTTAATATATATCTACATCGCATGCAAATATATATACATATCTAGTATGTGTATAAGCAATTACACCGTATGATCATGGACCACAACCTAATATGATTAGGCCCGAAAGCAAATGGGCCTAATCACTCACATCAAGATCTATGTGTGCAACGGTGCATCTCCATGCCCTGTGATCGTCCCATTTCGCCCTTTGTTGGTTCCGTTTAACATCTTGATGCATCTTCATGCATCACGATCGTCCGCCTCGTGGGTCCCGCTTATCGATCCACGCCTCCCAGGCCTCCTCATGTGATTACAACTTAATCATAGGCACACAGGCCCGACAATAAACGAGAAATATAATGGAGGTTCGCAGACCTCAATAATAATATTCACAGGTACACACATCATACGGTCCATGATCATCCGTCCACACATCATACATCACATGTATAAATAATCATCATCATGTAGGACTACTAGATAATAATAATAAAAAATAATAATCAACTAAACCTTTTAATTAATTAATATTTTTTGAAATCAGGGACATTATAAGGAATTTCTAAATTCATAGGGGTATTTTCGTAATTTGGATAAAAGATGAAAACTGAATTTCTCAAATTCCGAGGGGCAAACTATCTTTTGCCCAGAAAACCCTAATGCCCTTTCCCCTTTTCGCTTTTGCCGTCGCCGCCACCCTGCCGGGCGGCGCCAGGCGGGCGGGCAGGGCATCGCCTTCCAGCAGACGGCAGCCGTGCCAGCAATGCCGCTGCAAGCGGGCGGCCCGGCGCCGCCGCCCTCAGCGGTGTTGTCCCACCGGGCGACCGCCTGGGTTCGCCCATGGGCAGCGGCGGCGGGCGGGCGCCCATGGGCTACCAAATTTCCACGGCCGAAGAAGCTCGCTGCGACAAAGAACGCAGCCCCGTGCTTGCCCGCCACCAAGGCTGCACGACGCAGCAGATCGAGGGCAATAACTGTTGCTGCCCTTGTTTTGCGTCAACAATTTTGACGTCAAAATTCTTCCTAAACATAACACACGCAGTTCAAAACCAATCATTCGCACGAACAACCTGGCTTTGATACCACTGTTGGGAAATTCTTGGGGTGACATCATATGCGCAGCGGAAGAATAAGAAAAACAAAATCCCCGATTCCCAAAGAGATGTTCGTCGTCGTGCGAAGATTGGTACGCAAAAATCCGCGAAATATGAAACTGCGTATAGAGTAGATTGTGTTACCTAGGGAGATCGTATATCCCTGTTTCCCTGCAGAACCTTAGGAGAGGGTGAAGGAGGTCAAGCGTCCTCCTCTCTAGCGGTGATCCACACAGTAGGGTTGCGACGACGCTCCTCAAAACTCTAGACCTACTCTGAGGTGGAGATCGAGAGGAGAATAAGAAAAGGCAAACAAAAGCTCTCTAGCCTATGGGGCTCTGAATCCCTCCTATTTATAGAGGTCCCCTGTCAAACCCTAATAGGTCCTCCTCTAGTGGGTATTGGATCTTCATCCAATAAGACAAGGGCTCTGTCGGATATCTCATATCCGAACCTCTATTCATCGCAATGCCTACCATATGTGTGTGACCCTCTAGGCCCAATATCGAGATGGCCGTGAGTCATACCTGTCAGAACTCCTTCTAACTCAGTGAATTATTATCTCTGTAATAATTCACTCGACTCATCGACTACAGACGTACTAGGCCACTACGCCGTAGTCCCCAAACGATACAGGGGAATCCAATCCATTGGACCTGTCTGTCATCAGTTACTGTGTACCTATAGTCCCTCATCCATCTAATATACCAGAGACCGTATATCGAGCATGGTGTTGTCAGACCCACACGGTTTCTACTCGAGTCTCACTCTAATCGGATTCTCTCGGAGAACTCTTTCTCTCTCAACCCGAATGACCTTGGCCAGGGATTTGTCTGAGCAAGAACACATGGGATATTCCTCTCATGACGCCGAGAGTGGATGATCCTCTATCGACACTCAATAACCCTCGTAAGGTCGACTACCACTCCCAATGACCGATTGTACTAGATCTGGGACAGCCTAACCTATAAGTCTGGTATCAAAGAGTGGAGCACTCATACAGGACATCCTTGGTGTCTCAAGTCTAAGGACCAGATACACCACTAGGACTACGGAATCGCTGTCTGACAATAAGGCATCATCAACCATCCAGCATTCCGTAAGCGGATCAATCAGTGAACTCATTCTCCAATGAGCACCTGTACTGTATCCCTAGTGTCCCTATACAAGCAGCTATGAGACCTGCTTCATCCATCATATGGATGGGTATACAGCACACTGTTAGGATCGGAGCGGCACTAAGAGGGGGGGGGGTGAATTAGTGCAGCGGATTAAAACTTCGGTTTTAATAAATCTTTCGTACGATAAGAACGAAACTTGAAAAGCTTAACTTGAAAGCGTATTCTTAAATATGCGTAGTAAAGGTAATAAGGAACTAAAACATGTAAGAAGGTTTGCAGTAATGTAAATAGCAATAATGAAATGCAAACCAAAGATCACGCCGATTTTAGAGTAGTTCGGTCAAATGACCTACATCCACTTGCGAGGCCCCTCTTCGATGAGGCTCCCACCTTCCACTAGCAAATCTCTTAAAATGGAAGGGCAAATACCCTTCTTACAACCTTTTACGAACAGTTCAACCTCTTACAAATTTTCAGCAAGAAAGGAGGAGAACTTTCTAGCAAATTGAAAACTAGACTTGCTAAGACTTTCTAAGACTTTTCTCTCAATCAATTGCTGCTCAAAAAGTTGTTATCTCAGCTGAGATTTGAGGGGTATTTATAGGCCTCAAAAGGATTCAAATTTGGGCTCCAAATTTGAATTCTCGTGGAGTTCCTAATGCTAGCGGTGCCACCGCCTGTCAGTGTCAGGCGCTGACAGTGCTAGGCGGTGCCACCGCCCAGCTCAGGCGGTGCTACCGCCCAGCTCTCGGGCACTGGGCGGTGCCACCGCCCAGCTCTCGGGCACTAGGCGGTGCCACCGCCTACGGTGTTTTCAGCCCACTAGTTGGGCTTCAATCTTGGCCCAAACTAGTCCGAACTCGGGCCCAATTGGCCCCTACTTGGGTTATAGGATTAATACCTAATCCTAACCCTAATTAACATGCTAACTGCGAATTTAAAGACATTTTATAAGCTATTACAAAGTCCATAAGTCAAGACTTCTTCCGGCGAGCTTCCGGTGAACTTTCGGCGGTCTTCCGATAAACTCTCGGAAACCATTCTGCGGACTCCCGGCAAGCTCTTAAACTTCATGATTTGATCTTGGTGAGTTCCAACGAGCTTCTTCGGCAAGCTCCGATCTTTCTCGGTGAACTCTGCGAACTTCCCACGAACCTTCCGGCGAGCTTCCGAAAAAACCCTTCGGCAAGCTCCCTACTCATTCTCGGCTAGTTCCGGCAGCGTTCCCGATGATCCTTCGGACTTCCGTCGAACTCTTGAACTCCCAAAGAATCCTTCGTGCTTGACTCCACACTTTGTTTCACTTTATGTCTTCATCGTTATCGTAGTTAATCCTGCACATGCAAACCAAAACTCTACTCCGATCTAGACAAAGTTATTACAACGCTAATTGACATTACATTTTGCCCGACGTCATTGGTTGGCGCTTTGTCGATTCTTTAGCACATCGTCCTCTCTTGCGGCTTGTTGCCCAATTGGCGGTTGACCTCCAAACCCCGATATCCTTGGCGCAAATTCCGCTCTCCTTGGCCCGATCTTGCGACGTTCAAGCCTTCCGGCCGTCCAATATCCTCGACGTGATCTCCTCCTCCGCAACGTCAATTCCTCCCGCGCTAATTGTCTAATCCTGATCGAGTAGACCTGCATCACTCAAAATACAGTTTAAATTATAAACACATATCAAGTGGTTTCATCATCAAAATACGAGATTCAACAATCTCCCCCTTTTTGATGATGACAACCACTTGATGACGGAGTTAATCTTAACTCCCGGAGTTTAAACAAACTCCCCCTATCAATATGCCATATTGATAGAACCTTGAAATCAAGCATAATTCAAGTCATTGCAATATTCATCATGAATACTTGCAACACATCATCATGAACATATACATAAACTTATGCATATCATGTCATCAACATACTTCTCCCCCTTTGTCATCAACAAAAAGGAGAAGTACAATAATTCTTTGTGTTGGTAATATAAGTTCAACTCATTGCATGAAAAACATAATATTAAGTT
The DNA here is from genome assembly GCA_900464855.2 of Musa schizocarpa. Lineage (NCBI taxonomy): Eukaryota > Viridiplantae > Streptophyta > Magnoliopsida > Zingiberales > Musaceae > Musa > Musa schizocarpa. The sequence goes on along the minus strand of LS990916.1, from coordinate 15,285,404 downwards.
TTATCATCATGCAGTTTTGAAGCTAAAAAATTTAGCAAGTAATGCATCATGCTTAGGACATTCAAGCTATCAAGTTTTAGATATGCAAGTTTTACAGCATAAAGCTAGATTTTCATCACAACATATAAGCACAAAAGCATAGCAAGATTCTTAAGTTCAATCATGGCAATTCAACACTTGCTTCTTGTGCAAGATTGCACTTTGCTTTTCTTTACATATTCTAACTAGCAAAAGCTTTCTCCCCTTTTTTTTTTTTTTTTTTTTTTCGAAAAGAATGGAAGAGTACAAGCTAGCCAACATTTGCCTTGAGCTAGCAATCTTTCTCCCCCTATGTCATTGCCGAAAAGAAGGAGAGGAACCAATGATTTAGACTTTTACATAAATTATGAATTTGCATCAATCAATATTTCAATCATCACATGATACATACAAGACAAAAATGCAAAGAAATCATTTCATAAAGGATATCAATGTGAAAATTCACCAAGGATCACACGATACAATCGCAAATCATAATATCATTATGCGATATATCATGAGATGATAATTTATCATATCAATGAAAGATATCAATTGTTAAACATGATATGATAATAGTCTCAAAAATTTTAACTTGTGATATATGTGATACATTGCGATACACTAAAAAATTTAATGTGATGCTTTTAAGGATATAAATCTATTTTTGATACAAAGCATGGCAAGAGTAATTTTGTTGCAAGTTTTCTAAGTTTTGCACTTTTTGCTTCTTTCGATAGGCAATATCTTTCTTCTCTTTTTGAGAAGTTCTTCTCTTTTTGAGAAGTGCAAGCTTGCAAGTTTTACTTCCCTAGCATGCTAGGAAGTTTACTTTCATTTTCAATGCACAAGCTAGCAAAACCTTCTCCCCCTTTATCAAAGTCAAAAAGAAAGGGAGGACTCAATGGCTAAATATTTCAATCATTCAACAAGCTAAATATGCAAAGAATTCATGAAATATATCAATAAGGATCAATTCATGAATACCAAAGATATGATTCATGATTCATTAAAATTCTTCTTAACAAGTTCACGATCAAGATTCATATAATTCATAATAAAGAAAATTGATGTACAATCATCATTATAACTCATCATGCACAAAATGTAAAATCATCTAACATGATACAAACATTTATTTTCAAAATATTTATCACTATTTTCATATATGATAATAAAATATTCATGATACATATTATATGCATATATCATCACAATAAAAAGCAATTGCATGCATAATTTCAAATCATAAATGTTTTAAATCATGATGGTATTAACTTACCATTCATGATCATAACTTTTCATCAAAACAAATTAATGAATATTTCATGTATTCATATCATCACATAAGGAATATCAAGGAGAAAATAATTGGGTGATGAGATAAACATTTCATGAATACAAGAAATTACATAAAAATTATACCATAAAATATTAGAATATGTGAATGCCAAAAGACATGATTTCTTTTTGAAAAACCTACTCATAAATAATCAAAAGAAAATCTTAGGAGATCGATTAATGAAAAAATCTTGATTCATAATAAATCTTAATTTGTAAATATCACGGAATCAAGATCACGATTTTGGATAAATCTCATTCAAATTCAAATCATCCAAATCATCAAAATCTCAACATTTCTTTCAAGGGATTCAAAATGGCATAAATAATTTTATTGGTCTCTTAGGTAGAAATCAATAAGATAGAGAAAAAGAAATTTTTTTAATAAAAAATTCTTTCCTCCTTTTGTTTCAACTTATTGATTGATTCCATACATGAATGTCTCCTTTTTTTTTTTTTTTTTTTCAAATCCATGCATCATCGTTTAAAACGGAAAGATCAAAAATCATAAAAAAAAATGCAACACATAATTCAAAATAAAAATTATTTCAACTCATTACTTCAAGTCAAACATGATTTCATTTAATCAAAATTGAATAACTTCAAGACCAATAAATCATCATGTATAACAATCATCAAGTATGATACAAACTTTTCAAAATGTTTATCATGATAAAGCATATAAGCCAAAGAAACTATTAAATATAAAGCATATTTATCAATGATGGTTTCATTGTGCATAAGGCATTTTCAAACAAAATCATTTTGTTATTTGTTGTAGTTATGTATTTTTCTTTTTAGGTGAATCTATCTTTTCATGCTTAGTTTGCATACAAAAGCCGTGTATCATTTTTAAAGGCAACTTTCATCACGGTAAAAATTGATAATCTATAAATCGCAAAAGATCATCATGGAATTCATCAAAATCAATAAATTATAAATTACCCAAAACTCATCATCATCATGCAGAGTTTCAAAAAAAAATAAATTTATTAGGCACGATATCATATAAGGTACTTTTAATCAAAATCATTTTGTTTATTATAAACATATAATTTTTATGATTATTTTCAAAATTACTAGAATGATAAGCATGATTCCTAATTTTTTTATTTTCATTACATTAAGCAATTAAAAATAATTTTTCTAAACTAATAAAAAGAAAATGCATCATAGAAAGTATTAAGTAATTTCAAAATGAATTGGGGGGATTTCGATTACCTCATCGTTGAAAGTGGTTAAGGCATAGTTTGCCACCTCGCCTTTCTTAATTTTCTCCTCATCTTCGGAAGTTTTTGATTCATCCTTGGTTGCCTTCCTCTTCTTTCGCCTCTTCCTCCGTTCAAGTTCATTGTTTATTTTAGATTTTTGTTTAATGAACTTATTAAGATTTAGTGTTCGAAGTTCAAGTTCATCATTGTCCTCATCACTTGAGTCATTGCTCAAGTGGTATTCATTTGTCCGGGGTTCTAAATCCTTCCTGTTCTTTGGAAGGTGATTTTGTTCATCATGTGCATTATGCACCATTTCATATGTCATCAACAAACCAATTAGTTCTTTAAGTGAAAAAATATTTAAATCTTTTATTTTTTGTATTGCGGTTATTTTAGAATCCCATCTTTTTGGAAGGGATCTTAAGATCTTGCTTACGAGATCAAAATTCGAAAAAGATTTACCAAGAACTCTTAGATTATTGACGACATTCGTGAAACGGGTGTACATGTCGCCTATAGTCTCGCTTGGTTGCATTTGAAAAAGCTCAAAATCATGCAATAAAATGTTAACTTTCGAGTCTTTGACTCTACTAGTTCCCTCGTGCGTGATTTCAAGTGTTCGCCAAATATCGAAAGCCGTTTCGTACGTAGAAATCCGATTGAACTCATTTTTGTCTAAAGCGCAAAATAAGGCATTCATAGCTTTTGCGTTTAAAGAAAATTATTTCTTCTCCAAATCCGACCATTCATTCATCGGTTTAGAGGGAAGTTGAAAACCATTTTCAACAATATTCCATATATCCAAATTCATAGAAATCAAGAAAACTCTCATTCGAGTTTTCCAATAAGTGTAGTCCAATCCGTTAAACAACGGTGGACGAACAACCGAAAAGCCCTCTTGAAAGCCATGAAGAGCCATTTCTCTCGGGTGTAAATCCGAAATGAGAAATACCGGCTCGATACCAATTGTTAGGATCGAGCGCACTAAGAGGGGGGGGGGTGAATTAGTGCAGCGGATTAAAACTTCGGTTTTAATAAATCTTTCGTACGATAAGAACGAAACTTGAAAAGCTTAACTTGAAAGCGTATTCTTAAATATGCGCATCAAAGGTAATAAGGAACTAAAACATGTAAGAAGGTTTGCAGTAATGTAAATAGCAATAATGAAATGCAAACCAAAGATCACGCCGATTTTAGAGTGGTTCAGTCAAATGACCTACATCCACTTGCGAGGCCCCTCTTCGATGAGGCTCTCACCTTCCACTAGTAAATCTCTTGAAATGGAAGGGCAAATACCCATCTTACAACCTTTTACGAACAGTTCAACCTCTTACAAATTTTCAGCAAGAAAGGAGGAGAACTTTCTAGCAAATTGAAAACTAGACTTGCTAAGACTTTTTAAGACTTTTCTCTCAATCAATTGCTGCTCAAAAAGTTGTTATCTCGGCTGAGATTTGAGGGGTATTTATAGGCCTCAAGAGGATTCAAATTTGGGCTCCAAATTTGAATTCTCGTGGAGTTCCGATCTTTGGCGGTGCCACCACCGTCATTGCGATCGGCGCGATAAAGCTAGGCGGTGCCATCGCCCAGCTCAAAGGCGGTGCTACCGCCCAGCTCTCCGCGCAGATGGGCGGTGCCACCGCCTACAAGATGTTTTCAGCCCACTAGTTGGGCTTCAATCTTGGCCCAAACTAGTCCGAACTCTGGCCCAATTGGCCCCTTTCTTGGGTTATAGGATTAATACCTAATCCTAACCCTAATTAACATGCTAACTACGAATTTAAAGACATTTTATAAGCTATTACAAAGTCCATAAGTCAAGACTTCTTCCCATGAAGCTTCCGCGAACTTTTCGGCGGTCTTCCCGATAAACTCTGAAACCATTCTCATGGACTCCCGCAAGCTCTTAAACTTCACGATTTGATCTTGGTGAGTTCCAACGAGCTTCTTGACAAGTTCCGATCTTTCTCAGCGAACTCTGCGAACTTCCCATCGAACCTTCCGGAAGCTTCCAAAAAACCCTTCGAAGAAGCTCCCTACTCATTCTCGGCTAGTTCCGTAGCGTTCCCGACGATCCTTCGGACTTCCGTCGAACTCTTGAACTCCCAACGAATCCTTCGTGCTTGACTCCACACTTTGTTTCACTTTATGTCTTCATCGTTATCGTAGTTAATCCTGCACATGCAAACCAAAAACTCTACTCCCGATCTAGACAGTTATTACAACGCTAATTGACATTCTGCTGTTCGCACGTCATTGGTTGGCGCTTCGTCTGATTCTTTAGCACATCGTCCTCTCTTGCGGCTTGTTGCCCAATCGACGGTTGACCTCCGCAACCCCGATATCCTTGGCGCAATTCCGCTCTCCTTGGCCCGATGCGCGACGTTCGAAGCCTTCTGCCGTCCAATATCCTGACATGATCTCCTCCGGCGCAACGTCAATTCCTCCTACGTTAATTGTCTAATCCTGATCGAGTAGACCTGCATCACTCAAAATGCAGTTTAAATTATAAACACATATCAAGTGGTTTCATCATCAAAATACGAGATTCAACACACACCAGTCTGTCCGGTTATCACGATATCCCTCTCGAGTAACCTATGATCGGGATTATTTAGGATATGTGTTTAAAGGTGAATCGATCTCACTATCGTGATCTCATCACGATCCGATTCCCATTGCACAAATACAAGGACATCACAATATATGTATGCATTTATGCAATAGTTATAAAGTGATATATGTCAAAATATAATAAGCAAAAAGATTCTATATTAAGTCACACGTGCCATCACTCACGTGATTGGCTTGCTGGGCAACTATGACTAGCAGAAGTCATGTGTAGAGGACACATTCTCAATGCTCTTTCGAATCGGCTTTATGATCTTTATACGGTGGAACCACCTGCAAAAGCAATATGGAATGCTTTGGAATTCAAGTATCATGCTGAGGAGAAAGGTAAAAAGAAATTTTTGATTTCTAAATATTTTGATTATAAGTTTATAGATGACAAGCCAATCTTGGCACAAGTGCATGAGTTGTAGGTCATTGTTAATCAATTGAAGGTTGAAAAAATCAAACTTCTTGAATATTTTCAAATAGGAGCTATAATGGCCAAGTTGCCTTCATCTTAAAAAGGGTATAGGAAGAAGATTTTGCATGACTCCAAGGATATCACTTTGGAGCAAATTCAAAAACATCTTCGAATCGAAGAGGAATCGAGGATAAGAGAAAAGAGTGAGAACTCTTTTGGCTATATAAAAGCAAATATTGTGAATCAGCCTAAGAATTCCAACAAAGACAAACAAAACAAGGAAAATCAGTTTAGCCCTAAAAGGGATCAAAGAAAATTTAAGAAGCCAAAGAGTGGAGGTTGTTTTGTTTGTGGAAAACCTAGTCATTTTGCTAGGGATTATAGATTTAAGAAGGGCCAGAAACCGAAAGTCAATTCCGTTGAGGGAGATGATAATATAATCGCTTTGGTAAGTGAAGTGAATGTCATATTTGGCAAGGTTTCTGGTTAGTGGTATGATACTTGGGCTACCGTCCATGTTTGCTATGATAAGGCACTCTTCAAGACTTACAAAGAAGTCACAGAAGGGCAAGAGATTCAAATGGGAAATGAAGTTCGTTCTAAGGTGATTGGTAAGGGAAATGTGGAACTCACTTTCACTCCGGGTAAGAAAGTCACTCTTACTAATGTTTTTCATGTACCGGATATAAGTAGAAATTTAATAAGTAGGAATCTCTTTAGCAAACCTGGAATTAAATATGTATTTGAATCTGGGAAGTTAATTCTATCTTGTAATGAAACTTTTATTAGAAAAGACTATTTCGCTAAGGGAATGGTCAAATTATCTATTGTTGATAATGATTCTAAATTAATAAAGATGTTGTTTCTATTTATATTGTTGATTCTTATTCATTATGGCATGATAGATTAGCACATATTGGAACTAGCACCATTAGAAGAATGGTTAAGTATGGTTTAATAAATTATCATTTTGATGATTTTAATAAATGTATAATTTGAATTAAATCAATTATGACGAAGAAACTATTCAAAAGTGTTAACGAGAGGAAGTAATAGATATTTCATTACTTTTATAGATGATACGTCTAGATTCACATATGTGTACTTATTGAAACATAAAAATAATACTTTTAAGGCATATAAAGCAGAAGTTGAAAATCAATTGGGGAAGAAAATTAAATCTTTAAGAAGTGATAAAGGAGGATAATACATTCCTAATGAATTTAACTTGTTTTGTGAACAACATGGCATAATGAACACCTGAGCAAAATAGATTAGCAGAAAGAAAAAATAGAACTTATCTAGAGATGATTAATGCTATGTTGTTGCTTGCTAAATTATCTTATAATTTGTGGGGAGAAGTTTTATTGGCTGCATGCCATATTTTAAAAAGAATAAGATCTCTCCATATGAGTTATGGAAAGGAAGACAACCTAACATTGGTTATTTTAAAGTGTGGGGGTGTTTTGCATATTGTAAGAATAATGATCCTCAAATAACAAAGTTAGAACCTAAAGGAATCAAATGTGCATTTATAGGTTATGCCTCAAATAGCAAAGCATATAGACTTCTTAATTTGAAGTCTAATATCATAATAGAATCTCGAGATGTGGAGTTCTTTGAACATTTAATGATTTCAAGTAATAATGTTCATCCTCCAACTAGTGAAGAGTCACTAGTGGAGACATCTCAAAAGGTTGGTGAACAACCTAATATTTTTTTGATTGGACATCAATCAAGTTCACAAGAGGTTGGAGAGCAATTTCATAAATTAAGGAGAAGCACTCGTATACGAAAAGCAAAAACAATTCCTCTTGTTTTACAAGTAGAAGATGATCCATTCACCAAACCTCTTACAAGAGAAGTTGTAAGATCAACATCAAAATTGATGGGGCTAAAACTCCTTAAATAAAAGATCCACTAATGATAGCAACCCTACTCAACATTATGAAATGAGTAATGAAAAATTCAAAGGATAAGAACAAGTCATTGACATGTGGAGTGGTTTAGCACTTTAAAATATTTTATGAGTCCCATCTAAACATGTTAAAGTGCTGGTTGTCACCAAATGAGTGTTGAGTTAATTATACTCTTAATGAAGTTTAGTCAAGTTAGGACAAGTATCTCAAAGAGTGACAAAGATACTATAAGAACTTCATCAATATGAACTTAGAAGTGGTGCCGCTTCGATTGAGAGTTGGAGTTTTCTCTCATAGAAATTCATGAACTTGGATGAGCCTAAGGCCATATTAAGGCTAAACGAGATTTTATGAGGAATACACGAATATTATATTTATCTGTGTGGTATCACCGGTATTGTCATTAGGAATAACAAATTCAAAGCTTTTATGCTATTTGGGATTTCGACTTCACTTTGTGATCCTTACACTAACGTAATATTCAAATCGAAAGATATATTACTTTATTAATAAATACTATTTAATCACTTGGAGAAAATTTTAAATTTGAACAAGTGGGGGATTATTATAAATTATTTAAATTAAAAAAAAAGAATTTCTTTTCAAAAGATTCATTTGAAAATGTGTTTTCTTTTATAGTTATTTTGATAGTTATTTTTTAAAGGTTATGTATTTTGAGAAAATATCTATAAATAGATATTTGAGGATAAATTATTAGGACATCTTTTTCATATTCTTCTTTTTTATTCTCCAATTTTCCTCTCCAAGTGATTGAATTAGATATTCTCTAATTCGTCTTTGAAGATTCTTTATTGTTTGCTCAATACTTGTCATATCCACTAAAACTATTTGTATCAAACCTATAGCAATCTTATTGAGAAGATGATGCAAATATCATTTTTAGGAAAGTGTTTATACACGTTTCAACCCTAAATATCTTTCCTAAAAAATTTTTGATCTTGTATTTGTTATTTATTTTCATAATATTTTTATCCTCTTCTTTATCGTATTTTCCCCAACACGAACCTTTCGTCCAAGAGATCCCAAGTTGTTCTCGTGTTTTAAGCCACGAAGAAAGAAGAAGTCAGCATCATGTGCTCAACTAACATATCGGACCCAAAACCATCAGTTTCCTAGTGATGTGAAATAAGAAAGAAAGAAAGAGTGCATAACACAACAAATACAATTTAATTTGCATTCGGTGGAGGAGTCGTCATCATCAACACAATCCACATTACATACATTAAAGAATGTCGTCTTTCGTTTTTTTTTTTTTTTACAAAAAGAATAATTATTTTGTATTTTACATCTTTTTTTTTCCAATCAAATGGCTGATAGATAGGTAGTTATGAATAAAATCGTATCATTTCAGTAAAATTACAATTGTTCTCCTTTTCTTTGTTTCATTCTTTCAACTCAAATACTAAATCTCAAAAGAGTTATTTTGGATGAATTCAGCCGGAAAAGGTTCTTTTTTTTTCTTCTATTTATTTTTTTTAGAGCATCCCATTTTTTTATAATAATATCAAAATGTCCTTCAAACTATAAACATGACTTTTCTTAACCCAAAAAAAAAAAAAAAAAGGAAACGGTATAGGGATATTTCAGTAAAAGGATAAAAGTTTAAATGTTCAGTGGAAAAAAAAATTTCATTTTAAGAATTCACCCAATTATTTTTCAAAAATAATTAAGAATAAAGACCGGCCGGCCAGCATGATGAGAGAGAGAGACGGCAATTTGCATGTTTTTGTCTTAATTGCTCGGCGAAAGAATATTTCTTCCGTTGACTGAATCATCCAAGAAAAGTTCCCCGGCTGAAGTGGTCAACCTCAAACATATATTATAAATAATTTAATCTATGGCAGGCAAAGCTGTCTTTTCTTTTTCTTGGGGGACATGTCCTTCGAATCTAAAGATCAACCACTCTTTCTTTCTTTCTTTCTTTGGCTCTTCACTGGTCCTGAAGTCAACCACGAAAACATCAACGATAATTAGGTGCACAATGTCAAGAACTACTCAATTATGGATGGGACGGTTGAAGACATCAAAAGTGATTGATTGATTGTCCATGATTTCATGTTTTCAGCTATGAATGTGAAAAGGTCCTCGGCATCATCTTGTCCCTACATTATTCATCAAAGAGCGATGTGCATCAACAATTATAGCCAATATATATATATATATATATATATATATATATGTTATGAGGGTTTTGAAGGGACATTCCAACTGTTTGTAAAAATTTAAAATGATAATGGAACAGTAAATTACTTTGGTGCTCTCATGAAAGAAGTCATGCTTTCGTAGATTACACGATACACAAATTTCATTTGAAGTATCATTCACACAGGAAACTGATGATGAATAAAGTCTCAAAGTTAATCGAAGCTGATGCAGAAAACACAACAGGTAAAATGCTGAAGATCCATAACCCATTCAAGACAAAAAGTAATCAGATGAGCAGATGCAAAAGTACATGAATAGTGATAGCAGATGCATACACTATCATCCAATCCAATTTTACAGAAAGAATCAAAGAATTGGCAGCTGCGGGAGGAGAACAGAGCTACGGCTCCAAGATCACCAGAGCTACTACAGCCAGCACGAGCAAGAACAGAGTGACGAGACCAATCCCCCCCCCGCTCCTGGGCGCCCAATTCGCAGGAATCATTTCTGGCATCGAGCATTCCTCCCCGTTGAAGTACACCTTGGACGGGTAGCCGTCCCCCGCAGTGATGTCGATCCCGGGCGTCTTCGTCTTGGTGAAGGAGATGACCGACTGCTGCTTCCCGGGCACTCTGGGATCGTTGTCCGGGTTGTTGCCGTTCGCTTCCCCATTGAGGTAGTCCAGCCCCGGTCGGCCCTGCATGAAGATCGTGTTGTCCCCCATCGCCGTCCCGTTGAAGGAATACATCTGCTCGTACCCCGCATAGGCCTTGTCCATTCTCACGGCCAGGAACCAGTCCACGAACTGGTCCTCGCGCCAGTTGAACAGCGTCACCCTGGCGCTCCACCCCTCGTTGTAGTTGGTCAGGACGTGCCAGTTGATGCTCACGCCGCAGTAGTCGCCACACGGCAGCGGGGAGGGGACGTTGTAGTGCTTGATCTCCGCCCAGGCGAGGGCCTTGGCGGTCCGGTTGTCGAACGGCACGAGGAGGGCCTCCGGCGGGAGGAGCAGCGCCGGCGCGGTGGCGTTGCAGGTGGGGCCGCTGGTGCCGGCCCGGCAGCCGCAGGCGCAGGTCTTGCAGGGGACGACGGAGTCGTTGTAGAAGGCGGAGAAAGAGACGCAGCACTTGGGGCTGGCGCCCTTGGGGCGGGAGATGTTGCAGACCACCTGCCAGCTCGCGAGCGCGAGACTGTCGGAATCGAGGCCGCTCGAGTCGGGGAAGGCGGTGGGGCTGACGCGGTTGGGCTGACCGCACTGGTAGTCCGGGTTGAGGGTGCCGGAGATGTTCCAGTTGACCGGGGGAAAGAGGACGGAGCGATTGAGGTCGGGCGGCATCTTGTACACCTGAACCTGGAAGGCGGAGACGGCCTGCTCCGGGTCCATCTCCGGCGGCAGGATGGTGCCGTTGCGGCAACAGTGCGGGATGCGGCCGAGATCGGTGTTGTTGTACTGCCAAGGAGTGAGGTCGACGATGGTGGGATTGCGCTTGCAGCTGAGCACCTTGGAGAAGTCCAGATCCTGGTAGTACTGTCCCTGCTTGCCGAAGACGCAGTCGGAGACGTCGACGACGGACGGGTAGGCGCCCTTCATCGAGTAGATGAACTCGTTGCGAGCCCACTCCCAGGAGAGCTGCCAGCGGTCGAGGCGGCCGAGCGGGTTGTGGTTCTCGATGGTCACGAGGGCGAGGTAGCTGCTGCCGTAGGACTGCAAGACGTCGTAGGAGATGATGAGGTCGCCGGAGAGGCGAGGGAGGAAGCCAGTGACGTCGGTTTCCCTGGGGACGTAGTTGGGATTGGGAAGGCAGCAGGTATCCACGGCATAGGAATCGTTGTAGACGGTGGGCCGCGGGCAGCTGTAGGAGGGATCGTCCAGGGCGAGGAACTCGGGGAGTGGCACGGAGGGGGGCGGGGAGCCGAAAAAGGTACCGACGAGGGTGATCTTGGCCTCGATCTGGGACAGGTCGTTGGCGGTCTCGATGGCGGTCTTGAGGTCGGTGTTGGGGTAGCCGGAGAAGCCGGTGGCGTTAGCGTCGAGGGTGGTGTTGTAGGGGAAGGTGGAGCCATTGGTGAGGACGCCGCCGCCAACGGAGACGATGAGCTCACGGTGGCGGAAAGGGATGAGGAGGGTCCAGGAGAGGAGGTCGGAGGCGCCGTGGTTGAGGACGGTGGCGGTGGCACCGAAGGAGTAAGGCTGGTCCGCCGGGTCAGAGGTGAAGGGGTGGATCTTCTCTAGTTTCTCAAGAACGTAGGAGAGGTAGATGCCATTGCAGATGGCGTCCGGCGAGGGCGCGGGGACAGGGGCTGGGGTGGGGGTGGCTGCCGGCGCTTGAGACCGAGAATCGTCCACGGAAAGCAAAAGTACAACCAGAAGAATCACAAAAGACGGGCGAGAACACCAATCCATGTTTCAGCAACTATTTCTCTCGCAAGCACACGCAAGCACACTCCTACGCGTGCGACTCAACTTCTCTGTGAGAGAGGTGAATGAAGCAGGAGAAAGAAGAAGAAGACAAAGGAAGGAAGAGAGGGAAACGAGTTGGAGAACACACAGCCGTTGAGTATTGGACCGAAGAAGGATGAAAGCAAAGGAAAGGGGGAAGCGCGTTAGAGAAAACAGTTGGGAGAGGGTGGAATGGATTTTGTTGTGGCGGTCCATTGTTTTCCCGATCAAATCTCATGTATTAATTTAGGAGGAGGACCGCAAGGATTTGGAAACGGTGGAGGTGTGCTTCGTGTTCTGGAGTGGGTGATGACCGGACTTTTTCGAACGTTGAAAAGGTGAAAGGGGGGGAGGGATTTCATGACACTTTATTTTTTTTAATATATAGTCTTTATCTATCTCTCGTGAGAGAACCTGAATTAATGACGTAAGCGGAAGTGTTTTGATTGACGTTGACGTGGTTATTATAAATTGCTGCTAATACGGTCCTTTTCTTTCACTTATATATTTTTTATTATATACGGTTATATATTGTGATTGATATATATATATATATATGTATGGTGTATAGGAAATATAAAAAATCGAGACACAAGTAACAATGATAATGGTTCGGGCCACTTGGGTCCCATACGCTCCCCTAGTATGTGTCGATCGATTCCTTGCGACTCATCGACTGTTGATATACGTTCCGGAGCATTCGAATTCGATGTACTCTTTCGACTCATTCAGAACGATCAGGTTCGATGCTTGCTTGAGGAAGCTATACGATGAGACGTAAAGCAAAGATTTTGCACGCCACAGTACTCAATTAATTCTAAAGGATCCAACATAATTAAAATTTTCAATATTTCTGCTAGTTTTACTGTAAAAATGTTTGAAAAAATTAAAAGGATGGATAGTCGTGTCGAAAGATATAAGCGATGTTGATTCGGAGAAACATGAGTTAAAAAGAGCGTGTAACTATAGTTTGCTTTATATCATATTATCGTATAAAACTAAATTAATAAGTCTTAGGATCAAATCCCAACCCATTACTAAAAAAAAAAAACTATAAATAATGTTATTTAGATAAGTTAGTTAGAATAACCTTATAAATGAAGAAGATAATGACTTGCTTTTATACTTTGTATGCTTCTTTTGAGAAAAGATGCAAAATTCTGGAATTTATACAAGAAAATCTAGTATTCCATGCTATCACACTAGTGAAAAATAATAAACTAAATATAGATGATAATACAATATACTAAAGGTTAGGAAAAATGAAGACCATTATTTGATAGAGATCAATACCAATACGGCATAATGGGTTTCTAAATTTGAATAAAGTTTAATAACATACATACCCTACCCTTTTACACATTTATTATTATCCTTTTACACGTAGGATGATGAAATAATAATGATATATTGTGGTAACTTTTCGAAAAATCGGTATTTTGATTTTATTTATTTTTAAAAAATAATCATACAATAAATAATTAATAAATTAAACAAAAGTGGATTTGTTTAAAGATTACTTGATATTGCATTTCATAAAATAATCATTAAAGTAATACATTTCACAAGGGGCATAACAACTAGAATAGTATGTACATCCAAGAGATGATTTGCATTCATTTGAATTGAAGGGTGATATGTATTATTTTCAGGCTGTCGATAGGAGAATAGTTCTTTGTTGAATCAAGCATCATCATTAATTTTATTTTAGCATTGATGGCTTATATAGTTAGGCGTTAGACCGTAAAAGCAGTCATGCTTATGTAGCTGCGATGCTTTTCTAGATTAATGAATTTTATATGTATTCTTAACAAAAATATTCAACAAGGTTAGAGTTATCAAGATTGATTTAGGGGATTTGTTTCCTTCATCAACAATAAATTGATGTCTGGAAATTTGAAATACTATTATTCTAAGGGAAATAAATCCTTAAAATTTAAGGGTTGGTCATCTAAATTCGTATATATTCTAGTATTTTGATTATAAAGAATGAGAAAGTCTTAGGTTTTCATTCTTTATTAGATCTAGAAAGATCGATAAAGAATTCTTTATATCCTCTTTGAGACGGGATTCTATAAACTCGAAAGAGATTTTTTAGCTTTTATTTTGTTTTTCATATGAAATCGAGCAAACCTCTTATTATTTGATCTCAAAATCTGTTCCTTTTAAGACTTAGCCTTTCTCACGAATGATTATGTTACTGATGGATTAATTACATATTACTTCTTTTAATTAGCTCCCGATCGTTACACTTTTAAAGTTACATTAGCGTTCTATATTTATGAAAATAAAATATTAAAAATTTTATTATATAAGATTAAAAATATAATTTTATATGATTAAAAATTTAAAGTAATAGATTAAATGTTTAACTTTCGTAAGTATAAGGTTCGTAATATAACTTTTGAAATTATAAGTGATAAGATATATTTTGAGTCCAAGACACGTCACAATTGATGCCACGCCATGCTACAGTCGAGTCAGCAAGGGGAGCACCCCCACGTGCTAAGTCAGAATCCGTATCGAGGTGCTGTTTGGCATGTCTCGTCCCGGAAGCACGGGACGACGACCACACAGAAGTACCATCTCATTCCCCGAGAATCAGCCACCACGTCGAACCCGCGTGCGACCGACCCTCGTACAATAATATAAAAGTCCTTAGCCAGTATCCGACCAAGGAGGAGAGGACACAAAAGAAGAGAAAAATAACTACTGACTTACTCGTCGGAGGGGCTAAAGTCAGGAATCACCCGATAAAGGTCATTTTTTACAGGAAAGCGGTTACCCTCGAGCCACAAGCGTCTCAACTTGGGAATTGCCATCTCGTGAACGAAGACGAGCTGCCAACCAACCTGGAGACGAAGAGACGCTACTCAACGCAGACGACGCTCGGACCAAGAAACGTTAATCAACACCCCGTCGCGAGGGCCCGGCCTACCTCAGCATCTAACTCAGTTGATAGAAGACTCCCGACATCGACCCATCGACCAAGCCGTGCTGACTCATCAGCCACGACATATCTATTCACCAACATTTTTGGCGCTAGAAGGAGGGCTATGTCGCAGGAGCATCTCGCAAGAGCTCTTCCCGAAGGAGAACCACCGACCGGTCACCCCTCTATCGGGCCCGGAGATCAGTCCCTCCTTGTCCTCAGAGATAGAGGGATCCCGACCTCGACACCAGATCGCTACTGGTGCCTATTCAACGACCCAGGGTTGTCGCCCCCTGGACTTACCACAGGACCCTCGGCCGTGTCGCTCGAGGCATTCCTCAGCCTAACCAAGCAAGTACAAGCAATGGTAAAGATGATGCAGACACTCATCCCCCTCCTTCCCCAAATCATGCAGCTAGCAGCTCCCTCGACTGACCCGACCTAACAAAGGCCGGGTAGGGAGTAGGTCGAGATGGAGAAGCTCGAGAGCAAACGATGGACCTGAGAGGTCCGCCTGAGCAGAGCATACCTGCACCCTGCCAAATCACACTGCCCTGCTCCGAGCCTAACACCATATCATCCGACTCGGTGGATGACCCGTTCAGGATCCAACTATCCCGGGTCAACCAATGCCTAGACGAGTTCCAACGCGAGTTCCAGAAATTGCGGAGCAAGTCGAACGAAGGCAGCTCAGGCGGATCCCCTTTTACTCAGGAAATATAGGACAAGCCTGTGCCCCTCAACTTCAGGCTATCGGTATTGGAGACATACGATGGTGGCTCCGATCCCGCGAAGCATGTCACCACGTTTCGGGCTCGGATGGCCCTCTATGGCACCTCTGATGCACTAATGTGTCAAGCATTCCCGACCACCTTCAGGGGACCAGCACAAGCGTGATTCAGCCGGTTGCGCCAGTCCTCAATCTTGTCCTTTGACCAACTCGCTAGGGAGTTCGAGCAGAATTTCCTTGCCAATGTGCGACCCAGGCCTTCTATGGCCACCTTGCTCACATTACCTCAACGCAAAGATGAGTCGCTCTCTCAGTTTGTGGCATGTTTCGCTATTGAAATCCGAGGATTTTTGGACACTAACTCCTCTTTAATCATGTAGGCATTTCTGATGGGCTTGAAGCCTTCAAGGTTATTCTAGTCACTGATCAAGAAGCCGCTAGTAACCATCCCCGAGATGCTCTAGGGTGCCAACCAGTACATCATCGTCGAAGCTCTGGTGGCGGAAAAGTGCATGGACAGTAAGAGGCCAAGGGCAGAACAATCCCAGGGAATGACCTCAGCAGCCCCGGTGCAACCCCATCAAAGGCCCGACCGATAAGAGCGATTGCTACCGAGGCCCCCACCTCTCCCGTTGAACACGTCTCGTACCGAGATCTTTCTCTAAATCAAGAAGAAGGGTCTCTTGCGATAGCCTAACCCCATGAAAACTACTCACAAAGATCGGTTATAGGTTCCACCAGTACTACGGCCATGACACGGAAGATTACCGCGACCTCCAGAATCAAATCGAGGAACTGATCCGGAGAGGCCACCTCGGGCGCTATCTCAAAGAACCCCGACAAGCGACTCCATGCCCCAGGGGACCCGTCGAAAGACAGATCGACATCATCTTTGGAGGACCAGCAGCCGGCGGCAACAGCTCAAAGACGAGGAAGGCCTATGCCCGGAGCACGGTTGAGAAACGTCCCTAGCCCGAGCTCGAGCCTGAAATTACTTTCGGGGCCAAAGAAGTCGAGCACTCCCATCATGACGATGCTTTGGTGATCTCCGTTTGGATCACCAACGCTTGGGTCAAAAGGGTGATGGTCGACACCGGGAGTTCCGTCGACATCCTGTACCTTGACACCTTCAAGAAGCTCGGTTTGACCAAGGAGGACCTCACCCCCATGGCATCGGCACTCACTGGATTTAGGGGGGATTACATCTCCCTGCTTGGGACCACCATCCTCCCTGTCACCATCGGGAAAGAGCCGAGGGCAAAGACAATAATGACTACCTTCATGGTAGTCGATCTGCCCTCGGCCTACAACGTCATCCTTGTTGAATCTCGAATTTTGATGATGAAGTCAATTGTTATTTGTTTATCTAATCTATATATTGAGATAAGTATGCAGGATTAACTACGATGGCAGTAAGACATGCAGCAGGTGTTGAGCTGGAGTCAAGATCAAGATCACATTAGGAGTTCGAGAGCTCGTCGGAAGTCCAGACGTTTGTCAGAAGTTCTGCGGGAACCATCTGAGAAGTCTTGGAGCTTGCCAAAGAAGCTCGTCGGAACTCGACAAGAAGATTGTTGTGAAGTCCAGGAGCTTGTCGAGAGTCCGGAAGCTCGCTGGAAGAAGTGATTGACGCACCGGAACACGAATTACAGTAATGATGTCTTAATTGTCATAGTTAGTATGTAAATTAAGTTAGGAGTGATAAGTGATCCCATTAAATTAATCAGGGACCAACTAGGCTCTTAACTGACCTAAATTGGGCTGAATGGAATAGCCCATTTAGACCCAGAATTCCTAGCTGGCGGTGGCATCGCCAGGGCCGACGGTGGCACCGCCCAGGAGACTCAGTCTCCCAGGGATTCTGGGTGGTAGTACCGCCCCTGTTAGGCGGTGGTACCTCCGACAGTTATTACTGCCAGCAGTGGTACCGCCCTTGTCAGGTGGTGATACCACTTGAGCTTGGTCTTCGAGTGCTATCAGGTGGTAGTACTACCCAGACTGAGCGATGGTACTACTCAGTGATAGATGACAGGCGGTAGTACCGCCCAGTAATGGTGGTGGTACCGTTAAGACCTCGGAAATCTAGGAATGGACACTTTTAGACTCCATTTTCAAACTCATTGGGGCCTATATAAACCCCACCCTTTCCTGCATGAAAGGGTAACGAAAACTTGCTTTAATCTTGAGTCTATGAGGCCTTAAACTATTGTAAAAGCTAGAGTTCTCCTCCTTCTTTCTTCTAAGTGTTGAGATCATCCAAGAGAGGAGTGAAAACTTGTAAGGGTTGTCTCCTAAGCCCATCAAAAGGAGAAAAGCTGTAAAAGGGTGGTTGGCCATCGTCTATTGAAGGAAGACCTCTAGTGGATGCCGGTGACCTTGACGGAGGAGGAAGCCAATAATGGATGTAGGTCACGTTGACTGAACCACTCTAAAATCTTAGTTTGCATTTACTTTGAGCATCATTCCTTTATAAGCAAACTACCTCTCCTCCTTATTGTGCTTAACTACATCTACTTATGCTTTGACGTAAACATTTTCTGAAATCTATTTTACTTGTATGAAAGCTTTATGAAACCGATGTTTTTCAGTTGTGTGATTTGCATTGCTGCAAATCACCTTAGTCTTCTCTTGGTATTTCCCGAAAGGTTTCAAGTTCAATGTTCATCCAAAAGGATTGAGTTGAAACCACTTTTATTAAATCGGCCTTAATCGCAATAAGTCTTTTAAATCGTAAAAGTTTTCCGCTACACTAATTCACCCTAACCCCCCTCTTAGTGTGCTCTTGATCATAATAATTGGTAACAGAGCGAGGTTCACTCTTAGTTGGATTAAAACCCAAGAGAGATGACATTTGTCAGAAACCAAGAGGGTCACTCTAATACACGTCCGCCTATGTTCAATGGGACGGATTACACCTATTGGAAGACTCGAACGGGGATCTTCCTTATTTACATAGATTTTGAGCTTTGGAATATTGTAGAAAATGGATTTCAAATGTCTTCTCTTCCGATGATCGATTGGAATAAATTGGAGAAGAAGACTTATGCTCTAAATGCAAAGGCTATGAATGCCTTATTTTGTGCACTAGATAAGAACGAGTTCAATCGAGTTTCGATTTGTGAAATTGCTTTTGATATTTGGCATGTTGGAAAATCATGGGGGCGACATCTTATGCGCAGCGGAAGAACAAGAAAACAAAAATCCCCGATTCCCAAAAAGATGTTCATCGTCGTGCGAAGATTGGTGCGCAAAAATCCGTAAAACACAAAACTGCGTATAGAGATTGTGTTACCTAGGGAGATCGTATATCACTGTTTCCCTTGCAGATCCTTAGGAGAGGGTGAAGGAGGTCAAGCGTCCTCCTCTCTAGCGGTGATCGACACAGCAGGGTTGCGACGACCCTCCTCAAAACTCCAGGCCTCTGAGGTGGAGAGGGAGAGGAGAATAGGAAAGGCAAGAAAAGACTCTAACCTATGAGGCTGTGAATCCCTCCTATTTATAGAGATCCCATGTCAAACCCTAATGGGTCCTTCCCTAGTGGGTATTGGATCTGCATCCAATAAGACAAGGGCTCACGGATATCTCATATCCAAACCTCTACTCATCGCAATGCCTACCATATGTATGTGACCCTCTAGGCCCAATATCGAAAGCTGGCCGTGAGTCATACCTGTCGAACTCCTTCTAACTCAATGAATTATTATCTCTGTAATAATTCACTTTCTCATCGACTACGGACGTATTTAGGCCACTACGCCAGTAGTCCCAGACGACATCTGGGAATCCAATCCATTGGACCTGCCTCGTCCTCGCCACCATGTACCTATAGTCCCTCATCCATCTAATATCCCGTAGACCGTATTTCGAGCATGGTGTTGTCGGACCCATACGGTTTTCTACTCGAGTCTCGCTCTAATCGGATTCTCCCCGAGAACTCTTTCTCTCTCAACCCGAATGACCCTAGCCGGGATTTGTCTCGAGCAAGAACACATAGGATATTCCTCTCATGACGCCGAGAGTGGATGATCGTCTATCAACACTCAATAGCCCTCGTAAGGTCGACTACCACTCCAATGACCGGTTGTACTAGATCTGTGACAACCAAACCTATAAGTCTCGGTATCAAAGAGTGGAGCACTCATACAGACATCCTTGGTGTCTCAAGTCTAAGGACCAGATACACCACTAGGACTACGGGAATCGTTGTCCGACAATAAGGCATCATCAACCATCCAAAGATTCCGTAAGCGGATCAATCGATGAACTCATTCTCCAATGAGCACTGTATCTTTGTATCCCTAGTGTCCCTACACGAGCGACTATGAGACCACCGCATCCATCATATGGAAGGGTATACAAACACACCGTCTATCCGGTTATCACGATGTCCCTCTCGAGTAACCTATGATCGGGATTAATTAGGATATGTGTTTAAAGGTGATTCGATCTCATTATCGTGATCTTATCACGATCCGATTCCCATTGCACAAATCCAAGGACATCACAATATATATATGCACTTATGCAATAGTTATAAAGTGATATACGCTAAAATATAATAAGCAAAAAGATTCTGTATCAAGTCACACGTGCCATCACTCACGTGATTGGCTTGTTGGGCACCTATAACTAGCAATCTCCCACTTGACCTAAAGCCAATCACCTATGTGTCTGATCCCCATCAGACCCCTGTGACGCTCAAAGACAAAATGAGACAACGGCTTTGTCAGTGGATCTGCAATGTTATCTTCGGATGGAACTCTTTCCACTGCTACATTTCCTCGGTTACGATCTCTTTATAAGTGGAACCTCCTCGAACACTTCGATGACACCGATTCCCTTATTTGAGTAATCACCCCATAGTTGTCGCAATATAAGGAAGTCGACACAGCCTATCTCAGATCGACTCCCAAATCTGTGATGAACTTCTTCACCCAGACTCCCTCCTTTGCTGCATCGATGCAGTAATGTACTCCGCCTCGTGGTCGAGTCAAGAAGTGGTATCTTGCTTGGAACTCTTCCAAAGATAATCGCTCCTCCATTCAAGGTGTACACATACCACGAATTCGACTTGCTATCATCGACATCGACTGAAAACTTGAGTCATTGTAGCCTTCAACCTTAAGGCTATTGCCTCCATATACTAGTAAAAGATCCTTAGTCCTTCTCAAGTACTTAAGGATACACTTTTACTTGGTTTCCAATGCTCCAAGCCCGGATTCGCCGACACTACCGCGTGACACTCAAAGCATACGCTATATCAAGCCTAGTACATAGCATGGCATACATGATAGACCCTATTGCTGAGGCATAAGGTATCATATCCATGTTAAGCCCTTTCTTCGAGAGTCTTTGGGGACATACTGTAGAAAGCGATATCCCATGTCTCATCGGTATGAGACCTCTCTTGGAATTTTCCATGCCAAACCTTTTGACAATAGTTTCTATGTACCTGGACTGGGACAAGCCAAGCATCCTCTTGGATCTATCTCTATAGATTCTAATCCCCAAGATATAAGATGCTTCCCCTAAGTCCTTTATGGAGAAGTGTCTAGATAATCAAGCCTTTACTGTGGATAGCATTCCTATGTCATTCCCAATGATGAGGATGTCATCCACATATAACACCAAAAAGGTGATAGCACTCCCACTTACCTTTTTGTATACACAAGGCTCATCTTCGTTCTTAACGAAGTCATAAGATCTGATTGCCTCATCAAATCTTATGTTCCAACTTCGGGAAGCTTGCTTTAGTCCATAAATGGATCTAAGCAACCTACACACCTTATCTGGGCAGTTCTTGGACACGAATCCCTCAGGTTGCATCATATACACCTCCTCCTCGAGGTTTCCGTCGAGGAATGTGGTTTTCACATCCATCTGCCAGATCTCATAATCATAGTGTGCTGCAATAGCCAATAGAATTCTGATGGATTTTAGCATTGCTACGGTGAGAAAGTTTCGTCGTAGTCAACACCTTGCCTTTGACGATACCCCTTAGCCACTAGCCTTGCTTTATAGGTCTCTACCTTTCCATCTACTCCGATCTTTTTCTTAAAGATCCACTTGCAACCGATGGGTACAATATCTTGGGGGCATCAACTAGGTTCCAAACCTTATTGGAGTACATAGAATCCATCTCGAATTCATGGCTTCTTTCCACTTCCCTGAGTCTATACTCATAATAGCCTCCTCGTGGGTCCTGAGGATCAATATCCTCTACATCCTCTGCTCTAATATGTCCCACATATCTCTCAGGAGGATGGGATACTCTATCGGACCTCAAGTAAAGTTGATACTTGTGTATTAGGTACCAAAACGGACTTCGGGTCTGTAGAGTGGTGCTTGAGCTTGGTTCTCCAACCTTGCTCAATTCTATCATTCTCCCACTGTCTCCGTCAAGAATGTGTTCCTTCTCAAGGAACACTGCTCTCTCTTCTAAAAGACCTTTTGGTCCTCGAGATGAGAGAAATAATACCCACAAGTTTCCTTGGGGTATCCCACAAATTTACATCGCTCGTCCTTGATTCTAACTTATCGGGGTTGTGTCTTCTAACATGGGCAGGGCAGCCCCTGGATCTTAACAACCTTAAGATCAGGGCTTCTTCCCTTTCCATATCTCATATGGTGTACACACTACCGACTTTAGTTGGAACTCTGTTCGTAAGGTAAGCTACTGGTTTCTAGGGCATATCCCCGAATGAGATAGGTAGGTCAGTAAAACTCATCATGGACCGTACCATATCTAATAATGTACGATTTCTCCTTTCGGAGACACCATTGAGTCGAGGTGTATAAGGAGGTGTCCATTGGGATAATATCCCATGGTCCTTAAGGAACTGAGTAAACTCTGTACTTAAGTATTCACCTCCTCGATCTGATCGAAGGGTTTTGATACTCTTTCCAGTCTGGTTCTCCACCTCATTCTTATACTCTCTGAATTTCTCAAAGGCCTCAGACTTGTCCTTCATTAAGTACACATATCCATACCTTGAGAAATCATCAGTAAATATAATGAAGTAGGAGTAACCTCCAATGGCATGAGTTTACATGGGTCCACATACATCACTATGTATGAGTTCCAACAACTCATTGGCTCTCTCTCCAGTTCTACTAAATGGAGATTTGGTTAGTTTTCCATGAATGTAAGGCTCACAAGTTGTATATGACACATAGTCGAATGGATCTAGATATCCATCATTTAGCAACTTTTGAATCCTTCTTTCATGGATGTGACCTAGCCTACAATGCCACAGGTATGCACTGTTCAACTCATCTCGTTTCCTTTTGGACATATTTACATTCATGATATGTGGAGTGGTGTCTAACATAAATAAACCATTATGCAATGTTCCTTTCGTGATGATCTTATCATCTAATAATATCGAACAACCATTGTTCTCAAAAACAAATTTATATCCACTAACTGTTAAACATAAAATAGAGATAATGTTTTTAATAATAGAAGGAACAAAATAACATGCATCTAATGCAATAAAAGCTCCACTAGGCAGATGTAGGGCGACCTCGCCAACAGCTAATACTGAGAACTTTTTTGCTCCATTACCCATCTTGAGGTCCATCTCGCCTCTCTATAGTCTCCTAGGCCTTGCCGAGACCTCCTAACGAATTGCATATATGATAAGCACTACCGGTATCCAATACCCATGTGTTATCATAAGAGTCCCACAAATGGAGACCGATCATGAATGTACCCGAAGCTTAATCAAGCTTTTGTTTTAAGCCTTTCTCAAAAGGTACTCTTTGCGGTTTCTCTTCCAATGCCCATCTTTACCACAAGGGAAGCACTGGCCTTTGTCCTTTGTTGGGTCTTTCTTAGCAACCTTTGCTTTACCTTGTTTGCCCTTGTCCTTTCCCTTCTTAAGGGACCTTTCTTTCCTTTTCTTTTCTCGGTCTCACTAGTGTAGAGAACTGGCTTCTCTTTCTTAATAGTACTCTCTGCCTCCCTCAACATATTGAGGAGCTCTGGGAGAGTCACCTCAAGCTTGTTCATATTAAAATTCATTATGAATTGTGAAAAGGAATCTGGTAGGGACTGAAGCACAATGTCCACACACAAGTTATCCTCTAGGACCATTCCTAGACCTGTGAGTTTCTCTATCCACTCAATCATCTTTAGGACATGGTTCTAAACCGATGTCCCCTCAGTCATCCTAGCGCGGAAAAGGCTCTTGGATATCTCATATCGTTGAGTCCTTCCCTGTTCCTCAAACAATTTTCGGACATGTAGGAGAATGGATCTGGCATCCATCTTTTCATGTTATCTCTGTAACTCTGGAGTCATAGAGCCCAACATATAGCACTGAGCAAGAGTGGAGTCATCAATGTACTTTACGTGCTGAAGCGATCTCATCCTCGCTTGCCTTCTTCTTCGCGTAGGCATCAACTGTATCAAGGGCGTACACGATTTTCTCCGCTGTGAGAACAATTCTCAAGTTACGGAGCCAATCCATATAATTTGGACCAATGAAGGCGGTTGACATCAAGTATGCCACGTAAAGGGATTTGAAAGCGACATTTTCTCAAAATAAAGATGTAGCGAAATGAATAACATGTAGATTTTGCAAGAAATAAACTATCAAGATATGGACTTCTATCTTAATATGGTCCCACTATTTTACTAACGAGTCACGCGACACCCTCAAAGACATGAAACGGAAGTCTCCAAACAGGACTTCTAGTGGGGATCGAGGATCAATCGGCGTCTTAGTGTAATCTCGAGGGACTCGACCAATCACACTAAGCCTAAAAGGTAGGCAACTCTTGCCGATCACAACTCCTTGTGATTCCCGCCCTGTTCGACCTCCGAATCACCATGGCCTCGAGGGACTCGACCAACCATGATGCTCGGTTAAGTCAACACCTTCGTTACAAGATGAGTCCGATTTGATGATATACCCTCGAGGGACTCGACCAAGCATACCATGTCCTCGGTCACCGGTGACATCTCTATGTCGTAAAAAGATAGCGAATCGCCAATATAGGTGAGTCTCGAGGGACTCGACCAACTCAACCTACACCGGAATCTGTTCCTACTCATAACGATGGAAGGCCACGTGGGTCAATCTAATTGCCTCACGTCTACCGACTTAATATTATCGAGAGATGTTTCTATAATTTGGTCTCCTAATATGACATGTCACACATATACATATTTAATATATATCTACATCACATGCAAATATATATACATATCTAGTATGTGTATAAGCAATCACATCAGATGATCATGGACCACAACCTAATATGATTAGGCCCGAGCCAGTAGGCCTAATCACTCACATCAAGATCTATGTGTGCAACGGTGCATCTCCATGCCCTGTGATCGTTCATCTCATCCTCGTCGGTTTCGTCGACATCTTGATGCATCTCCATGCATCACGATCGTCCGTCTCGTGGGTCCCGCTATCGCATCCACGCTCCCGCTGCGCCTCCTCATGTGATTATAACTTAATCATAGGCACGCAGGCCCGACACGCAGATCGAGGGTAGCAACTGTTGCTGCCCTTTCTTGCTTTTGCGTCAACGATTTTGACGTCAAAATTCTTCCTAAACACAACACACGCAGTTCAAAAAACTAATGATTCGCACGAACAACCTGGCTCTGATACCACTGTTGGGAAATCATGGGGGCGACATCTTATGCGCAGCGGAAGAACAAGAAAACAAAAATCCCCGATTCCCAAAAAGATGTTCGTCGTCGTCTGCGAAGATTGGTGCGCAAAAAATCCATGAAAACACAAAACTGCGATAGAGATTGTATTACCTAGGGAGATCGATATCCCCTGTTTCCCTTTACAGATCCTTAGGAGAGGGTGAAGGAGGTCAAGCGTCCTCCTCTCTAGCGGTGATCCACACAGCAGGGGTTAAGGCGACCCTCCTCAAAACTCCAGTGCCTTTGAGGTGGAGAGGGAGAGGAGAATAGGAAAGGCAAGCAAAGACTCTAGCCTATGAGGCATGTGAATCCCTCCTATTTATAGAGATCTCATGTCAAACCCTAATGGGTCCTTCCCTAGTGGGTATTGGATCTGCATCCAATAAGACAAGGGCTCCTCCGTCCGGATATCTCATATCCAACCTCTACTCATCGCAATGCCTACCATATGTGTGTGACCCTCTAGGCCCAATATCGAGCTGGCCGTGAGTCATACCTGTCCGAACTCCTTCTAACTTCAAAGTGAATTATTATCTCTGTAATAATTCACTCGACTCATCGACTCTGGGACGTATTTCTAGGCCACTACTGTAGTAGTCCCAGCACGATCTGAGGGAATCCAATCCATTGGACACATCGTCCTCGCTTACCATGTACCTATAGTCCCTCATCCATCTAATATCCCGTAGACCGTATTTCGAGCATGGTGTTGTCGGACCCATACAGTTTCTACTCGAAGTCTCGCTCTAATCGGATTCTCCCGAGAACTCTTTCTCTCTCAACCCAATGACCCCGGCCGGGGATTTGTCCGAAAAAGAACACATGAGATATTCCTCTCATGACGCCGAGAGTGGATGATCCTCTATCGACACTCAATAGCCCTCGTAAAAGTCGACTACCACTCCCAATGACCAGGTGTACTAGATCTGGGATAGCCAAACCTATAAGTCCGGTATCAAAGAGTGGAGCACTTATACAGGACATCCTTGGTGTCTCAAGTCTAAGGACTAGATACACCACTAGGACTACTGGAATCGTTGTTTTTGACAATAAGGCATCATCAACCATCCAAAGATTCCGTAAAAGCGGATCAATCAATGAACTCATTCTCCAATGAGCACCTGTACTGTATCCCTAGTGTCCCTACACGAGCAGCTATGAGACCAGCTGCATCCATCATATGGAAGGGTATACAGCACACCAGTCTATTCGGTTATCACGATGTCCCTCTCGAGTAACCTATGACCGGGATTATTTAGGATATGTGTTTAAAGGTGAATCGATCTCATTATCGTGATCTCATCACGATCCGATTCCCATTACACAAATCCAAGGACATCACAATATATATATGCATTTATGCAATAGTTATAAAGTGATATACGCCAAAATATAATAAGCAAAAAGATTCTGTATCAAGTCACACGTGCCATCACTCACGTGATTGGCTTGTTGGGCACCTATGACTAGCATGGCACACACTTGAAGTGACTCACGAAGGCATAAGTAGAGTGAAAGAGTAAAAAATCAACCTTTTGGTACATTCTTATGAATTATTTCGAATGAAACCGAGTGAGACCATAGGAGATATGTGCACCCGTTTTACGGATGTCGTCAATGGTCTGAAAGGACTCGATAAAAGTTTTTTGGATTTTGAGCTGGTTAATAAAATTTTAAGATCCCTTCCAAATAGTTGGGACCCTAAAGTCATGACCATCTTAGAGGTCAAAGATTTAAATAACATTCCTCTTGAAGAATTAATTGGGTCACTAATGACCTACGAAATGACATGCAAAGCTCATGAAGAGCATAAGGACACCCTTCCAAAGAACAGGAAGGATATGACACTTAGAACTCAAGAAGACCACTCGAGAGAAAACTCAAATGATGAGGACTTTGACGATGACTTGGCACTTTTAGCAAAAAAATTCAAAAAATTCATTAAAAAAATAGATTTAAAAATGACACTAAAAATAAATTTAAACCCAAGAAAGACCAAGTAATTTTCTATGAATGCAAAAAGCCGGGACACTATAAAAGTGAATGTCCCCAAGCCAAAAAGAGAATACCAAAGAAGAAGGCGCTCAAAGCAACATGGGATGACTCAAGCGCATCCGAAGAAGAGGAGCCCAACACCAAGCTAGGCCCATGTAAGGACTGTGTTGGGCCCAATAAGAGGCCCAAACAGTACCCCAAGAAGTCTCACCATCGTGGCACAGTCTTTGAGATTGTGTTAGGCGGTGGTACCGCCCCTAGCAGGGTGCCACATGGTGGTATCGCTAGTCTAGGCGATGGTACCACCTAGCATAGCACCCCAGGCAGTGGTACTGCCAAACTAGGTGGTGGTACTGCCTAGTGCAATGTCAGTGTCAGACTGACACTAGCGGTGGTACCGTCCGTGCCCGGGAAACCCGGGATGAGATGTTTTTAGGCTCTAAGTTTGAATCAACTTGAAACCTATAAATACCCCTCTCATCCCTGGTTAAAGTATACAAGCACAAAGAGTTTAAAAGTAGAAAAACACTATAGAAATCTCTTAGGAGAATCCTCCTCTAGTCTAAGTGTTAGAATTCTATAAGAGAGGAGTGAGTGCTTGTAAGGGTTGTCTCCTAAACCCGGTAAAAGGAGAAGAGGGGTGTAAGAAGGAGGTTGATTTTCGCCTATTAAAGGAAGATTAATAGTGGATGCCGGTGGCCTCGACGGAGGAGGAATCGGTGGAGTAGATGTAGGTCACGATGACTAAACTACTATAAAATTGACGTGTTCTCTAGTTTACATTTACTTCCTACCATTTATCTTTACTGCAAACCTCTTTAATAACTTACTACTTTCAATACATTTATGAACTCATGTTTCAAGTTAAGCATTTTCGAGTTCGGGTTTTATCGTATGAAAGATTTTTCAAAACCGACGTTTTTATCCGCTGCACTAGTTCACCCCCCCTCTTAGTGCCGACTATGATCCTAATAATTGGTATCAAAGCCTTGTTATTTCTCACTTGGTTTAACACCCAAGAGAAATGGCTCTTTTCGGCTTTCAAGAGGGTCACTCTCTCATTCGTCCTCCTTTTTTCAATGGAACGAACTACACTTATTGGAAAACTCGAATGAGAGTTTTCTTGTTTTCATTGAATCTCAATTTGTAGCATATAGTCGAAAACAGATTTGAAATATCTTCTCTTCCAATGAACAATTAGAATGATTTGGAGAAGAAGATGTTTTCTCTAAATGCAAAGGCTATGAATATCTTATTTTGCGCTTTAGACAAAAATGTATTTAATCGGGTTTCTATGTACGAAATGGCCTTTGATATTTGGCATATTCTCGAAATCACACACGAAGGCACGAATAGAGTTAAAGATTCTAAGATTAACCTTTTAATGCACGATTTTAAACTTTTTCATATAAAACCAAGCGAAACAATTATTGACATGTATACCCGTTTTACGGATGTCGTCAATGGTCTAAAGGCACTTGGTAAAAATTTTTCGAATTTTGAACTCGTTAACAAGATCTTAAGATCACTTTCTAAATCTTGAGAATCGAAAGTAATGGCAATACAAGAAATAAAAGATTTAAATATTTTTCCACTTGAAGAACTTATCGGTTCATTGATGACATATGAAATGGTGCGCAATGCACATGATGAACAAAACCACCTTCCAAAGAACAGGAAGGATTTGGTACTTAGAACAATTGAAGACCACTCGAGTATAAGCTCAAGTAATGGTGAACTTGAACTCACTAAGAAATATAAAAAGTTAATGAAACAAAAATTAAAGAACAAAAAGAACGCAACTACTTGCTTTGAATGCAAGAAGAAGAACACAAATTGGGATGAATCGAGCTCCTCCGAAGATGAGGAGTTAGTCAACAAAGGCGAGGAGGCAAACTATGCCTTAACGGCTTTCGACAATGAGGTAATCAAAATCCCCCTAATTTATTTCAAAATTACATGATGCTTTTCATGATGTATTTTTTTTTTTAGAATAATTATTTTTCTTGAAAATTATATGTGTAATGAAAATGCAAAAAATTAAGAATCATGCTTATCCTTCTAGTAATTTTTTGAAAATGGTCATGAAAATTACATGATAAAGGAACAAAATGTTAGACTTAAATCTAATGCTTAAGATAAATCCTATGAATGTTTTTATGAAGCATTAATGTGTATCATGTTGATTTCCATATTATTTCTCGATTTTTGATTGAAGATGCTTAATGTTTAATGAAATCCTGCTTAATGATTTAATGATGCATAATGATGAAAACATTAAGAGTTTCGATACCATGATTGATGATTTTATTCTATGCATGAGATTTTAAAGTAAGTTATACATGATGATGTTTGTGATTTATTGATCTTGATGATTTTTATGATAAATCTTACACTTTCATTTTAAACGATGATGCATATTTTTGTTTGACATAAAATGACAAAGGCATGCTTATATGAAATCAATCGCTTAAAATGTATCACATAAAAAGGAAAATATGAATCTATTTATGAATTTTGTGAACCATGAAATTGATTTTGATGGTTTGAATTTAATGGGTTTTATCAAAATCACGATCTTAATTTCTCGTGATTTATAACTTGAAATTTTTTATGAATTAAGATCTTATTTTTTGAACTCACGTTTCTTTTTGTCATTTATAAAAAAGAAAAATTATCCAGATGAATCATGAATGTTCTTTCGGTATTTATGAATTGATTATAACTTGAAAGATTTGTTATGAATCAATATTTTTTATTAATCGTTCTCCTATGATTATACTTGTTATCTTCTTAAGAGGAGATTTTCTAAATGAATCTTGATTTTTTCTTGTGAGTTCTTGGATTTATTACTTGAGATTTTTTTTAATCAAGATCTCTTATTTGTACACCTACGATTTTTTCTTGGTATTTTATTTAAAGAAGAGATTTACTATATGAATCATGTCTTTTGGTCTTTAATTGGTCTTATCCTTCATGACATGATTTCTTTGTATTTATGGCTTATATGGCTTGAAATGTTTTGGAATGGTGCATGCAATACTATGATTTTTCCCTTAGATAAAAATGCATGCAACACTATGATTTTTTAAAATAATGTGAAAATCGATAATTATCATTTTCTGAAATAACACTCTAGAATGATGATTTTATATTTTATATACATGATGATTTGGTATTATGCATGCAATACTTTAACTTATGATAATAATACATGCAATGATGAAATATTCATGATAAAATAATTGTTTTGACATTTATGACTTGAATTTTCATCTATGCTATTGTCCTTTGTCATGATTTGAAAATTGATGTAAAGGGTCTTTCCTTCTTTTTGACAATGAGAAAGGAGAAGCAAAACTTGCTAGAAAGCAAATTTACTAGCTTACACAATTCGAAAAGAGACAAACTTGCTAGCTTGCTAATCTAAAACAAAAGTGCTATCTTGCTCTCAACAAGCAAAAACTTGCAACTTACACATTGCAAAAGAAAATCAAATATGCCAACTTGCACATCTCAAAATCGCTGGCTTGCATATTATAAATTTTTTGCTAGCTTACATAATGATAAAACTGAAAATTATGTTTAATATGCAATAATTTGAACTTATATTTCTAAACACATGAGAGTTGGAACTTCTCTTTTTTGTTGATGACAAAGGAGGAGAAGTATGTTGATGTCATGCATGATTTGATCATGACATGTTGCTTGAATTTTTGAATCCAAGAGTTTCTATCAATATGACATATTGATAGGGGGAGTTTATTTAAACTCCGGGAGTTAAGATTAACTCCGTCATCAATTGGGTGTCATCATCAAAATAGGGGAGATTGTTGAATCTTGTATTTTGATGATGAAACCAATTGATAAGTGTTTATGTTTTAATATGCATTTTTAGTGACGTAGGATGCTTCAATCAAGATGAGACAATTAAAGCTAGAAAAATCATGTTGGGCCGGAGGAAAACATGTCAGAAGATTGGACATCGAATCGGTGGATCGGTCGACGTATCGACAGAAGGCTTCGGGCCATGGATTCGGGCATTGGGCCAAGAAGAGCGGATATTGCACTAAGGATATCGGAGTTGTGGAGTCAACTGGCCGATTGAGTAATAGGCCGCAAGAGAGGACGATGTGCCGAAGAATCAAACGAAGCGTCGAGGGACTAATGACATGCTGGACAACATGATTAATGCTTAGTATTAATTATCTAGATCGAAGTGTGTTTTACATGTGCAGAAATAACTATAATAGCAAGGCATGAAGCAAAATGAAGTCCTAGAGTCAAGGACACGACTTCATTGAGAGTTCGAGAGTTCGTTAGAAGTTTGGACATTCATCGAAAGTTCTAGCAAAACCAGTCGAGAAGTCTCGGAGCTTGCTAGAGAAGCTCGTCGGAACTTGCCAAGAAGATTATCGTGAAGTGCAGGAGCTTGTCGAGAGTCTGCCAGAATATTGCCGAGAGATCGTCAGAAGTTCGCCGGAAGAATAGACTTACGGACTTGTTTAGCTCAGATTATGTCTTAGATTTCGTAGTTAGCACATAATTGGGTTTGGATTTGGGCCAAACCAATTAGGGGCCAGTTAAGCCTATGTAAGGACTGTGTTAGGCCCAATAAGAGGCCCAAATAATGGCCCAAGAAGTTTCACCATCGTGACACAATCGTTGAGACTATGTCAGGCAGTGGTATCGCCAGTCTAGGCGGTTGTACCGCCTCTGGCAGGGTGCCAGGCGATGGTACTATCAGACTGGGCGGTGATACCATCTAGTGCAATGTCAGTGTCAGACTGACATTGGCGGTGGTACCGCCCGTGCCCAGGGAACCCGGGATGAGATATTTTTAGGCTCTAAGTTTGAATCAACTTAAAGCCTATAAATACCCCTCTCATCTCTGGTTAAAGTATACAAGTACAAAGAGTTTAAAAGTAGAAAAACACTATAGAAATCTCTTGGGAGAATCCTCCTCTAGTCTAAGTATTAGAATTCTGTAAGAGAGGAGTGAGTGCTTATAAGGGTTGTCTCCTAAACCCAGTAAAAGATGAAGATGGGTGTAAGAAGGAGGTTGAACTTCGCCTATTAAAGGAAGATCGATAGTGGATGTCGGTGGCCTCGACGGAGGAGGAATCGACGGAGTGGATGTAGGTCATGATGACCGAACCACTATAATATTGACGTGTTCTCTAGTTTGCATTTACTTCCTGCCATTTATCTTTACTGCAAACCTCTTTAATAGCTTACTGCCTTCAATACATTTATGAACACGTGTTTCAAGTTAAGCATTTCCGAGTTCGGGTTTTATCGTACAAAAGTTTTTTTCGAAACCGACGTTTTTATCCGCTGCACTAATTCACCCCCCTTCTTAGTGCCGATCCTAATCCTAACATAAGCTGTGTTGACTCATCAGCCATGACACATCTATTCACTAACAATAAGGATCGGGATGTTAAAGGTAGCTAATTACATAAGGATAATAATCAGCCCCAAATATATATATATATATATATATATATATATATATATATATATATATATATATATATATATATATATATATATATATATATATATATATATATCAATATTCTTGTGAATATTTACTAAAGTTTGGAATTACAATCTTATTTTTAAAATTTTTAGTACAATTTCAAGAACAACATTTATCAAATATATAAAATAAGTAAATAATAAATAGATAAAAATAAGATTATTCATGAAAATCTCAAAACCTAATATAGGTTACCAATATGCTTGATGGTCATTGAAGAATGATTAATGATTTAATGATTGATAGTAAGTACCTTGATATTATTCAACTGACTTTAAATATAGTGGCATATTTATTTATTTAGTCCCCAATCAAAAATATTTTTTTATATTTAGAAAAAAAAATAGAATGTTCTTTTATCCGACACAATATCTAAAGGTTGGATTTTCATCCGGTAGGAATAAAAAAAAAGAACATGTTTCATTTTGGATGAATTCTGAAAAAAAGAAATGCATTTTCACAAAGGTATTCCTTTTTCACACAGTGAATTAGGCTAATTCCTTAGTTATAATATCTTAAATAGATTTATAATATTTTGATAATGTATCAAAAATATTATAAGCTTACTAAGAAAATGCTATATCTCGTAGATTGAGCCATCGATGGTGTCACTGCCTGACCTAACTTTTGGGTCACTGAATGAGCCTTTCTCTTGGCCCAAAATAGCCCCATTTTAGGCCCAATTGGCTCCTAATTGAGTTAGCTTAATTATATTCTAAACCGACTCAATTAGACTATAAACTAACTCGATCTAGCCATAATCAATTATAAGCGAATCTTTGTTGTTCGACATGTCATTGGTTCATCCGGGGCTTCGTCTAATCATTGGGTGTATTGTCCTCTCTTTCGGTGTATTGCTCAATCAATATGTTGTCTTTTCGCAACATCTGATCTTCTTAGCACAAAGTCTAATCTTCTTGGCCCGATGCTCGAATTCATGGCACAAAGCCTTCTACCGATACGTCGACCGATCCTCCGGCCCGACTTCCAATCATCTGACATGTTTGCTTCAGCCAAACGTCTAATTCGTCTTGCTTTAATCAATTTACCTTTTCTGATCGAAGTTAGCCCTGTGTTACTCAAAACGCTCATTAGATCACAAACACATCAATTGATTTCATTATTAAAGTTTGAGATTCAATAGCAAGGTCACCCTACATTTGCCTAGTGAAGCTATTATTGCATTGGATGTATGCTATTTTGTTCCTTCTATTATCAAAAATATTATTTACATTTCATGTTTGACAGTTAGTGGATATAAATTAGTTTTTGAGAACAATGATTGTTCAATATTATTAGATGAAGAGATCATCATGAGAGGATCATTGCATAATGGTTTGTTTATGCTAACAACTGCTCCACATATCATGAATATAAGTGTATCCAAGAGGAAATGAGATGAGGTGAACAATGCATACTTGTGGCATTGTAGGCTAGGTCACTTCCATGAGGGAAGGATCCAAAAGTTATTAAAGGGTGGATGTCTAGATCAATTCGACTATGAGTCATATATAACTTATGAGCTTTGCCTTTATGAAAAACTGACCAACTCTCCTTTTTGTGGAACTAGAGAGAGAGCCACTGAGCTGTTGGAACTCATACATAGTTGATGTATGTGGACCTATATCAACTCATGCCATATGTGGTTACTCCTACTTTATTACTTTTATTGATGATTTCTCAAGGTATGGAAATGTGTACCTGATAAAGTATAAGTCTGAGGCCTTTGAGAAATTCAAAAAGTATAAGAATGAAGTGGAGAACCAGACTGGAAAGAGTATCAAGACTCTTTGATTGGATCGAGGAGGTGAGTACTTAAGTACGGAGTTCACCCAATTCCTTAAGGACCATGTGATTCTAGCCCAATGGACACCTCCTTATATATCTCAGTTCAATGGCGTATTTAAAAAGAGGAATCATACACTATTAGACATGGTGCGGTCCATGATAAGTTTCGCTAACTTACCCATCTCATTTTGGTGATACACCATAGAGATCGCAGCTTACCTTCTGAACAAAGTTCCAACTAAGTCGGTAGTGTCAACACCATATAAGATTTGAAAAGGAAAAAAACTCAATCTAAAGTATGTTAAGATTTGGGGCTCCCCTGCCCACGATAAAAGACACAACTCCAATAAGTTGGAATCGAGGATGGAGCGGTGCAAGTTCTTGTGATACGCTAAGGAAACTTGTGGGTATTATTTCTATCATCCTAAGGACCAAAAGGTCTTTGTAGCTAAGAGAGCAGTGTTCCTTGAGAAGGAACACATTCTTGGTGGAGATAGTGGGAGCATGATAGAGTTGAGCGAGGTTGGAGAACCTAACTCAAGCATCACTCCACAGCCTGAGTCTGTCTATGTACCTAGCACACAAGTTCCAACTTTACGTAGGTCCAAAAAAATGTCATATCCTCCAAAGATATATGTGAGACATATTAGAGGAGAGGATATTGAGGATATTGACCCTCAGTCCTACAAGAGGCTATTACGAGTATAGACTCTAGGAAGTGATAAGAAGCCATGAATTCTGAGATGGATTCCATGTACTCCAACAAGGTTTGGAACCTAGTTGATGCACCTGAGAGTATTGTACCCATTAGTTGTAAGTGGATCTTCAAGAAGAAGATCGGAGTAGATGGAAAGGTAGAGACCTATAAAGCAAGGCTAGTGACTAAGGGGTATTATCAGAGGCAAGGTGTTGACTATGATGAAACCTTCTCACCCGTAAACATACTAAAATCAATTCGAATTCTATTGGCTATTGCAGTACATTATGATTATGAGATCTGACAGATGGATGTGAAAACTGCATTCCTAAATGGCAACCTCGAGAATGAGGTGTATATGATGCAGCCTGAGGGATTCGTGTCCAAGGACTGCCCAGATAAGGTGTGCAGGTTGCTTAGGTCCATTTATGGACTAAAGCAAGCTTTCCAAAGTTGGAACATAAGATTTGATGAGGCAATCAGATCTTATGAATTCGTTAAGAATGAAGATGAGCCTTATAACAGGAAGGTAAGCGGGAGTGCTATCACCTTCTTAGTGTTATATATGGATGACATCCTAATCATTGGGAATGAGGTATGAATGTTCTCCACAATAAAGGCTTGGTTATCTAGACACTTCTCTATAAAGAACTTAGGGGAAGCATCC
The DNA here is from genome assembly GCA_900464855.2 of Musa schizocarpa. Taxonomy (NCBI): domain Eukaryota; kingdom Viridiplantae; phylum Streptophyta; class Magnoliopsida; order Zingiberales; family Musaceae; genus Musa; species Musa schizocarpa. The sequence goes on along the minus strand of LS990916.1, from coordinate 15,249,242 downwards.
TATATCTTGGGGATTCGGATCTATATAGATAGATCCAAGAGGATGCTTGGCTTATCCCGGCCCAAGTACATAGACACCATTGTCAAAAGGTTTGGTATGAAAAAATTCAAGAGAGGTCTTACACCGATGAGACATAAGATATCATTTTCTAGGTGTATATCACCGAAGACTTCTAAAGAAATGGTAAACATGAATATGATACCCTATGCCTCAGTGATAGGGTCTATCATATATGTCATTCTATATACCAGGCTTGATATAGCACATCTTCTGAGTGTCACGAGCAGGTATCGAGCGGATCCAATCTTAGAGAACTAGAAAGCAATAAAGTGTATCCTTAAGTACTTGAGAAGGACTAAGGATCTTTTATTGATATATGAAGGTAATAGCCTTAGGGTTGAAAGCTATATGGACTCGAGTTTCTAGTCCGATGTTGATGATAACAAGTCAAACTCAGGATATGTGTACACCCTAAATGGAGGAGCAGTATACTAGAAGAGTTTCAGGCAAGATACTACTACTGACTTGACCACAAAGACAGAGTATATTGCTACAGCAGAGGCAACAAAGGAGGTAGTTTGGATGAAGAAGTTTATCACAGATCTAGGAGTCATGCCAGGCAACGAGGAGCCGATTCCCTTATATTGTGACAACAATGAGGCGATTTCTCAAATGAGGGAACTCGGGTCTCATCAGAAGTGTTCTTAGGAGGTTCTAGCTTATTAGAGAGATCGTGACCCGAGGAGATATAGTAGTGAAAAGAGTTCCGTCCGAAGATAACATCGCAGATCCACTGACAAAGTCATTGTCTCAAATTGTCTTTGAGCATCACAGGGGTCTGATGGGGATCAGAAACATAGGTGATTGGCTTTAGGTCAAGTGGGAGATTGCTAGTCATAGATGTCATGCAAGCCAATCATGTGAGTGATGGCATGTGTTGTTGGGAAATCCTAGGGGCGATATCATATGTGCAGCGGAAGACAAGAAAAACAAAATCCCCGATTCCCAAAGAGATGTTCGTTATGGTGCGAAGATTGGTACGCAAAAAATCCGCGAAACATGAAACTGCGTATAGAGTAGATTGTGTTACCTAGGGAGATCGTATATCCCTGTTTCCTTGCAGATCCTTAGGAGAGGGTGAAGGAGGTCAAGCGTCCTCCTCTCTAGCAGTGATCCACACAGTAGGGTTGCGATGACGCTCCTCAAAACTCCAGACCTACTCTGAGGTAGAGATGGAGAGGAGAATAGGAAAAGGCAAACAAAAGCTCTCTAGCCCATGGGGCTCTGAATCCCTCCTATTTATAGAGGTCCCCTGTCAAACCCTAATGGGTCCTCCCCTAGTAGGTATTGGATCTGCATCCAATAAGACAAGGCTCCGCGGCCGATATCTCATATCCGGAACCTCTATTCATCATAATGCCTACCATATGTGTGTGACCCTCTGGGCCCAATATCGAAGCTGGCCGTGAGTCATACCTGTCCGAAACTCCTTCTTCAACTTCAGGTGAATTATTATCTCTGTAATAATTCACTTGACTCATCGACCTTCTGGACGTGTCACTAGGCCACTCTGAAGTCCCCCAACGATACAAAGGGAATTCAATCCATTGGACTGTGCGTCCTCGATTCTGGTGTACCTATAGTCCCTCATCCATCTAATATACTAGAGACCAGTATATCGAGCATGGTGTTGTCGGACCCACATGGTTTCTTCTCAGTCTCGCTCTAATCGATTCTCCTAGAGAACTCTTTCTCTCTTAACCGAATGACCTTGGCGGGGATTTGTCGAGCAAGAACACATGGGATATTCCTCTCATGACGCCGAGAGTGGATGATCCTCTATCGATACTCAATAGCCCTCGTAGGGTCACTACCACTCTCGATGACCCGGTTGTACTAGATGCGGGACAACCAAACCTATAAATCACGGTATCAAAAGGTGGAGCACTCATACAGGACATCCTTGGTGTCTCAAGTCTAAGGACCAGATACACCACTAGGACTATGGAATCACTGTCTGACAATAAGGCATCATCAACCATCCATCATTCCGTAAGCGGATCAATCAATGAACTCATTCTCCAATGAGCACTTGTACTGTATCCCTAGTGTCCCTACACAAGCAGCTATGAGACCAAGTGCATCCATCATATGGACGGGTATACAACACACCAGTCTATCCGGTTATCACGATATCCCTCTCAAGTAACCTATGACCGGGATTATTTAGGATATGTGTTTAAAGGTGAATCGATCTCACTATCGTGATCTCATCACGATCTGATTCCCATTGCACAAATCCAAGGACATCACAATATATGTATGCATTTATGCAATAGTTATAAAGTGATATATGCCATAATATAATAAGCAAAAAGATTCTATATTAAGTCACACGTGCCATCACTCACGTGATTGGCTTGCTGGGCACCTATGACTAGCGTGTGTGACTTGACATGCAGTCTTTTTGCTTATTATTATTATTTGATATTTTATCACTTTATATTGTTTGTTGCTTAAATATATTGTGATGTCCATGGATCTATGCAATAGAAATTGGATCATGATGAGATCAAGATAATGAGACCGATTCACCTTTAAACACAGATCCTAAATAATCCTGGTCATAGGTTACTCGAGAGGGACATCGAGATAATCGGACAGACTATGGTACATTATACCCGTCCATATGATAGATAAAGCTGGTCTTATAGTTGCTTTTGTGAGGCGACTAGGGATACAGTGTAGGTGCTCATTGGAGAATGAGTTCATTAATTGATCCGCTTATGGAATGCTAGATGGTTGATGATGCCTTATTGTCAAACAACGATTTTGTAGTCCTAGTGGTGTATATGGTCCTTAGACTTGAGACACCAAGGATGTCCTGTATGAGTACTCCACTCTTTGATATTAGACTTATAGGTCTGCAGGTTCCATATCTAGCACAGCTGGTCATTGGGAGTGGTAGCCAACCTTACAAGGACTATTGAATGTCGATAGAGGATCATCTACTCTCGGTGTCATGAAAGGAATATCCCATGTATTCTTGCTTAGACAAATCCCTGGCCATGGTCATTCAGATTGAGAGAGAAAGAGTTCTCCAAGAGAATTTAATTAGAGCAAGACTCGATTAGAAACCATATGGATCTAACAACACTATGCCCGATACACTATCTCTGGGATATTTGATGGATAGGGGACTATAGGTACATGGTAACTAAGTATATATAGGTCCAATGGATTAGATTCCCCTGTATCATCTGTGGACTACGGTGTAGTGGCTTAGTACGTCCGTAGTCGATGAGTCGAGTGAATTATTATGGAGATAATAATTCACTAAGTCAAAAAGAGTTTTGACAGGTATGACTCATGGATAGCTCAATATTGGGTCTAGAAGGTTACACACATATAGTGGCATTGCGATGAGTAGAGGTTCGGATACGCGATATCCGTTGGAGCCCCTATCTTATTGGATATCGAATAAGCCCCTAAATTATTGGATCCTATGGATGAGATCTAATAAGAGCCCATGAGAGATTATTGGATAGAGATCCACTAATCTAAGAGGCTTGGATAGTTGGATGAAGATTCAATACCTAATAGGACAAGATCCATTAGGGTTAAGTTGATAGGAGACCTCTATAAATAGGAGGGAATCAGTGGTTCATAGGCAAGAGCTTTTTGGTTGACTCTCCTATTCTCCTCCCTCTCTCCACCTCAAATAGCAGGCCTGATGTTTTGAGGAGCATCGTCGCAGCCTTACTGTGTAGATCATTACTAGAGAGGAGGACGCTTGACCTCCTTTACCCTCTCTTAGAAATCTATAGGGATTCAAGGATATACGATCTCTCTAGGTGACATAATCTATCCTATATGCAGTTTTAAGTTTCACGGATTTTGCACACCAATCTTCGTACGATGATGAACACATAGTTGGGAATTTTGGGATTTTGTTTTTATGTTCTTTAGTTGGGCATGTGATGTCGTCCTGCAGATTTCCCAACAGTACCACCCAGGCTTAGTCTCCGAGATTGTCAAACGGTAGTACCACCCAAACATAGTCTCCCAAGCGGTGGTACTGCCAAATTGAGTGGTGGCACCATCTAGTGTTAGTGCAGTAGGCGGTGGTACCGCCCAACGTAGGCGGTGGTACTGCTAGTACCCTAAAAACCGGGGATGTGACACTTTTAAGCTCCAAGTTTGAATCTGCTAGTCATAGGTGCCCAACAAGCCAATCACGTGAGTGATGGCACGTGTGACTTGACACATAATCTTTTTACTGATTATATTTTGATATTTGTCAATTTATATTGATTATTGTATATATACATATATATATATATATTGTGATGCCCTTGGATCTGTGCAATGGAAATCAGATCCTGATGAGATCATGATAATGAGACCGATTCGCCTTTAAACACAGATCCTAAATAATCCTAGTCATAGGTTACTCGAGAGAGACATCGAGATAACCTGACAGATTGATATGTTGTATACTCGTCTATATGATGGATGTAGTTGGTTTCATAGCTGCTCATGTAGGGACACTAGGGATATAGTACAGGTGCTCATTGGAGAATGAGTTCACTAATTGATCCACTTACGGAATGCTGGATGGCTGATGATACCTTATTGTCAAACAATGATTCCGTAGTCCCAGTGGTGTATCTGGTTCTTAGACTTGAGACACCAAGGATGCCTTGTATGAGTACTCCACTCTTTGATAACATACTTATAGGTTTGGATGTCCAAGATCTAGTACAGTCGGTCATTGGGAGTGATAGTCAATCTTACGAGGGCTATTGAGTATCGATAAAGGATCATCCACTCTCGGTATTATGAGACGAATATCTCATGTGTTCCTGCTCAAACAAATCCATGGCCATGGTCATTCGGATTGAGAGAGAAAGAATTCTCCGGAAGAATCCAATTAGAGCAAGACTCGAGTAGAAACCGTATGGGTTTGGCAACACCATGCCTAGTATATAGTCTTTGGGATATTAGATAGATGAGGGACTATAGGTACATGGTAACTGAGGACAGACATATCCAATGGATTGGATTCCCTAAGATCGTTTGGGGACCGTGACATAGTAGCCTAGTATGTCCGTAGTCAATGAGTCGAGTGAATTATTATGAAGATAATGATTCATTGAACTAGAAGGAGTTTTACAGGTATGACTCACGGCCAGCTCGGTATTAGGCCTAGAGGGTCACACACATATGATACGCATTATGATGAGTAGAGGATCAAATATGAGATATCCGCCAGAGCCCCTATCTTATTAGATATCCAATAAGCCCCTGAATTATTGGATCATATGGACGAGATCCAATAAAAGCCCATGAGAGATTATTTGATAGAGATCCACTAATCTAAGAGGCTTGGGTAGTTGGATGAAGATCTAATACCCAATAGGGGAGGATCCATTAGGGTTAAGTTGATAGGTGACCTCTATAAATAGGACGAATTCAGTGATTCATAGGCTAGAGCCTTTGCTTACCTCTCCTATTCTCTTCCCCCCTCTCCATCTCAAAGTAGGCTTGGAGTTTTGAGGAGCGTCATCATAGCCCTACTGTGTGGATCACCGCTAGAGAGGAGAGCGCTTGACCTCCTTCACCCTCTCCTAGAGATATATAAGGATTCAGGGATATACAATCTCCCTAGGTAACACAAACTACTCTATATACAGTTTTAAGTTTCATGAATTTTTGTGTACCAATCTTGGCACAATGACAAACAAATCTTTAAGAAATTAGGGATTTTGTTTCCTATTTTTCCGTTAAGAATATAATGTCACCCCCAAGATTTCCCAACAGTTGTATTAGAGCTAAGTTGTTTGTGCGATAGATTGGTTTTGAACTGCGTGTGTTGTGTTTTGGAGAAGATTTTAGCATCAAAATTGTTGATGGAAAAGGAGAGAAAGGGTAGTAATTGTTGCTGCCCTTACTGTGATCGATGATGGCAGCCTTGCTACCATCTTCATGCAAGCAAGCTGCTTGTGCATAGTTGCAACCACAAGCGATGGCACCCGCGGGTGCTACCTGCGAGCACAGTGCCCACAGCGATACTCGCTCGCGGGTGAGTGGCCCGTAGAGGTGATTACCACCTGCAGCGCCGACTATAGGGGCAACCTGCCCTCGAGGGCAGCTCCTGCGGGTGGTTTAGTGCTCTCAAGAAGGGGGCGTCGCCCGTGGGGGCAGCGCCACCAGTGGGCACAACGCTCACGCGGTGCCGCCCGGGGGCACAACACTCACGAGGTGCCGCTTGTGGGCAGAGTGCCCGCCCTCGGGCACAGTGCTCATGGGGTGCAGCGCCGCCCGCGGGGGCGCCCACCCGAGGGGCGGATAAAAGATAGTTTTGCCCCTCAGAATTTCAGAAATTCTAGATTATGTCATTTTGTCGAAATTATAAAAATGCCCCTCAAAATTTAAAAAATTCACTACATGTCCCTGATTTCAAAAAATATTAATTGATTAAAATATTTAATTGATTATTATTTTTATTATTATCTAGTAGTTCTACATGATGATGATTTATACATATGATGCATAATGTGTGGACGGATGATCATGGACCGTGTGATGTGTGTATTTGTGATTATTATTATTGGAGCCTACGAGCCTCCATTATATTTCTCATTTATTGTTGGGCCTGCGTGCCTATGATTAAGTTGTAATCATACAAGGAGGCATAGCGGGAGCATGGAAGCGATAGCGGAACCCACGAGACGGACGATCGCGATGCATGGAGATGCATCGAGATGTCGATGGAACTGACGAGGATGAGATGGACGATCATAGGGCATATAGATGCACCACTACACACATAGATATTGATGCAAGTGATTAGGTCCACTAGCTCGGGCCTAATAACATTAGGTTGTGGTCCATGATCATTTGGTGTGGTTGCTTATACACCTACTATATATGTATATATATTTGTATATGATGTAGATATATATTAAATATGTATATATGTGACATGCCATATTAGGAGACCAAATCGTAGAAACGCCTCGCTTGATAATATTAAGTCAGTAAACGTGAGGTAATTAGATTGACCCACGTGGCCTTCCATTGTTATAGATAGGGACTGATTCCCGGTATAGGTTGAGTTGGTCGAGTCCCTCGAGGCTCACCTACATTGCGATTTGCTATCTTGCCTATGATATAGAGATGTCACCGGTGACCTGAGGACATGGTATGCTTGGTTGAGTCCCTCAAGGGTATATCATCGAATCATACTTATCTTGTAATGATGGTATTGACTTAACCGAACATCATGGTTGGTCGAGTCCCTCAAGACCATGGTGATTCGGAGGCTGAATAGGATATGAATCACAAGGAGTTGTGATCGGCAAGAGTTGCCTACCTTTCGGGCTTAGTGTGATTGGTTGAGTCCCTCGAGGTTACACCAAGACGCTGATTGAATCCTGATCCCCACTAGAAGTCTGTCGGAGACTTTCTTTTCATGTGCTGAGGGTGTCGCTTGACTCGCCAATAAAATAGTGGGAGCATATTAAGATAGAAGTCCATATCTTGATTATTTATTTTTGTAAAATCTGTATATTATTTATTTCTGCTGCATCTTTATTTTCAGAAAATGTCACTTTCAAATTCCTTATGTGACATACTAGATGTCAACCACCTCACTAGTCCAAATTATACGGATTGGCTTCGCAACTTGAGAATTGTTCTCATGGTAGAGAAAATTACGTACGTCCTTGATATAGTGATGATGCCTATGCCCGAGGAAGGGGCAAGTGATGTTGAGATCGCTCGCTATGTGAAATACATTGATGACTCCACTCTTGCTCAGTATTACATGTTGGGCTCTATGACTCCTGAGTTACAAAGACAACATAAAAAGATGGATGCCAGATCCATACTATTACATGTCCGCAAACTGTTTAAGGAATAGGGAAGGACTTAGCGATATGATATCCAAGAGCCTCTTCCGAGCTATGATGACTAAGGGGACACCAGTTCAGAACCATGTCCTAAAAATGATTGAGTGGATAGAGAAACCCATAGGTCTAGGAATGGTCATAGAGGATAACTTGTGTGTGGACATTGTGTTTCAGTCCCTACTAGATTCCTTTTCATAGTTCATAATAAATTTTAATATAAATAAGCTTGAGGTGACTCTCCCAAAGCTCCTCAATATGTTGAGAGAGGCAGAGAGCACTATCAAGAAAGAGAAGCCAATTCTCTACACTGGTGAGACTAGAAAGAAAATGAAAGCAAAAAAATCCCTTAAGATAGGCAAGGGTAAGGGCATGGGCAGACTAGGCAAAGCAAAGGTTGTTAAGAAAAACCTGGCAAAGGATAAAGGCCAATGCTTCCACTGTGGCAAAGATGGGCACTGGAAGAGGAACTGCAAAGAGTACCTTGCAGAGAGGGCGAAACAAAAACTTAGAGAAGCTTCAGGTACATTCATGACCAGTCTCCATTTGTTAGACTCTTATGATAACACATAGGTATTGGATACCGGTAGTGCTTATCATATATGCAATTCATTGTAGATTCTAGCAAAGCCTAGGAGATTGGCGAGAGGTGAGATGGACCTCAAGATGGGCAATGGAACGAAAGTTGCTGCAGTTGCTATTAGCAAGGTCACCCTACATCTGCTTGGTGGAGCTATTATTGCATTAGATGCATGTTATTTTGTTCCTTCTATTATCAAAAACATTATCTCCATTTCATGCATGGAATGATGTATTGAATGATTTGATTATGCATGATTTTATGATGATGTGTTACAAATATTGATGATTAAATTTGCTTTGACTTGAATTTAATTTGAATTCTAAAGTTCTATCAATATGACATATTGATAAGGGGGTTTAAGGTTAACTACGTCATCAATTAGTTATCATTATAAAAAATGGAGAGATTATTGAATCTCATATTTTGATGATGAAACTAATTGATAGTATTTATGATTTGATCTACATTTTGAGTGATGCAAGAAGCTTCGATCAGGGACAAACAAATAAAGCAGGAAGAATCATGTTAGGCCGGATAAAAATATGTCAAAAGATTAGACGTCGCACCGAAAGATCGATCGACATATCGATAGAAGGCTTCGGGCCATGAGTTTGTGCATCAAGCCAAGAAGAGTGGATTTTGCATTAAGGAAATCAGAGTTACAGAGGTCAACTGGCCGATTGAGCAGTAGGCCGCAAGAGAGGACGATGCACTGAAGAATCAAACGAAGCATCGATGAACCAATGACATGTTGGACAACATTTGATTAGCTTAGTAATAATTATCTAGATTGAAGTGGGCTTTAAGTATGCAAGATTAACTATGATAGCAAGGCATAAAGTAAAATGAAGTCCCGAAGTCAAGAACGCGATTTCGTTAGGAGTCTGAGAGTTCGTCGGAAGTCCAAACGTTCATCAGAAGTTCTGCCAGAATTAACCGAGAAGTCCAAGAGCTTACCAAAGAAGCTCATCATAACTTGCAAAGAAGCTTATCATGAAATCCAAGAGCTTGCCGAAAGTCCGCTGGAACATTACCGAGAGATCGTATGAAGTTCGTCGGAAGATCCCTGGAAGCTTGTCTGAAGAAACCTAGACTAATCGGATTCATTTGCTTAGTGTATGTCTTAAAATTCATAGTTAGCACATAATTGGGTTGGAATTGGGCCAACTTAATTAGGGGCAAACTAGGCCCAAGATTAGGTTGTGTTAGGCCAAGTGCAAGGCCCAAACAGTGACCCAATAGGTGGCACCATCATGGCACAATCTCTGAGACTGTGCCAAGCGGTGGTACCGCTAGTTTGGGCAGTGGTACCACCTAGACTCAATCTCTGAGACTGTTAGGCGGTGGTATCGCTAGTTTGGGTAATGGTACCACTTAGACATAATCTCCCAAGCGATGGTACTGCCATACTAGGTGGTGGTACCGCCCAATGTTAGTGCTACAGACGGTGGTACCACCCAGCATAGGCAGTGGTACCGCTAGGACCCGAAAAATCCAGGATCAGATCTTTTTAGGCTCCAAGTTTGAATCTACTTAAGGCCTATAAATACTCCTCTCATCCCTAGTTAACATACACAAGAATTAAGAGCAAAATAAAAGAAAAACGCTATTGTAATCTTGTAAGAAACTCCTCTCAAAGCTCGAAGTGTCAGTGTAGTTTGAGAGAGGAGTAAGGGGGTTGTAAAGGTTCTCTCCTAAACCTATCAAAAGGAGAATCAAGTTGTAAGGGTGGTTAATCTTCGCCCACTGAAGGAAGATCATCAGTGGATGCTAGTAGCCTTGACGGAGGAGGAATCAGTGGAGTGGATGTAGGTTACGACGATCGAACCATTATAAAATGGTTTGCATTTCTATTTTGCTATTTATCTTTATTGCAAACTGATTTACTTCCTCACTACTTTTGTGCACACCCTTCCGTATACTTTCAAAGTTAATATCTTTCCGAAACAGGTTTTATCGTACGAAGATTTTTCGAACCGACATAATTTTTACCGTTGCACTAATTTACCCCCCTTCTTAGTGCTGACTTGTTCCTAATAAGAAGGTGGTTGGTCTTCGCCTATTGAAGGAAGATCGCTACTGGGTGCCAGTGGCCTCGACGAAAGAGAAATCGAGAGTGGATGTAGGTCACGACGATCGAAATATTATAAAACTCGGTTTGTATTTCTATTTGTGCAATTTCCTTTACTGCGCCTTACTTGCTTACTACTTTCACTATGCTTCCATATATTTTCAAGTTAAACTCACATTTCTGATACAAGCTTTTATCGAACGAAAGATTTTTTAACCGACATTGTTTTTATCCACTGCACTAATTCACCCCACCTCTTAGTACCGACTTGATTCTAATAATTGGTATCAGAGCCATGTTCTTTTCTCATTTGGTTTAACACCCAAGAGAAATAGCTCTTTTCTACTTTCAAAAGGGTCACTCTATCATTTATTCTCCACTATTCAATGGGACGGACTATACTTATTAGAAAACTTGAATGAGAGTTTTATTTTTTTTTATGAATTTGAATTTATAGAATATTATCGAAAGCGGTTTTTAAAAGTCTTCTACTCTAATGAATGAATGAAATGATTTGGAAAAGAAAAGTTTTTCCTTAAATGCTAGAGCTATGAATATTTTATTTTACGCTTTAGATAAAAATGAATTCAATCGAGTTTCTATTTATGAAACGACTTTTGACATATGACATACACTTGAAATCACACACAAAGGTAATAATAAAGTTAAAGATTTAAAAATTAATTTTTTGTTACATGATTTTGAATTATTTTGGATGAAACTAAGTGAGACCATTGGAGACATGTACACGTGATTTATGGATGTTGTCAATAGTCTAAAAGCGCTTGGTAAAAGTTTTTCTAACTTTGAACTCGTTAACAAAATATTGAGATCCCTTCTAAAGAGTTGGGACCCTAAGTAATGGCCACTCAAGAGGCCAAGAATTTGAACTATTTTCTACTTGAAAAACTTATTAGGTCTTTAATGACCCATGAAATGAGTTGTATGGCATAAAACAAATATGAGAACAACCTTCCAAAGAACAAGAAGGATTTGACATTTTGAACAATAGAATACCACTTGAGCTATAACTAAGTGATGATGATGATGATGACTTTGAATTTCTCACTATAAAATTTAAAAAGTTCATGAAATAAGAATTAAAGAATAAAAGTGAACTTAAAAAGAAGTTTCCAAAGAAGAAGAAAGTATTCAAGGTAACTTGGGACGAATCGAGTTCATCCGAAGACGAAGAGCAAACCAACAAGGGCAAGGTGACGAACTGCGCTTTGACGGCTTTCGTCAACCAGGCAAGCGACTCAATCGAATCTCTTTTTTCTTACTATGAAATTACTTAATGCTTTTCATGATTAGTTTTAAATATATATACATATATATATATATATATATATATATATATATATATATATATATATATATATATATTATGCAATTGCATGTTTTGTAATAATTCTTGCACATCAAATAAGATTAATTCCTTCTATGTTATAAGAAACAATTATGTGTATCTTCATAATTTTGTATTGCTTTTCTATTTTAAACAAGATGGATGGTTTTTATATGAAATACTTGAGCATACTTATATGAAATCAATCACATAAAATGAAACACATAAAAAAGAAAAATATATTATCATTGGAATTAAAATGATAAATCAAATCTCTTGTTTAAAGAAGCCTTAGGTTTAATGTGTTATATTTTTTTTCATGATGATTTTTAGGATAAAATTTATTTTTCGGTCTTAAACAATGATGCATGTTTTGATTTAGCATAAAAAACTTGGGCAAGCTTGTGAGAAATAAATCAAACAAAAAAAGGGAGGAAAATATATTTCTTAAGAATTTCTCAATCCCTATCTTATCAAGTTTTCAAAAAGGAGATTGATGAATCTATTTGTATGAATTTCTTGGACTATGAAAAAGATTTTGATGATTTGATGATTTGAATTTAAATGTGATTTTTCTAATCAAATCATGAACTTTCTCTTCAGATATCTTCTATTTTATATGAATCAAGATCTCTTCTTTATTCTTCTATGTTTCTTCTTACCATTTACTAAAGAGGAGATTTTCTATATAAAACATAAGATTTTTTATGCATGAATTGAAATCATTTTTTCTTATGTTTCTTTTTGCGATTTACTAAAGAGTATCTTTTTCAGAATTCATGACTTAAAACTTCTTTTGAACATATTTTACCATTTGATCTCCTAAGATTTCCTTTTGATTATTTAAGAGGAGATTTGTCAAAATGAATCATGTCTTTTGGTATTCATATATTCTCATCTTTCATGATATGATTTGTATAATTTCTTATATTCATGAAGTATATCTCATCACCAAAATTTTCTTGATATCTTCTTGTGATGACTTGAATATTTACACCTTTGTGCTATTCCCCTCTTTTTGCCTATGACAAAAGAGGAGAAAGAATTGCTAGTGTGCACATCTCAAGAAAAGCATATTACTAAGAAAGACAAAACTTGTAAGCTTGCACATTGAGGGAGATAGTTTTGCTAGCTTAGATAAATTGGTGTAAAACTTACTTGACATGCCTTCAAACACTTGCATTGTTGAATGATTCTCCTTTTTGCCTATGACAAAGAGGGAGAAAATAAATGATGAATGTTTAGTATCAACAATCATGAAGTAATAAATGTTTAAAAATATTGATTTAATGTTTGGTATCATGAATACTTTAGTATTATGCATGGGAGAAATTATGAATGTTTGGTATCATAATCAAAATATTGATTTAATGCATGAAGTAATAAATGCTTAAAAATTTTAATGTCTTAGCATCATGAATGTTATGCCCAAAATGATATATCATGAATGTTTGAGTATTATGTATGATATGCCTATAGTGATAATTGATTTATTTGTGGTATCATGCATGAAGTAAGGATGAAATATAAGGTTTTGAAATTATGCATGTTTTAATTTGAAACTATAATGATGCACAAACATATTGAAATAAGATTTATAATTTACCTTTGTTATGATTTGGAAATTGATGTAAAGGGAAAAGAATTACAAAATTGTTTTCTTCCCTTCTTTTTGGCAATGACAAAGGGGGAGAAAAGTTGTTAACTTGCGCATAACAAAGAAAAGCAAAAGCTGCTAGTTTGCACATCATAAAGAGAAGCAAAAAAGCTTGCTCATCTCAAAAGTGTAAAATTTTACTAACTTTCATATGTGTAAAATTTGCTAGCGTGCATGCTCTAAAATGATATAAAATTACTAGCTTGTACTTCTCAAAAGAGAAGAAAGAACTTGCTATCTTGAACATCATCAAGAATTGCTAGCTTCAAAAATTTATAATCTTACACATCTTTAAAATTATGATGATTTGGTGATTATGCATGTTGTAAAGTGATGAAAAATTTGCTAGCTTGTATGTTGTAAAACTTGCATATCTCAAAAACTTAATAGTTGCACTTCTCCTTTTCGTTGATGATAAAGGGAGAGAAGTTATGATGACAATCATGCATGAAATGATGTATCAAAATTTTGATTATGTATGATTTTATGATGATGTATAGCAAATATTCATGATTAAATTTGCTTTGACTTGAATTCAATGTTTTATCAATATGGCATATTGATATAAAACCATTGGTTGTCATCATCAAAAAGGGGGAGATTGTTGAATCTCATATTTTGATGATGAAATCAATTGATAAATTATTTGATCTAATCTATATATTGAGATAAGTGTGTATGATTAACTACAATTGTGGTAAGACATAAAGCAAATGTTGTGTCGGAGTCAAGATCGAGACTTCGTTGGGAGTTCGAGAGTTTGTCAAAAGTTCGGACGTTCGTCAGAAGTTCTACCGGAATTGACCAAGAAGTCCAGAAACTTACCTAAGAAGTTCATCAGAACTCACCAAAAAGATCATCGTAAAGTCCAGGAGCTTGCCGAGAGTCCGTTGGAACATTGTCAAAAGATCGTTGTAATATCGTTGAAAGCCCGCCGGAAGAATAATTGACATACCGGACTAAGATTGATTAGTTAATGTCTTAAATTATCGTAGTTAGACATTAAGTTAAGTTAGAATTAGGAGGTAATCCCACTAACTATGTTAGGGGCAAACTAAGCTCTTAACAAGGTTGAATTGAGTCAGTTGAATAGCCTATTCAGCACCTGAAGTCACGACCGGTGGTGGCATCGCTTGGGACTTAGTTTCCCAAGTGCTCTAGGTGATGGTACTACCGGTAGTTAATGCTATCAAGCGATGGTACTATTAGGATCAAGAGCACTAAGAGGGGGTGAATTAGTGCAGCGGAAAACTTTCTTCGATTAAAACTGCGTTCGTACGATAAGAGCGATTTCGGTAGAAAAGCCGATTCATAAATCACTTTAACTTGTGATTAAGCAAGATGCAGTTAAAGTGAATCTACAAAGGCAGTTTTCAGTTATGATGGAAATCAGAATGTAAGCACAAACTGAAATATGATGTTCGTACGATAAAACTGATTTACATCTAAACACCAATTCGGAAAATACTAAACTTTGAAACACGATCGTAAATTCGCAGAAGATAGTAAGCTATTAAGGAGGTTTGCAGTAAAGATAATATACTCAAAGTAAATGCAAACCAGAGAGCACCACGATTTTAGAGTGGTTCAGTCAATCTTGACCTACATCCACTTCTGGCTTCCTCCACCGACGAGGTCACCGACATCCACTAGAGGCCTTCCTTCAGTAGGCGAAGGCCAACCACCCTTTTACAGTTTTAGTTCTTTTGACGGGCTTAGGAGACAACCCTTACAGAATTTTCTCTCCTCTCTTGAAAGATCAGAACTTGGAAGAAAAGAGGGAGAAGAACTTTTAACTCATACAACACTTTTGAGCTCTAAAAATCACAGAGTAAAATCAGGATTTCGATGGTTTTTTGTTGCTCTTTTATTGCTGAAAGAGTGGGGTATTTATAGGCCCCAAACCAGTTTGAATTCCGAGCTCAAAACTATAAATTCCTGGAATTCCGGGGTATGGCGGTTGCAATGCCTCGTAGAGCTCGGAGACTGAGCCTTTGGGTGGTGTCACCGCTTGTCAAGGGCGGTTGCACCTCTTGCAAGAGCTCGGAGACCGAGCTCCGGCGGTTGCACCTCTATCAGAGGAGGTTGCACCGCCCAGCCAGAGCTCGGAGACTGAGCCCAGGGCGGTGCCACCGTCGACCCAAGCGGTGCCACCTCTGGCCAAGTAATCTAGGTCCGAATGGGCTGATCCATTCGGCCCAATTTGAGTCTTTCAAGGGCCCAATTGCCCCAAGATTAAGTAAATGGGATCACCTCCCATTTATAACTTAATCATCGTGCTAACTACGAATTTCATAAGACATTTACTGCAACTTGCTCTGGTGCATCAATAGCTTCTTCCGGCGAGCTTCCGGTGAGCTTCCGTCGATCATCCGATGAACCCTCAGTGATGCTCCAATGGACTTCCGGCAAACTCATGGACTTGCAATAATCCACTTGGCGAGTTCCGACGAGCTTCTTTTGGCAAGCTCCTAGACTTCTCGGATTTGTTCCCGTAGAACCACAGACGATCGTCTGGACTTCCATCGAGCTTTCGAACTCCCAATGTGATCATAGTCTTGACTCTGGCGCAACTCCTGCTGCATGTCTTTCTTTCATCGTAGTTAATCCTGCACACTTAAAATAAAACTTCGATCGAGAAAATTAATCCTAAGCAATTAACCAAGTTGTCAAGCATGTCATTGGTCCCTCGACGCTTCGTCCGATTTTTCGGTGCATCGTCCTCTCTTGCGGCTTATTGCCCAATCGGCCAGTTGACTCCGCAACTCCGATATCCTTGGCGCAATACCCACTCTTCTTGGCCTAATACCCGAGTCCACGACCCGAAGCCTTCTGTCGGTACATCGACCGATCCATCGGCTCGACATCCAATCTTCTGACATGTTCCTCCGACACAACTTGATTTTTCCTACTTTAATTGTCTTATCCTGATCGAAGCATCCTGCATCACTCAAAACGTAGATTAATATATAAACACAATTATCAATTGGTTTCATCATCAAAATACGAGATTCAACAATCTCCCCCTTTTTGATGATGACAACCTTAACTCCCAGAGTTTAAACAAACTCCCTCTATCAAAATGCCATATTGATAGAACCTTGAATTCAAACTGAATTCAAGTCATTGCAATATTCATCATGAATACTTGCAACATGTCATCATTAACTTATGCATAACATATCATGTTATCAACATACTTGTCCCCCTTTGTCATCAACAAAAAGAAGTACAACTATTCTTGTGTTTGTAATATAAGTTCAACTCATTGCATGAAAAACATAGTATCATCATGTAATTTTGCTATCATCATAGATATGCAATGTAGTAATATAGCAAGTTCCACAACATCAAGCTTGCAAATTTTATAATATTTTAGAACATGCAAGCTAGCAGTTTTGAGATGTTCAAGAAAGCAACTCTTGCTTCTTGAAATATGCAAATTTGTCAAGTTTTGCTATATGTGCAAGTTAGCATTTTTGCCTCTTGAGATAGGCATGATAGCACATTTGCTTCTTTTGAGATAGTAACTTTTTGCTTTTCTTTAGACTACAAGCTAGCAATTTTTACGATATGCAAGTTTCACAATATAAAAGCTAGCAAAAATTTCGAAAGCAAATGCAAGATAGCTTTCTTGTGTAAGCTCATGATTCTTGCTTCCTATTGCAATGTGCAAGTTGCAAGTTTTGCTTCTTGAGATAGGCAAGATAGCACTTTTGCAATTTTTGTTTCTTACGATAGGCAAGCTTGTGATGTTCAAGATAACAAGCTCTTTCTTCTCTTTTGAGAAGTGCCATTTTTGCTTTCTTTGCAAAGTGCAAGCTAGCAAAATGCCAAACTAGCAAGAGATAATGTTTTACATGATGTCCACGCTAGAAATTTTTGCTCCGCCTTTGTCCATGTAAAAAAGAAGGGAAGACCCTTATATCAATTTTCATATTATGACAAAGGTAAATATCAATCTTATTTGTGCATCATTATATATTCAAATTAAAACATACACAATTTTAAAAACCTTATTTTTCATACACGATACCGAAAAAAAATCAATCATCATTAATAGGCATATCATACATGATACTCAAACATTAAAATTTTTAACATTTATTAACATATTGATCATGATATCAAACATTAATCATTTAAAGCATTCATGATACACATCATATGCAATAAATACATCCTGTACATCATTATCATAAGTATTGCATACATCATTTTAACTTCATGAATATTTCATCATTGCATACATCATACCATAACATTTCAAGCCAAGCAAGCCATAAATAAAAAGAAATCATGTCATGAAGGATAAAATCATTTGAATACCAAAAGGCATGATTCATATAGTAAATATCTTCTTTAAATAAAATATCAAGAAAAATCATAGGAGTACGAAGAAGAGATCTTGTTTTAAAAGAAAATCAAGTAATATCTCCAAGAACTCACAAGGAAAAATCATGATTCATTTAGAAAATCTCCTCTCAAGAGAATATCAAGTAAAATCGTAGAAGATCAATTAATGAGAATTTTTGATTTATAATAAAATCTCATGTATCGAATGTCGAGAAATCAAAATGATGATTTATATAAAAAATATCACAAGTTATATTCAAGAGAAAAATCATCATTCATTTTCAACTCATTCAATTTGTCACATCAATATTTCTTAGATATGCATGATACCAAAACATGGTTTTAAATCTTCAACATATAACATGCATAAATTCAAAAATTGAAAGGAGAAGGGAAGAATTCAAAGGTACGAAGATTTCAACCATCTCATAAACAAATGTAAGACCAAGTCATGAATCTAAAATTCCATGAATCAAAATGATCATCAAAGGTAATCTCATGTTATTCCAAGAAATTAATATCATGATTTTGATAAAACTCATTTCAAATTTAAATTATCAAAATCACTTTTATGGTTCACAAAATTCATAACATATGTAGATTCATGATTTCATTGAGAATATATTTTCCCTTTTTTTTAAGTATTTGATTTCGTATTAGCATGCTTTTTCATTTATGATAAATAAAAACATGCATCAACATTTAGGATCGAAAAATGAATTTCGTCATAAAACCATCAAGATCAATAAATTCTCAAAAATGAATTGTTATGGTCAAGAAAATTCAAAAATAAAATTTAACACTTTCATGCATTCGGACATGGTTTTGCCATATATACTCACGAAAATAACACATACTTATCATCATGTATAACTTAAAATCTCATGCATAAAATTGTCAATCATTGTATAAAAAATATTTAATATTTTCATTACATCATTATGCATTACTTCAAATCAAACATGATATCATTCAACAATGTTAATCAAACATGATACACATTATTACTTCTTAACTATGATTTCATATTTTCAATCAAAATCATTTTGTTTGTTTATCATAAAATATGCAATATTATCATTTTCAAAATTACTAGCATGATCATAATTTTTATATTTTTATTTTTAAATATGTAATTTTTAAGATAATTAATTCTAGACTAAAAATGAAAATACATCATGAAAGCATCAAGTAATTTTAAAATAAATCAAGGGGATTTCAATTACCTTATCATTAAAAGCGGTTAAGGCGTAGTTTGCCACCTCGCCTTTCTCGATTTTCTCCTCGTCTTCGGAGGAGCTCGATTCATCCCACTTTGTGTTCTTCTTCTTTGGCCTCTTCCTCCGTTCAAGTTCATTATTTATTTTAGAATTTTGTTTAATAAACTTATTAAGATTTAGTGTTCGAAGTTCAAGTTCATCATTGTCCTCATCACTTGAGTCATCGCTCAAGTGGTATTCATTTGTCCAAGATTCCAAATCCTTCCTGTTCTTTGGAAGGTTGTTTTGTTCATCATGTTCATCATGTGCATTGTACACCATTTCATATGTCATCAACGAACCAATTAGTTCTTCAAGTGGTAAGTTGTTTAGGTTTTTAGCTTCTTGTATTGCAGTTACCTTTGAATCCCACTTCTTAGAAAGAGAACACAAAATCTTGTTTACGAGTTCAAAATCTGAAAAACATTTGCCAAGAGCTCTTAAACCATTGACGACATCCGTAAAACGGGTGTACATGTCACCAATAGTTTCGCTTGGCTTCATTTGAAAAAGCTCGAAATCACGCATCAAAAAGTTAATTTTCGAATCTTTAACTCTAGAAGTGCCTTCATGTGTGATTTCAAGAGTGTGCTAAATGTCAAAAGCCGTTTCGCACAAAGAAACCCGATTGAACTCATTTTTGTCTAAAGCGCAAAATAAGGCATTCATAGCCTTTGCGTTTAAAGAAAAATACTTCTTCTCCAAATCCGACCATTTGTTCATCGGTTTAGAGGGAAGTTGAAAACCATTTTCAATAATATTTGATAAATCCAAATTCATAGAAATCAGAAAAACTCGCATTCGAGTTTTCCAATAAGTGTAGTCCAATCTGTTAATCAACGGTGGACGAACAACTGATAAGCCCTCTTGAAAGCCATGAAGAGCTATTTCTCTCGGGTGTAAATCTAAAATGAGAAATACTGGGCTCTGATACCAATTGTTAGGATTAAGAGCACAAAGAGGGGGGAGGTAAATTAGTGCAGCGGAAAACTTTCATCGATTAAAACTGCGTTCGTACGATAAGAGCGATTTCGGTAGAAAAGCCGATTCATAAATCACTTTAACTTATGATCAAGCAAGATGCAGTTAAAGTGAATCTATAAGGACAGTTTGCAATTATGATGGAAATCAGAATGTAAGCGCAAACTGAAATATGATGTTCGTACGATAAAACTGATTTACGTCTAAACACCGATTCGGAAAATACTCAACATTGAAACACGATCGTAAATTCGCAGAAGGTAGTAAGCTATTAAGGAGGTTTGCAGTAAAGATAATATGCTCAAAGTAAATGCAAACCAGAGAGCACCATGATTTTAGAGTGGTACGGTTAATCTTGACCTACATCCACTTCTGGCTTCCTCCACCGACGAGGTCACAAACATCCACTAGAGGCCTTCCTTCAATAGGCGAAGGCCAACCACCCTTTTACAATTTCACTCCTTTTGACAGGCTTAGGAGACAACCCTTACAGAATTTTCTCTCCTCTCTTGAAAGATTAGAACTTGGAAGAAAAGAGGGAGAAGAACTTTTAACTCATACAACACTTTTGAGATCTAAAAATCACAGAGTAAGATCAGGATTTCGGTGGTTTTTGGTAGCTCTTTCATTTCTGAAAAAGTGGGGTATTTATAGGCCCCAAACCAGTTTGAATTCCGAGCTCAAAACTGTCAATTCTCGGAATTCCGGGGTCTGGCGGTTACACCGCCTGATTGGGGCGGTTGCACCGCCTGGCAGAGCTCGGAGACTGAGCCTTTAGGCGGTGCCACAGCTTATCAAGGGCGGTTGCACCTCCTGCAAGAGCTCGGAGACCGAGCTCAAGCGGTGCCACCGCCTGACTAGTCCGGTTGCACCGCCCAGCCAAAGCTCGGAGACCGAGCTCAAGCGGTTGCAACTTGCTCCAGTTAATGGGATCACCTACCATTTCTAACTTAATTATTGTGCTAACTACGAATTTCTTAAGACATTTACTGCAACTTGCTCCAGTGCGTCAATCGCTTCTTCCGGCGAGCTTCCGTCGATCATCTGATGAACCCTCAATGATGCTCCTGCGGACTTCCGGCAAACTCCTGGACTTGCGACAATCCACATGGCGAGTTCCGACGAGCTTCTTTTGGCAAGCTCCTGGACTTCTCGGATTTGTTCCCGCAGAACCTCCGACGATCGTCCGGACTTCCGTCGAGCTCTCGAACTCCCAACGTGATCATAGTCTTGACTCCGGCACAACTCCTGCTGCATGTCTTTCTTTCATCGTAGTTAATCCTATACACTTAAAATAAAACTTCGTTCGAGATAATTAATCCTAAGCAATTAACCAAGTTGTCCGGCATGTCATTGGTCCCTCGACGGTTCGTCCGATTCTTCGGCGCATCGTCCTCTCTTGCGGCCTATTGCCCAAACGACCAGTTGACTCCGCAACTCTGATATCCTTGGTGCAATACGCGTTCTTCTTGGCCCAATACCCGAGTCCACAACCCGAAGCCTTCTGTCGATACGTCGACCGATCAATCAGCCCGACGTCCAATCTTCTGACATGTTCCTCCGGTACATCTTGATTTTTCCTGCTTTAATTATCTCATCCTGATCGAAGCATCCTACGTCACTCAAAATGCATATTAACATATAAACACAATTATCAATTGGTTTCATCATCAAAATACGAGATTCAACAATCTCCCCCTTTTTGATGATGACAACCAATTGATGACAGAGTTAAACTTAACTCCCGGAGTTTAAACAAACTCCCCCTATCAAAATGGCATATTGATAGAACATTGAATTCAAACTGAATTCAAGTCATTGCAATATTTATCATGAATACTTGCAATACGTCATCATGAACTTATGCATAACATGTCATGTCATCAACATACTTCTCCCACTTTGTCATTAACAAAAAGGAGAAGTATAACTATTCTTGTTTTTGTAATATAAGTTCAACTCATTGCATAAAAAACATAGTATCATCATGCAATTTTGCTATCATCATAGATATGCAATGTAGTAAGATAGCAAGTTCCACAACATCAAGCTAGCAAATTTTATAATATTTTAGAACATGCAAGCTAGCAGTTTTGAGATGTTCAAGAAAGCAACTCTTGCTTCTTGAAATATGTAAATTTATCAAGTTTTGTTAGATGTGCAAGTTAGCATTTTTGCCTCTTGAGATAGGCATGATAGCACATTTGCTTCTTTTTAGATCGCAACTTTTTGCTTTTCTTTATACTACAAGCTAGCAATTTTTACGATATGTAAGTTTCACAATATACAAGCTAGCAAAAATTTCGAAAGCAAATGCAAGATAGCTTTCTTGTGTAAGCTCATGATTCTTGTTTCCTATTGCAATGTGCAAGTTGTAAGTTTTGCTTCTTGAGATAGGCAAGATAGCACTTTTGTAATTTTTGTTTCTTAAGATAGACAAGCTTATGATGTTCAAGATAACAAGCATTTTCTTCTCTTTTGAGAAGTGCCATTTTTGCTTTCTTTGCAAAGTGCAAGCTAGCAAAATGCCAAACTAGCAAGAGATAATGTTTTACATGATGTCCACGCTAGAAATTCTTGCTCCGCTTTTGTCATTGTCAGAAAGAAGGGAAGACCCTTATATCAATTTTCATATTATGACAAAGGTAAGTATCAATCTTATTTATGCATCATTATATATTCAAATTAAAATATACATAATTTCAAAAACCTTATTTTTCATGCACGATATCGAAAAATAAATCGATCATCATTAATAGGCATATCATACATGATACTCAAACATTAAAATTTTTAAGCATTTATCAACATGTTGATCATGATACCAAACATTTATCATTTAAAGCATTCATGATACACATCATATGCAATAAATACATCATTTACATCATTATCATAAGTATTGCATACATCATTTTAACTTCATGAATATTTCATCATTGCATGCATCATCCCAAAACATTTCAAGCCATGCAAGCCATAAATAAAAAGAAATCATGTCATGAAGGATAAAATCATTTGAATACCAAAAGACATAATTCATATAGTAAATATCTTCTTTAAATAAAATATCAAAAAAAATCATAGAAGTACAAAGAAGAGATCATGTTTTAAAAGAAAATCAAGTAATAACTCCAAGAACTTATAAGGAAAAATCATAATTCATTTAGAAAATCTCCTCTCAAAAGAATATCAAGTAAAATCGTAGAAGATTGATTAATGAGAAATTTTGATTTATAATAAAATCTCATGTATCGAATGTCGAGAAATCAAAATAATGATTTATATAAAAAATATCACAAGTTATATTCAAGAGAAAAATCATCATTCATTTTTAACTCATTTAATTTATCACATCAATATTTCTTAGATATGCTTGATCCCAAAACATGGTTTTAAATTTTCAATATATAACATGCATAAATTCAAAAATTGAAAGGAGAAGGGAAAAATTCAAAGGTACGAAGATTTCAACCATCTCATAAACAAATGTAAGACCAAGTCATGAATCCAAAATTCCATGAATCAAAATGATCATCAAAGGTAATCTCATGTTATTCCAAGAAATCAATATCATGATTTTGATAAAACTCATTTCAAATTTAAATCATCAAAATCACTTTTATGGTTCATAAAATTCATAACATAGTTAGATTCATGATTTTATTAATAATATATTTTTCCTTTTTTTAAAGTATTTGATTTCATGTTAGCATGCTTTTTCATTTATGTTAAATAAAAACATGCATCAACATTTAGGATCGAAAAATGAATTTCGTCATAAAACCATCAAGATCAACAAATTCTCAAAAATGAATTGTTATGGTCAAGAAAATCCGAAAATGAAATTTAACACTTTCATGCATTCGGACATGATTTTGCCATATACACTCATAAAAATAACACATGCTTATCATCATGTATAACTTAAAATCTTATGCATAAAATTATCAATCATTGTCTCAAAAATATTTAATATTTTCATTACATCATTATGCATTACTTCAAATCAAACATGATTTCATTCAACAATGTTAATCAAATATGATACACATTATTACTTCTTAACCATGATTTCATATTTTCAATCAAAATCATTTTGTTTGTTTATCATAAAATATGTAATATTATTATTTTCAAAATTACTAGCATGATCATAATTTTTATATTTTTATTTTTAAATATGTAATTTTTAAGAAAATTAATTCTAGACTAAAAATGAAAATACATCATGAAAGCATCAAGTAATTTTAAAATAAATCAAGGGGATTTCAATTACCTTATCATTAAAAGCGGTTAAGGCGTAGTTTGCCACCTCGCCTTTCTTGATTTTCTCCTCGTCTTCGGAGGAGCTCGATTCATCCCACTTTGTGTTCTTCTTCTTTAGCCTCTTCCTCCATTCAAGTTCATTGTTTATTTTAGATTTTTGTTTAATAAACTTATTAAGATTTAGTGTTCGAAGTTCAAGTTCATCATTGTCCTTATCACTTGATTCATCGCTCAAGTGGTATTTATTTGTCCGAGATTCCAAATACTTCCTGTTCTTTGAAAGGTTGTTTTGTTCATCATGTTCATCATGTGCATTGTGCACCATTTCATATGTCATCAACGAACCAATTAGTTCTTCAAGTGGTAAGTTGTTTAGGTTTTTAGCTTCTTGTATTGTAGTTACCTTTGAATTCCACTTCTTAGAAAGAGAACGCAAAATCTTGTTTACGAGTTCTAAATCCGAAAAACATTTGCCAAGAGCTCTTAAACCATTGACAACATCCGTAAAACGGGTGTACCTGTCACAAATGGTTTCGCTTGGCTTTATTTGAAAAAGCTCGAAATCATGCATCAAAAAGTTGATTTTCGAATCTTTAACTCTAGAAGTGCCTTCGTGTGTGATTCAAGAGTGTGTCATATGTCAAAAGCCATTTCGCACAAAGAAACCCGATTGAACTCATTTTTGTCCAAAGCGCAAAATAAGGCATTCATAGCCTTTGCGTTTAAAGAAAAATACTTCTTCTCCAAATCTGACCATTCGTTCATTAGTTTAGAGGGAATTTGAAAATCGTTTTCAATAATATTTCATAAATCCAAATTCATAGAAATCAAGAAAACTCGCATTCGAGTTTTCCAATAAGTGTAGTCCAATCCGTTAAACAACGGTGGACGAATAACTGATAAGCCCTCTTGAAAGCCATGAAGAGCCATTTCTCTCGGGTGTAAATCCAAAATGAGAAATACTAGGCTCTGATACCAATTGTTAGGATCATGAGCACTAAGAGGGGGGGTGAATTAGTGCAGCGGAAAACTTTCATCAATTAAAACTGCGTTCGTACGATAAGAGCAATTTCGGTAGAAAAGCCGATTCGTAAATCACTTTAACTTGTGATTAAGCAAGATGCAGTTAAAACAAATCTATTAGGGTAGTTTGCAGTATGATGGAAATCAAAATGTAAGCACAAATTGAAATATGATGTTCATACGATAAAATTGATTTACGTCTAAACACCGATTCGGAAAATACTAAACTTTGAAACACGATCGTAAATTCGTAGAAGGCAGTAAGCTATTGAGGAGGTTTGCAGTAAAGATAATATGCTCAAAGTAAATGCAAACTAGAGAGCACCGCGATTTTAGAGTGGTTCGATCAATCTTGACCTACATCGACTTCTGGCTTCCTCCACTGACGTCCACTAGAGGCCTTCCTTCTGATGGGCTTAGGAGACAACCCTTATAGAATTTTCTCTCCTCTCTTGAAAGATCAAAACTTTGAAGAAAAGAGGGAGAAGAACTTTTAACTTATACAACACATTTGATCCTAAAAATCACAGAGTAAGATCAGGATTTCGGTGGTTTTTGGTTTCTCTTTCATTGTTGAAAGAGTGGGGTATTTATAGGCCCCAAACAAGTTTGAATTCCATGCTGAAAATTGTCAATTCCCGAAATTCTGGGGTTTGGCGGTTGCACAGCCTGGTAGAGCTCGGAGACTAAGCCTCTGGGCGGTGCCACCGCTTATCAGGGGCGGTTGCACCTCTTGTCAGAGCTTGAAGACCGAGCTCAAGCGGTTGCACCTTTGTTAGAGGAGGTTACACCACCCAGCCAGAGCTCAGAGACTGAGCCCTGGGCGGTGCCATCACTGACCCAAGCGGTGCCACTGCCGACCCAGGCGATGCCACTGTCGACCCAGGCGGTGCCACCTCTGGCCAAGTAATCGGGGTCTGAATGGGCTGATCCATTCGGCCCAATTTGGGTCTTTCAAGGGCCCAATTGCCCCAAGATTAAATTAATGGGATCACCTCCCATTTCTAACTTAATCATCATGCTAACTACGAATTTCTTAAGACATTTACTATAACTTACTCTAGTGCGTCAATCGCTTCTTCCGGCGAGCTTCCGTCGATCATCCGATGAACCCTCGGTAATGCTCCTATAGACTTCCGACAAACTCCTGGACTTGCGACAATCCACTTGGCGAGTTCCGACGAGCTTCCTTTAGCAAGCTCCCGGACTTCTCAGATTTGTTCCCGTAGAACCTCCGACGACCGTCCGGACTTCCATCGAGCTCTCGAACTCCCAACGTGATCATAGTCTTGACTCCGACGCAACTCTTGCTGCATATCTTTTTTTCATCGTAGTTAATCCTGCACACTTAAAACAAAACTTCGATCGAGATAATTAATCTTAAGCAATTAACCAAGTAGTCCGGCATGTCATTGGTCCCTCGATGCTTCGTCCGATTCTTCGACGCATTGTCCTCTCTTGCGGCTTATTGCCCAATCAGCTAGTTGACTTCGTAACTCCGATATCCTTGCCGTAATACCCGCTCTTCTTGGCCCAATGCCCGAGTCCACGACCCGAAGCCTTTTTTCGATACGTCGACCGATCCATCGGCCCGACGTCCAATCTTCTGACATGTTCCTCCGGCACAACTTGATTATTCTTGCTTTAATTGTCTCATCCTGATCGAAGCATCTTACGTCACTCAAAATGCAGATTAACACATAAACACAATTATCAATTGGTTTCATTATCAAAATACGAGATTCAACAAGTACTGCTAGAGCTCGGTCTCCGAGCTCTATCAAGTGATCGTCCTGCCCAAACTGAGCTGTGGTATCGCCCAGTGTCAGTCTATAGGCGGTAGTACTACCTAATAATGGTGGTGGTACTGCTAGTACCCCGAAATCCATACTTTTTGGCTCCAATTCAGAAGCTATTGGGGCCTATAAATATCCCACCCTTTTCTGCATGAAAGAGCACGAAAGTGTGAACAAAATCTTAAATTTTTGGGGTGTTAAAAGTGTTATAAAAGTAAAAAGAGTCCTCCTCCTCCCTTTCTAGTGTTGTGATCATTCAAGAGAGGTGTGAGGCTTGTAATGATTATCTCTTATACTCGTGAAAATGAGAAAACATTGTAAAGAGGTGGTGGTCTTCGCTTATTAAAGGAAGACCATTAGTGGATACCAGTGACCTCGACGGAGGGGGAATCATAAGTGGATGTAGGTTACAACGATCGAACCACTATAAATTCTAGTTTGCATTTCTATTATTATCATTTACTTACTTTGCAATTGTTTTACTTTCTCGTTACTTGGCTTTTACTACCCTTACGAACAAACATGCTCTCAAGCTATCTTCTAAGATCAATTTTTTAATATATGAAGATTTTTAAACTGATGTTTTTACCTGCTGCACTAATTCACGCCCCCCTCTTAGTG
Source organism: Musa schizocarpa (assembly GCA_900464855.2). NCBI lineage: Eukaryota > Viridiplantae > Streptophyta > Magnoliopsida > Zingiberales > Musaceae > Musa > Musa schizocarpa. The sequence goes on along the minus strand of LS990916.1, from coordinate 15,221,365 downwards.
TTGACTCGATCCTAACAAGTACCCCGAAAATGGGGGATGAGACATTTTTAGGCTCTAAATTTTAATCAACACGAGGCCTATAAATACCCCTCTCATCCTTGGTTAACATACACAAGAATTGAGAGCAAAAAAAAGGAAGAAAACACTATTGTAATTTTGTGAGAACTCATCTCAAACTCTAAGTGTTAGTGAAGTTCAAGAGAGGAGGTAGTGGAGGTGTAAAGGTTCTCTCTTGAGCCTGTCAAAAGGAGAATAGAGTTGTAAGAAGATGGTTGGTCTTCGCCTGTTAAAGGAAGACTGCTAGTAGATGCCGATGGCCTTGACGGAAGAGGAATCGGGAGCGGATGTAGGTCACGATGACTGAACCACTATAAAACTCGGTTTACATTTTTATTTGTGCAATTTTCTTTACTACAAACTGCCTTACTTATTTACTGCTTTCACCACACTTCCGTACATTTTCAAGTTAAACTCACATTTCTGATATAAGTTTTTATCAACGAAAGATTTTCGAACTGACATCATTTTTATTTGCTGCGCTAATTCACCTCCTCTCTTAGTGCTGACTTGATCCTAACAAAAAATACTATATATCATAAAAATTATAATAATTCAAATAGTAAAAATTTTTAAAATTTAAAATATAAATAACAAGAGTAGAGGATTTACCGCTTCTTTGGATCCTTTCAATGTTCTGCTACCAACTTTCAAGATGAGTCAACCACTAAAAGAATCCTTTAATTTTTATTTTTAATTTATTTTCACACATAAAAATAGAATTATAATATCTATTTCTTATAATTCATACATAAAAATAAAATTTAAAATAATTACTTTCTAAAATCACATCACTCATTAGGAAATAAATAAATTAATAATTTTTAAAATTTTAAATTATTAATTAATTGACTTTTTTCCTAACTTGTCCACACCATAAAAAAAAAGAATTTTAATCATATTCTTAATCATATTACAGAAACAAGGAAATAAATAAAGCAAGTAAAACAACACATTAATTAAGGCAATTTGATATATTAATCAAATAAATAAATTTGATGTATGTAAATAAAACAAAATCCCTAGTCATTACATAAACTCAAGGCTAAGTAGGAAAAAAAGAGGATTTATCATCCTTTATTTTGCAGCCCAAAACATTCTTAATTTTTATACAAAATCATCTACAAACTTTCAAATAAGTCATCTTATAAAATCTCAAACCATATAATAAAGTTGATAATTAAGGTTTGTGAGAATTTGATCTTATTGAAATTTGATTGTAATGTTTGCAGTGTGTTGGTTCAGTGATAAAATCAATGTAAGTTCATTAAAAATTATTGTAGCTAAGAATGCTTCATCCATTTTATTTTAATTTTTCAAATAAATAAAAATAAATATTATGACTTTTTAAAGATTTTATATATATTTAAACTTAAATATAATTACCATCCTTTGTCTTGAAATTATTTCAAATATATCAAATGATTCTTAATTTCCATCAAAAATCACCAAAAACTTCTTAAATAAATCATTGTATAAAATATTAAAATATATATCAACATTGATAATTAAGGTTGGTGGAGATTGTTTTTGGTTAACTCTGTTAATAAAATAATTTAGCATTGAACCAGTTTGCTTTTGGCGGGTAGAAAAGCTAAAGACTGTCATATGTTAGTGAGGCTAGTTTTATCATTTAAAAAAAGATTTAGGGCTCTTTGGGAAACATTTTGAAATGAGGGTTGCAATATGGAAAAACATAACAACTTGAGGGTTTTCCGATATATATATATATATATATAGTTTGTTTAGTTCATGTACCCCCAAAAGCCCTAATTCCTCACCGTAACTTCGCTGATTTGGGATTCAATTCCGGCCTCCGTTTCCTTCGACAACGGACCGCCGCCACCGCTGTCGTCGTCGTTGTCTTGTGCTCCTAACCACAGTAAGCTTGTTAGGCTTCCGAGGCGCGGTCCTGCCCTCAAATCCTCCTGCAAAACCACCTCTGTCCTCTGAAGCCGTCCTCAATCCAGACGTAGCCCTTTCAATCTCAATTACTTCGATCATCTCCCACTACCGAGTAAAACTGTTCATCTCGGGTTTCTTTTTCCTGTTTTTTCCTTGATTCTTAAGTTGCTAATTGGAGGCATTTAACAGTCTTCGAAAGGCATATCGGCGATTGCCATGGATGGGGATTCGGACCCCAGCTCAAACAAGCAGATGCAGATAGATTTGGAAGAACCACTTGTAGATGAGGTTTGGAACAAAGGAATATCTTATGTTTTTCTGTCAGAAGTCGATCCTTTATTCACGTCTGATTGATTGTTCATCGTGCTTATGATTTAGTCAAATTCAAAGGTCAAAATGAAGGATGATATTTCGGAGTCGATAGAGAATCTGCGGATATCTGAGTCATCGAGTTCTAGCTTCAAAAGGAAGCCTGTGATCATCATCGTCGTTGGAATGGCAGGCATGTTATTTCCCCCGTAAATAAAAAGAGGAGGTTTGGTCCTGACGTATTTTTCTGAATTCTTCATTGCCAGTAGATTTTCCATCTTGCAGGGAGTGGGAAAACCACATTTCTTCACAGATTGGTCTTCCACACTCAATCTTCGAACATCCGTGGATATGTGCTGAACCTTGACCCGGCAGTGATGACCCTTCCTTTCGGAGCAAACATTGACATAAGAGACACTGTTCACTACAAGGAAGTCATGAAGGAGTACAACCTTGGCCCTAATGGTGGAATTCTGACTTCCCTGAATCTATTTGCAACAAAGTTCGATGAGGTTGAATGATTTTCTTTGCCTTTTAGTTGTGGTTAATGCTTACATTTCCCTGTAACTGTAAGCTAAGGTGCTGTTGCACTTTGTGTTGGATAGGTGATATCAGTGATCGAAAGAAGAGCTGATCAGCTCGATTATGTTCTGGTGGATACCCCTGGTCAGATTGAAATATTTACTTGGTCAGCTTCTGGAACAATAATCACTGAAGCCTTTGCTTCAACGTTTCCCACTGTAATTGCTTACGTTGTTGACACACCTCGGTCTGCCAATCCAGTAACTTTTATGAGCAACATGCTATATGCTTGTAGCATACTTTACAAGACAAGGCTGCCTTTAGTCCTGACCTTTAACAAGGTTGATGTGGCCAAACATGAGTTTGCATTGGAGGTAAACTGTTCCTAACTGTGTTTCTTCTTACTTGTCCTAGATTGTGCTGTTTTCTCATTTATAACATAATTGCTTCATCAACATGCTCTATTATTGTATTCAACATGCTTTGTAGTTTTAAGATTTCAAATTTACATGACCTAGCTACACACAGATTTCTAATTTAAAGTGTCAGTTAGTTTAGCTGGTAAAAACTTTGACAGGATTTCACAAGATCTTAGACTCGAATCCTATCTTCTCCACTTATCCTTTGCACACAAAAAACAAAAAAAAGATTGCTAATCAGAATTCAGACTTTCCTTCTCTCTTCTCTTAATTAGTTGTTTTATTTGTTCTTACAAGTCACTTTGCCCAAATTACCAATGTTGTTTGAAAATTGTATACATGTTTTCTCCATGATAGCAATGATAGATATTCACGGATCTCAGTGGTGATGCTGTTAAAGCTTTATGATGAGTATCATGATGAAACATGTTCTTTTTTTTAGGTTTTAGGCAAAGAAGCCAAATGAAGCATAATTGTAGACTTGTCTATCGTTTCTTTGGAACCGGCCTTTCATTTCTGAATGTAAATCCATATGGGGTCATTTTGTTGATTCATGATGGAACTGCCCTGAGCTTCTAGATCCATAATTAGTATATACCGGAAAGAACAAACCAATGATGAGAAAACATGAAATGAGTTCTACTTGTGGTATGCTATTGAGATGTACTTTCTGTTAGTCCTATTGAGTTGGTTCACATGTGTTTTAGTTGTTGATGGTAACTGATTATTGGAATGAGAATACAATGAAATGGTGGGTTATAATTATCTGCTGAGGCTTTTGAGCCAGAAATAAAAAAATTATATATAATAGAAGAGTTTATTAAACAAGTTTGAGACTTCCCAAATTTTTGTATCCTACCTACTGATTTAAGGGTTCAATCAAATCTATAGTTAAGAAATTCCTCATACATGGAGTGGCTGTCCCTACTAAATATGGAAAAAGAGCTGACGCCAGCAATTTAAAGCCTTAGCTCATGAAGAAGGGGATTTGGATGTTATTATTTTAACTGATGATGCCAGGAAATCAGGGTCTCTTGTATAATCATAATGTGCCTGTCTTCACCGCAGAAATTTCCAATTGTTGACCAATAAGGTCAACAATTCTGTGGCAATTAACATTTTTGGGACATCAAGATGGATTCAGTCCTTTCATCTTCTGGATAAGCCGAATGAATTTACTACTATGATACTTGACGAAGTGTTGTAACAACTTGTATTCTTTTGAAATCAGTGGATGCAAGATTTTGAGGCCTTCCAGGCGGCATTGGACACTGATTCATCATACACATCAACTTTGTCAAGGAGCCTATCGCTTGCACTTGATGAGTTCTATAAAAATATGCGTTCTGTGGGAGTTTCAGCCATTTCTGGTGCTGGAATGGAAGCCTTTTTTGGTGCGATAGAAGAAAGTGCTAAAGAGTACATGGAAAGTTACAAGTAATAACCAACTTTTGACCTGACTTTGTTTCTGAAACTGACTTTGAAATTATGTTCAAGATTTTATCTATTCTCTCCTGCAGAGCTGATCTCGACAAGAGACGGGCTGAGAAGGAGCGATTGGAAGCAGACCGCAGGAAGGAGAACATGGAGAGACTACGGAGAGACATGGAGAAATCCAAAGGACAGACAGTGGTGCTGAGCACTGGTCTGAAGGACACGGAATCTCCTAAAATGGATGAGGATAAAGAGGACGGAGAAGAAGAGGAAGAAGAATTGGAGGATCTGAGGTTCTCAGAGGAGGAAACAGAGGAAGATGAAGGTGAAGATGACGAGGTTGCTCACTTTGGCTTCTGAAGATAATGTACAATTTGCTAATTTCCACTTTTGAATGCATCTAAGACTATTTTCTAGGACCATTTCTAAAAACCTAGCCTTTTGTAATGGCTGTGAAAACTTGTCTGTGGATGTCTTACTACCCTTATGTTCAAACTGTGCATGTTGTTCTTAAAATGTTTTGGAGTCTCCAAGCTGAATTTTCTCGACTTTGATGGCATGTTGTGTGTAAATTTTTTTTGAGAATTAGTGCCATATTAATTTTGGCCATTATCACAGTTTGTTGGGACTTGTATATCAACTAATAGGTTTTAGTAACATGTGGAGGTGTACTCCATGTATCTGGCTGTAGTTCTTGAGCAGAAAGATGATGCATACGGTATCATTCCATAATTTTGCTCGTTAAGTAAACAACCATCTGTAATGTCTTAGCTATTTAATGTCTTAGCTATTTGTGATCGGCTATGTAGTTTGATGTTGTTGGGATATTGGCGACGAGCAAAATTATTATTGTGTAAGCAACAAGTTAAATTGATATTTGTCCTAATATGGTGTTGGGTTTTTCTTATTCTCATATCCTTGTGTAATAAGAAAGCACTTTAAAACATCAAATCTTCATTTCTCATATTTATGTTGGCTTACTTTGGTGGGCATAATCTTTATCAGTGCAGATGGTATCGGTAAAAGGTGTAGCTAAGCATTATTAGCTGCCAAATTAAGGGACTGTGATTCTTGCAGACTCCGTCAAGATATTCTACACAGTATATAAACATAATATAAAAATATGTGTGTTTTACATGTCTATCCTTTCCAAGTTTGCAAACAGCACGTTTATCCTTCCCAAATTTTAAAACAGCATGTGTATCACTTCAAGAATATATATATATATATATATATATATATATATATATATATATATATATATATATATATATATGCAGTTTCTGTGGATGGGTTGGAATGTTCTGTAGTGGATCTTGGCCATGTTATTTCTAGAGGGTGTTGTTATTATCGAAAGTTTATAAAAAAACTTAGTAAAATTGTTTGATATCACTTTTGAAGAAAGATGTATTTAAATGGACAAAAGAAGCTATTTTTATTTCTCTAAAGTATGCAATGACTACAACGTTAGTTTTCACTTTACTAGATTTTAACAAGTTATTCAATCTAATACTTCTAGAGTGGGTATTGGAGCTATGCTAATATAAAAAGGCCGTCCAATTATTTATACTAGTAAAGCATTTTCTTTATCTCATTTCAGTTTATCTATTTATGATAAGGAGATGTTAGTTATTATTCATACAATCACTAAGTGGTGGAGGCCTTGTTTAATTGGTCGACGGTTTCAAATACACATCGATCACAAAAGTCTGAAATATTTTCTTAACCAAAGGGTTTCTTTTTTAGAATAGTAAAAATAAATCACTAAATTATTAGATTTTGACTACGAGATTATTTATTAGAAGGGGAGTGAGAATTTAGTTACAGATGCACTTTCTTGCATACCAGAACAAGCTGAACTAGTGGCTATTTCTATTTCTACTTACAAAATACTAGAACTTATTAGGAGTGAATGGTTGAATGATCTTAAAATTTAAAATGTTATTAAAAAGTAAGATATAACTTCTATTCCTTAGTACAATTGAGATCTCATAAATTTATGCTATAACGGCAAAATTATCTTGGTACCGAATTCTTCTAGCTAAAATATAATTTTGAAAGAGTTTAATTTATTACAAACTACAGATCATTCTAGATTTCTTTATATATACAAATACATTGGTCAACATTTTTACTAGAACGATAGGAAGAAAATATAATGTTCGTCAATGCCATAAAGGTGAGACAATTGCTACCCTTAGTTTGTCTTAGCATCTTCCTATTCCTAATGATGCTTGGACTAACATATCCATAGAACTTCCACCATCTCAAGGCAAAATCACCATCTTTGTGGTTGTAGATTTACTTATAAATTATGCTTATTTTTTTTATATATAACAAACATCCTTATACTGTTTCAAGTATTGCTCACACTTTTTTTAGTATATAGTCAAATCGTTTGGAATTCCATATTCTATTGTTAGGGATCGAGATAAAGTTTTTACTAGCACCTTCTAGAAGGAGCTATTTCGCTTACAGGATACTTAGTTGAATATTAGTATTGTTTATCACTTGCAAACAGATGGACAGACTAAAGTGGCAAACATATGTCTAGAAAATTATCTAATATGTTTTACTATTGATAAAACAAAGGAGTTGATGAAATAGCTTCCTTGGGCAAAATGATGGTATAATACCACTTATCACTTTTCTACTAAAATATCGTTTTGAAGTGGTTTATGGTTGACCTCCTCCCATGATTACATAATACATGTTATATTATTCTAAGGTTGATCAAGTAGATAGGGAATTACTTGATAAGGTTAAAATCATTCTACTTCTAGGAAATAATCTCACAATCTCATAAGCTAGAATGAAGTAACAAGTTGATAAGCATTATAGTGAGCGGGAGTTTGCAGTGAGTGATTGGGTTTTCCTTTAACTTCAACCTTATAAGCAAACTTTTATAAAAGTTCGATCTTCTATGAAGTTATCTTCTCGATTCTTTGGGCCTTATAAGGTGTTGGAATATATTAGCTTAGTTGCTTATTGTTTGGACTTGCTAGTAAGCTCTAAAATACATCCAATTTTTCATGTTTTTACCATAAAAAAAATTAGGTGAGGATGATGTGGTGCAACACCATTTGCTAGATATTTTTTCTACTAGTGAAGTTCAAATCCTACCTCAAGCCATACTTGATTGATGTATTATGATGCATCATAGATATCTTGTCACGGAGGTGCTTGTTCAATAAGCTAATTTACTAATTGAAGATACCACTTGAGAGTTTTACAAAACATTGGAGGAGAAGTTTTTATAATTTATTACTGCTCAAATTTCAAGACAAGGCTATTTTGGAGAGTTAAAATATGTTAGGATTCCTTAATTTTAGAAGTTCTTAATTTTAAGAATTTAATATTACTTTTTATTTTTTATTTAATTTTTCTTAATCATGATGGGAGTTTTTAAAAGTTTTCTAATTATGTTAAGAGTCCTTTGATATAGCAAATTAGGAATTAATATTTTTATTTATTTATTTTATTAGAAATCATAGTCCTAGTTGACTAAGGATTAAATATATATATATATATATATGTATATATATATATATAATATTTTATTATTTATTTTAAGCAATCAAGTATAATTTAAAAGGTTGATCCCTTTGAAATGATCAAAAGATTGATCCCCTGAAAGTGATCAAATCTCAATCTATTTACTTAGATAAATTCTTATAATTTTATCATCTCATTAGTTAGCTTTGGTCATATCAACTGTGGTTTTTATTTTTCTGGTTGATATTTGAGTGCAAATGTAAATTGTTTTCCCATCTTATTCCAAAATTGAAGAGTTGCAGGATAAGAAAAAGAAAACTGTGTTCCTTTCCCTGCATTGAATCCCCTAATTGGCTTCTAGTCATCTGCCATCAACAGTTTGCTTGTGGTAAGAACTGCTCTGCTGTGCTCTCTTATCATGTGCTAAAGTGCTTTGATGATCAGCCACTTATGTTGATGGTGTTAAATACATAACAGTCTCATCAGTGGTGAATATGAAATTAAATGCCTTCTTTTCTTCTGACAGAGGATGTGAATGATGGCTGACTGATTTGTAAGTTGCTAACATTTCAAATCTGAAATCACGATGGTATTATGAAATTAAATACATAACATTCTCATCAGTGGATATGAAATTAAATACCTTCTTTTCTTCTAACAGAGGATGTGAATGATGGCTGACTGATTTATAAGCTGCTATCTGACATTTCAAATCTGAAATCACAGTCCATGCAGTTGTCTACAAGTGAAGCATTAGATGTTCACTGTTGTTCACTATCATTGAAGTAGGAGTGAATTGAAGGATGAGATTGCAAGATGAGGAAAACAGCCATGGTAGGGGAAATATAGTTCCATCAAAGCACTTTACCCTGCTTTCTAAAGTTTGATCCTAATGAAGGTAATTGCAGATACCAACCTCAAATAGGAGTTTAACTGAGGTGAGGTTTGACCAAAATATAAACTTGGTGTCTCTCACAGCACGGTGTAGACACGGCCTATTCCACAAAATGACCACTATCAAGAAACTTTAATTGCAAATCAAACATAAATTTGGGTTTGTTCACATGCATGTCTTATAATATCATTACTCCACATAGCATCTACTCGTGTCAATCACAAGCCATCCATGAGAGTGGTTCCTGTTGCATTGTTCAAATTTATGTACTGTTGAAAATTGATTATATTTACTTATGTTATGTAGTTACCATATTTCAAATAATTTTAGTCATATTGTAAGTAAGTTTTATAAGAGTGTGTATTTATGGATATTTTGTAAGTATTTTTTGTTTTACCTCTCGTTTTAATATTATTTTGGTTGAAAGTATTATGTTTGAATTACATTTTAATATTTTATTTTTATCATTTCTTTTGTGGTATTCGTTCCGTGGGTATTATAGCTTCTAATGATGATTTTATATCTCAATCCCTTATTTTTATTTTCTTGGATATATATTATGAATTTTGGAGTATCAAGATAAAGACTTTATTTAAATCTTAATATCTTTAAGGTTTAATAGAGAATAAATATGTAGATCTAGATGAAGAAATCAAGCCAAGAGAGAATAGAAAGAAAGATTCAGTAACATTGTTTTTCATACAATAATCTATGTATGAAACAATCATCTAAAATATTGTAGCATCTACTCTCTCTAAATAAGCTTAGTTGATATTTTAAAATAAATTTTAAAACTCGACAAAAGTGATTATAGTAAAACTTAATGAATTGGTGTAAGATTTTTTTCATGAAAAATAATGAATTGGTGTAAGATTTTTTTCTTGAGTGATTGAAATTATTAGTTAAATAAAATCTTATGACGAACATCTTCATGATCATATTATTGTTATAAAAATTTTAAAAAGTTTAACTCTGAAATTTGATTATATTGTTGTTGTAATTAAGGATTCAAAATATTTATTTACTTTATCATTTCATGAACTAATGGGTTTGCACATAAAATAAGGTTAAATGGGTCATTTGAGAAAAATAAATACAAAGTATTTTAGATTAAGGAAAAATCTTTTACTTCAAAGAAGAGGCGAAATTTAACAAGAAGAGAACATGCTAGTGGAGGATTTCTGATAGAAAAAAATAAAAGAGGAAGATAATACTTTGATAGGGCTAATTACATATTACCCACTTAAGTGTTGAATCTCGAATTTTGATGATGAAGTAATGATCTAATATGCATTTGAGTGACGAAGGACTATCTTTGATCAGAAAAGACACATCGATTGAAGTAGGAAGAATCAGACATTGGGTCTGAGTGAATATGTCAGAAAATTGGATGTCGGACCGAAGGATCGGTCGACGTGTCGGTAGAAGGACTTCATGCCATGAGTTTGGGCATCGGACCGAGGGATCATATATTGCACCAAGGAGATCGATTAGGCAATACACCGAAGGAGAGAACGATACGTTGAAGGATCAGATGAAGCGCCGAATGAACCAATAACATGCCGGACAAAGGATTCATGCTTTGTAATCATTTATCTAAATTGAAGTAGTTTAGGCGGCATATTGAGTTAGTTTTTAGTATAATAATGCTAACTGAATTAGGGATCAATTGGGCCTAAATGGAGACTAATTTAGGCTCACTGGGAGGCCCATTTAGTGATCCAAAAGTTAGGTTAGGCGGTAGCACCACCAAACTGGCGATGGAATTGCCTATGAGTTGGAAAAATCAAAAGCATAATTATCTAGGGTGTCAGGCGATGGTACCGCCTATTATCAGACTAGCAGTCGATGGTACCACCTATACCCGGAAGACCGAAAAATTTAAATGTTTAGCTCCATTTTTGAAATCATTTGGGGCCTATAAATATCCTACTTGGGCAAAAAGAAAGAAGCAAAGAATTCTTAAAAAAAAACTGAGAAAACTCTACCAAAACATTGAGTTCCCTCCTCTTGAGCTTAGAAGTTGATTTTGTCAGGATCATAGCAGCACTAAGAGGGAGGGGGGTGAATTAGTGCAGCAGTAAAGTATGATAAACTTTCGACGATTTAAACACTTTCGGAAACTTCATACGATAAAAGCAACATTTCGTTTGAAACCGTTTTGATTGCGTTTTAACTTGAAGGCATACGTAAGAAGGAGACAAAGAAGTAGAGCATCAAAGTGAAGATGGTTTGCAGTAATATAAATGACAATAAGATAAACGAAAATTGATTTATAGTGGTTCGGTCATGCGACCTACATCCACTTGCGAAGCCTTCTTCGATGAGGCTCCCAACTTCCACTACCAAATAACTTTGAAGGGGAAGGACAAATACCCCTCTTACAACCTTTTACAAGTGGTTCACCCTCTTACAGATTTTCAAAGAGAAAGAGAGAGGTGAACACTCAAGCTATTGAAAACAAAAACTTGCTAAAGACTTTGCTAAGACTTTTATCTCAATCTCTTGCTTCTCAAAAGTTATGATCTTAGCTGAGAATTGAGGGGTATTTATAGGCCCCAAGAGGATTCAAATTTGGGCTCCAAATTTTGAATTCTCTTGGGTTTCCGAGGCTGGCGGTGCCACCGCCTATTAGTGTCTCACACTAATAGTGTACTGGCGGTGCCACCACCGGACCTCTCGGGTGCTGGGCGGTGCCACCACTCAGTCCAGCGGTGCCACCGCTCGGTTCTCGGGTTCTAGGCGGTGCCACCGCCTACACTATTTCAGCTCATTGGTTGGGCTCCAAACTTGGCCCAAACCAGTCCGAACTCAGGCCCAATTGGCCCATGCTTGGGTTATAGGATTAACACATAATCCTAACCCTAATTAATATGCTAACTATGAATTTAAAGACATTTCCTAAGCTATTACAAAGTCCGCAAGTCAAGACTTCTTCTGGCGAACTTTCGGCGATCTTCCGATAAACTCTCAGAAACCATTATGCAGACTCCCGGCAAGCTCCTAGACTTCACGATTTGATCTTAGCGAGTTCCAACGAGCTTCTTCGGCAAACTCCAATCTTTCTCGACGAGCTCCTTGAACTTCCGACGAACCTTCCGGCGAGTTTCCGAAAACCCTTTGGCAAGCTCCCTACTAATTCTCAGCTAGTTTTGGCAGCATTCCCAATGAATCTTCGGACTTCTGTCGAACTCTCGAACTCGCAACGAATCCTTCGTGCTTGACTCCGACACTTTGTTTCGCTTTATGTCTTTGTCGTTATCGTAGTTAATCCTGCACATACAAGCCAAAACTCTACTTCGATCTAGACAATTATTACAACACGAATTGACATTCTGTTGCCCGGCATGTCATTAGTTGGCACTTCATCCGATTCTTCAGTGCAACGTCCTTTTTTGCGGCTTATTGCCCAATCGGTGGTTGACCTCCGCAACCCCGATATCCTTGGCGCAATTCCACTCTCCTTGGCCCGATGCCCGACGTCCGAAGCCTTCTGCCGTCCAATATCCTAACGTGATCTCCTCCGGCGCAACGTTAGTATCTCCTACGTCAGCTGTTTAATCCTGATCGAGTAGATCTGCATCACTCAAAATGTAGTTAAACATCTAAACAATATCAATTAGTTTCATCATCAAAATCCGAGATTAAACAATCTCCCCCTTTTTGATGATGACAACTAATTGATGACTAACAGAGTTAACCTTAACTCCCCAAAGTTTAACTAAACTCCCCCTATCAATATGCTATTGATAGAACACTTGGATTATCCCAAATCTAAGTAACATTCATCACATGTTATGAAAAACATTTAAACCATCATGCAAATATATATAAAATATTCAATTCAATGCATGAAGTCATCAATATACTTCTCCCCCTATGTCATCAACAAAAAGGAGAAGTATCTCTAGCTATTTTAAAAGATACGCAAGTTTTTGCAACATGAAGCTAGATTTTCATCACAACATATAAGCACAAAAGCATAGCAAGATTCTTAAGTTCAATCATAGCAATTCAACACTTGAATTTTTGTGCAAGATTGCACTTTGCTTTTCTTTGCAAGTAACAATATTTATGATGTTTGATATAGCAAATTTCTTCATTACAATGATCGAGCTAGCAAATTCTTCATTCAAGTGTGCAAGCTAGCAATATCTTTCTCCCCCTTTGTCAATGTCAAAAAGAAGGAGATGAACCAATGATTTAGACTTTTACATCAACTTTGCATCAATCAATATTTCAATCATGATGCATATAAGATAAAAATACAAAGAAATCATTTCATGAAGGATACCAATGTGAAAATTCACCAAGGATCACATGAAACAATCGCAAATCATGATATCATTATGCGATACATCATGAGATGATAATTTATCATATCAATGAAAGATATCAATTGTTAAACATGATATGATAATAGTCTCAAAAAATTTAATTTATGATACATGTGATACATTGCGATACGCTAAAAAATTTATTACGATGCTTTTAAGGATATCAATATATTTTTGATACAAAGCATGGCAAGAGCAATTTTGTTGCAAGTTTTCTAAGTTTTGCACTTTTTGCTTCTTTCGATAAGCAGTATCTTTCTTATCTTTTTGAGAAGTGCAAGCTTGCAAGTTTTACTTCCTTAGCATGCTAGGAAGTTTACTTTCATTTTTAATGCACAAGCTAGCAAAACCTTCTCCCCCTTTATCAAAGTCAAAAAGAAAGGGAGGACTCAATGGCTAAAAATTTCAACCATTCAACAAGCTAAATATGCAAAGAATTCATGAAATATATCAATAAGGATCAATTCATGAATACCAAAGATATGATTCATGGTTCATTAAAATTCTTCTTAACAAGTTTACTTATCAAGATTCATATAATTCATAATAAAGCAAATTGATGTACAATCATCACATAAGGCATACAAGGCAAAGAAATCTTGTTATTTCTATATTATGAAATATATGATATCAAGACTCATGATTCATTTGAAAATATATAGCACAAAGAGCAACTTGAAACATTCTTATCAAGATCACATTTTAAAATATTCCAAGTATCAAGTGTTTAGAGATAAAAAGTTCAATACATTGTATGAAAAAAATATAATATCAAGTTTTATCATCATGCAATGTAGCAATTACAGATGTGCAAGTTTAGCATTTTTGCTTTTCTTGAGTTAGCAACTGTTTGCTTCTCTACAAGCTAGCAATTTTTATTATATGCAAGTTTTACTACATATACAAGCTAGCAAATTTAAAGATTTGCAAGTTAGCATATTTACTTTTCTTTATGATGTGCATGATAGCATTTCTTTGTAATGTTTAAGCTAGCAAATTGTACATTATGCTAGCTAGCAAATTAAAGATGTTCAAGAAAGCAAACACTTTCTTCTCTTTTGAGAAGTGTCATTTTTTGCTTCCTTAGCAAAATGCCAATATAGCAAGGGACAATGTTTTACATGAGGCAAGCAAACAATTTGGCAAGTGTTACATTTGCATCTTCTCTTTAGATGTGCAAGAAAGTAAACAAGTTTTTATATTTTCTTGACTTGTGCAAGCTAGCTAATTTCTTTTTGAGATGACCCTTTACATCAATTCAAGATAGCACATTAGCAATTCTTTCTCCACCTTTGTCATTGGCAAAGGAAAGGAAGATTCAAATTATGAATATCAAAATAATAATTTTATCATGAATATTTCATCATTGTGTACATCATTATCATATGTTAAAGTATTGCATACATAATACTAAATCATCATATATATTTTTAAAACATATAAACTCATTATTATATGCATGATTCTAAATCAGCATTCATATTATTTCAATCATTGTTTCAATCATCACTATAACTCATCATGCACAAAATGTAAAATCATCTAACATGATACAAACATTTATTTTCAAAATATTTATCACTATTTTCATGTATGATAATAAAGTATTCATGATACACATTATATGCATATAACATCACAATAAAAAGCAATTGCATGCATAATTTTAAATCATAAATGTTTCAAATCATGATGGTATTAACTTGTCAAATTTCATCCTACCATTCATGATCATAACTTTTCATCAAAACAAATTAATGAATATTTCATGTATTCATATCATCACATAAGAAATATCAAGGAGAAAATAATTGGGTGATGAGATAAACATTTCATGAATACAAGGAATTACATAAAAATCATATCATAAAATATTAGAATATGTGAACGCCAAAAGACATGATTTCTTTTTGAAAAGCCACCTCATAAATAATCAAAGGAAAATCTTAGGAGATCAAATAATAAGAGATTTTTAAATAAAATTTTAAGTCAAGAATTTTCAAAAAGGATATTCTCTTTAGTAAATCACAAAAGGAAACGTAGGAGAAAAAGATTTCAATTCATGCATAAGAACACTTAAGATTCATATTGAAAATTTTCTGAAAATGTAAGAGAATAAATAGTAAGAAATCTTGATTCATAAAGGATTTCATGTTATAAATTTCAAGAGATCAAGATCATGATTTCGATAAAAAAAATATTCAAATTTAAATCATCAAAATCATTATCAAAATCCAAGAGATTCACAAAGATGATACAAATGGATTCATCAAAATCAATAAGATTGAGCAAAATAATTTTCAAGAATGTTTTCCTCTTTTCGGTTGTTTCAAAACATATGATTTTGTTTTATTTATGCCAAATAAAAACATATATCATGTTTAAAACCGAAAGTGTAAGATTTGTTACAACAAAGATTAATAAGGAACTTTCATTATGATAAAAATCAATAATCCATAAATCACAAGATTCATCATGTATAATTTCAAAATTTATTAAGCATGATCATTATGCATGACATAAAATCATCAAGATATACATGCATGGATTAATCCTAAGCATTAGCATATATCATATAATTATCATCCCTAATGTTACATACATCATTTAATATTTCAAAACATAACATACATGAAACTTTTGCAATATACTTTTCATGATCAAATTTTTAAATTTTTCAAAAGATGCTAGAAAGAAAAACATGATATAATTTTTAAAAAATAATTTTTTATTTCCTATTCCTACTATCTAAATTAAGCACTCATGAAAAACTTCAAGTACTTTCAAAATAATTCAAGAGAGTTGAGTTACTTACCTTGTAGTTGAAGCCCATCAAAGCCCAATTAAAATCGTTTCACCTTTAGAAGTTCTTGATTCATCCTTGGTTGCCTTCCTCTTCTTTTTGGCCTCTTCCTCCGTTCAAGTTCATTGTTTATTTTAAATTTTTGTTTAATGAACTTATTAAGATTTAGTGTTCAAAGTTCAAGTTCATCATTGTCCTCATCACTTGAGTCATCGCTCAAGTGGTATTCATTTGTTCGGAGTTCCAAATCCTTCCTATTCTTTGGAAGGTGGTTCAAGTGCTCATCGGGTTCAAAATGTTCCATAAGTGTCATTTCATAGGTCATTAATGACCCGATTAATTCTTCTAATGAAAAATCATTTAAATTTTTTATCTCTTGTATTGCGGTTATTTTAGGATCCCACCTTTTTGGAAGGGATCTTAAGATTTTACTTACGAGATCAAAATTCGAAAAAGATTTACCAAGAACTCTTAGATTATTGATGACATCCGTGAAACGGGTGTACATGTCGCCTATAGTCTCGCTTGGTTGCATTCGAAAAAGTTCAAAATCATGCAATAAAATATTAACTTTCGAGTCTTTGACTCTACTAGTTCCCTCATGCGTGATTTCAAGTGTTTGCCAAATATCAAAAGCCGTTTCGCACATAGAAATCCGATTGAACTCATTTTTGTCTAAAGCGCAAAATAAGGCATTCATAGCCTTTGCGTTTAAAGAAAAATACTTCTTCTCCAAATCCGACCATTCGTTCATCGGTTTAGAGGGAAGTTGAAAACCGTTTTCAATAATATTCCATAAATCCAAATTCATAGAAATCAAGAAAACTCTCATTCGAGTTTTACAATATGTGTAGTCCAATCCGTTAAACAACGATGGACGAACAACCAAAAAGCCCTCTTAAAAGCCATGAAAAGCCATTTCTCTCGGGTGTAAATACGAAATGAGAAATACCGGGCTCTGATACCAATTGTTAGGATTGGAGCAGCACTAAGAGGGGGGGGGGGGGAATTAGTGCAGCCGTAAAGTATGATAAACTTTCGACGATTTAAACACTTTCGGAAACTTCGTACGATAAAAGCAACGTTTCGTTTGAAACCGTTTTGATTGAATTTTAACTTGAAGGCATACGTAAGAAGGAGACAAAGAAGTAGATTATCAAAGTGAAGATGGTTTGCAGTAATATAAATGACAATAAGATAAACGCAAACCAATTTATAGTGGTTCGGTCATGCAACCTACATCCACTTGTGAAGCCTTCTTCGATGAGGCTTCCAACTTCCATTAGCAAATCACTTTGAAGGGGAAGGACAAATACCCCTCTTACAACCTTTTACAAGTGGTTTACCCTCTTACAGATTTTCAAAGAGAAAGAGGGAGGTGAACACTCAAGCTATTGAAAACAAAAACTTGCTAAAGGCTTTGCTAAGACTTTTATCTCAATCTCTTGCTTCTCAAAGGTTGTGATCTCAGCTGAGAATTGAGGGGGTTTATAGGCCCCAAGAGGATTCAAATTTGGGCTCCAAATTTTGAATTCTCTTAGAGTTTCGAAAAAGGGGTGCCATCGCTTTGTTAGTGTCCGGACATCGATAGTGTGGCAAGGTGCCATCGCCGGACCTCTCGGTGTGTTGGGTGGTGCCACCACTTAGTCCAGCAGTGCCACCACTTGGTTCTTGAGTTCTAGGCGGTGCCACCCGCCTAATCTAGCGGTGCCACCGCCTACACTATTTCAACTCACTAGTTAGGCTCCAAACTTGGCCCAAACCAGTCCGAACTCGGGCCCACTGGCTTACTTGGGTTATAGGATTAACACATAATCCTAACCCTAATTAACATGCTAACTACGAATTTAAAGATATTTCCTAAGCTATTACAAAGTTCGTAAGTCAAGACTTCTTCCGCTCGAAGCTTCCGGCTAACTTTCGACGATCTTCCATAAACTCTCGAAACCATTCTGGGGACTCCCCCAAGCATCTAGACTTCACGATTTGATCTTGGCGAAGTTCCAACGAGCTTCTTTGGCAAGCTCCAATCTTTCTCGGCGAAGCCTCGAACTTCCAATGAACCTTCCCACGAGCTTCCGAAAAAACCCAAGAAGCTCCCTACTCATTCTTGGCTAGTTCCGGTAGCATTCCCAATGAATCTTCGGACTTTCGTCGAACTCTCAAACTCGGAATGAATCCTTCGCGCTTGACTCCGATACTTTGTTTCGCTTTATGTCTTTGTCGTTATCGTAGTTAATCCTGCACACATAAGCCAAAACTCTACTACGATTTAGATAATTATTACAACGCGAATTGACATTCTGTTGCCTGGTATGTCATTGGTTGGCGGCCGTCCGATTCTTCAACGATCGTCCATCTCTTGCGGCTTGTTGCCCAATCAGCGTTGACCTCTGCAACCCCCGATATCCTTGGTGTAATTCCACTCTCCTTGGTCCGATGCCCGACGTCCGAAGCCTTCTGCCGTCTAATATCCTAACGTGATCTCCTCCGACGCAACGTCAATTCCTCCTGCGTCAACTATCTAATCTTGATCGAGTAGACCTGCATCACTCAAAATACAGTTAAACATCTAAACAATATCAATTAGTTTCATCATCAAAATCCGAGATTCTATAAAACTAAGAGAGGTGGTGAGGGTTACTTGTAAAAAAGGGTTGTAAAGGTTCTCACCTGAGCCTTCAAAAGGAGAAAAGAGTTCTAAGATGGTAGTTATTCTTTACCTGTTAAAAGAAGAACGTTAGTGGATGTCGGTGGCCTCGACGTAAGAGGGATCGGGAGTGGACGTAGGACACGATGACCGAACCACTATAAATTTGGTGTGCTTTTTTCCTTGCTGTTTACTTTTTTGTTGCTAATTAATTTAATTGTCTACTGCTTTTCTTACACTATACATTTAAACATATTTCTGATACGGGCTTTATTGAATGAAAGTTTTTCAAACTGACGTTTTTACCAAAGCAATAATTCACCCCTCCTCTTAGTGTTGATTTTGGTCCTAACAATTAATATCAGAGCTAAGTATTTCTTGATTGATTTAACACCCAAGAGAATGACTTTTTTTGGCTTTCAAGATGGTCACACTTATTCATCCTCCTATGTTCAATGGGGTGAACTACACAAATTGGAAAACACGTATGAGATTTTTCTTACTTTCCATAGATTTAAATTCATGGAATGTTATTGAAAATAACTTTCAAAAACTCTCTAGACTAATGAATGAATGGATTAATCTAGAGAAGTAAATATTTTCTTTAAATGCTAAAGATATGAATGCTCTATTTTGCACCTTAGATAAAAATGAATTTAATCGTATTTCTTTATATGAAACTACACATGAGATTTGACACACACTAGAAGTAACTCATGAAGGTATGAATAGAGTAAAAAATCTAAGATAAATCTTTTGATATATGATTTTGAATTATTTTGAATGAAGTCAAGCCGAAACCATTGTTGACATATACACCCGCTTTACAAATATCATCAATGGTTTAAAAGCTCTTAGCAAATATTTTTCTAATCTTGAACTTGTAAACAAGATTCTAAGATCCCTTCTAAAGAGTTGGGATTCGAAAGTAACTATAATACAAGAGGCAAATAACTTAAATAATTTTTTACTAGAAGAACTAATTGGTTCGTTGATGACATATGGAATGATGTGCAAGACACATGATGAACATGAGAACAACTTTCTAAAGAACTGGAAGGATTTGACACTTAGAATAAAAGAAGAACTCCTCACAAAAAAATTCAAAAAGTTCATGAAAAAGAACAATACTACGTTAAAACAAAAATCTTAAAATGAACTCAAAAAGGACATAACCACTTGCTATGAATGCAAAAAGCCGAGTTACTCCAAAGATGAGTGTACAAAACTAAAAAAGTTGTCAAAAAAGAAGAAAGCATAGTGATATGGGACGAATCGAGTATATCCAAAGACGAGGAGCAAACCAATAAAGGTGAGATGGCTTAATTACATTAATGGCTCTCACTTGAGGTAAGTGACTCAAATAAATCTTATTTACTTTAATATGAATTACTTAATGCCTTTCATGATTTGTTTGATGAATGTAAATTAGTTGGTAAAAAATATATATCATTAAAAAAAAGATCATACTTCTCTTTCTAATAAATTTAAAATTTTTAAAAATGAGTATGATAAATGCTTGTTAACCCCTTGTATTAAGTGTGAAGAATTATATTCACTTAAGAAAGAAAATGTAGTATTACAATAAATGTTAGAAAAATTTAAAATTGGTAGAAAATTATTAAACATGATTCTTACCAATAAGGGTCATGTTCGTAGAAAGGAAGGTATCGACTTTGTGAGTAACTATACTCAACAAAAACTAACTACTTTTGTTAAAGGACCCATATTGTATGTTACCTCGAAGGTTAAGTGTAATTTTTGCGGTAGATATAGTCATTTTGCATATAAATATTCATTTAATAAGTATGGCTCATGTAAATTGATTTGGGTTCCTAAAGGAACCATGAATGACTTAATGCTAAAAATTAAGATAGGTAGATCTAAACATGAGGCACTCAAAGTCAAATAGGTACCTATAGCAAACCTACATTTCTTGTAGAAATATCTACAATCGAAAACTAGGAGCAAAAATGATATATTGATAGTGGATGCTCAAGTCATATGACTGGAGATCCAACATACTTCACAAAGCTCACTAGTCGAAACAAAATGATTTTGATTGAATATACTTTATGAAATCATGCTTAATGAGTTTATATTTTGAAATTATGCATGATGATTTTTTTTGATAATTTTTTTGTTTTTTGGTTTTAATCAATGATGCATGTATTTGGTATAGAAAACAAGGACATGCTTGTATGAAATCAATCGCTTAAATTAAAATAAAAAAATGTATTATTCTTGAAAATATCTCTATCCCTAAAAGTTTATCGAATCTTTTCAAAATGAGATTAATAAATCTATTTATGTTATTTTTTACAATGATGTTGAAAATCTATTTATCTATTTATGTTGAAAATCTATAAATCTATTTATCGAATTTTTTCAAAATGATCTCAACTTTTGCGTCGAAGGAGGTATGAAAAATTTAGAAGACTAAAATTTTCTTTCAACGAGGGGAGAGTGTAACATTCCTTATTTTTGAAAATTTTATAATGGCCTATTCGTCATGTAGGGACCAAAATATAAATATTAGAAATATGATATGATTTGTAAAAGATTCATATTAGGTTTAAAAAATGTTGGACATGTGTCACTAGCTAACCTTATGTTTGTTCTAAGGATGACACCTAAGCCCCTTTCATGCATGTTTGACACCTTGCAATCTTTATATTAGCTAAATCTAATGCATTAGAAAAGAAACTAAAGGAGGAAAACTTTAAGAGCTATAGCCAATATGGGTTTGAGAGGAGAAAGGAAGAGGAATTGAAGTAGAAGGAGAAGAAACTTTGCTTTTGCTTGAGGTTTTGCATCAATTCCCCACATTTAGAATCAAACTTTTCTAAGGCAAATGTTCTAACCCATTTATAGAGAACTCTTAATCTCTGATTTTATCTTAATCCTGAAAAGTTTGGAAGACTTTGGCTTCAAACATGATATTTCTTTCATTTGAGAATAAAAATGTGAATCTGAAATTATTTAATGATTTGACCTTTGTAAATTGTTTTAGCCATAACATTCTGCACTACTTTTGGATTCAGTTAAAATTAAATATATCCGAAAGTAGACTTATAGCTCTTTTTCTTTGATATTAAGATTGATAAATTTGGAGTCTATTTGTCTATCTAAACTGTTATTTAAATTGACTATATGAAATCTGTAAAACATAGACTATTGGTTTAGACCTTTCAGTACTATCTTACTTATAACTCTTTGTTAGGAACTCGGACTTATAAAAAATATGATTTATCAAAATCTAGACTCATAGATCTTTCTATGTATATCTAATTCAAATGATTTAGATTATAACTGACTATTGAATCATCTATTCAAATCAACTATATGAATTCTGCAAAATGGAGATAATGTTCTTTGACCTTTAGTTACTAAACTATTAAAAACTCAATGTTGGAATGTCCAATTCATACAAAACTTAATTTATCTAAATTTAAATTGATACGTCTTTTGAATGATGTCATTTTGTACAATTTGGAGCATATTTAGTTATCCAAATAATTCATGAAATATGCCTCTCAAATTCTATCAAAATCGAAGCTTTGGTCGATTTCATATATTCTTGTTTCATCTCTTTGAAAATTGATTTCAGCTAAAATCCATACTTCAATTGAGCTTTACATTATTACTTTGAAATCTTGTATACTTTTGTCCTTCAATTATTTACATACCTGAATCTATTAGATAAGGTTAATGTTTGTATCCCAATATTGCATTGTAGGCATATGCATTCCGTTGTTCCAAGATGTTTCCGGGATATGTCCCAATTTATTATTCACAATACCCATTTTACTATGGTATTTATGAGATTATTTGAACCTTTGATAGAAATAGTAAAGGGATTATTTGGACCTTTATTAGAAATGGTAAAAGGATTATCTGGACCTTTGATAGAAATGGTAAAAGGTATGTGCTTAGAGCTCATGGCTCGAGATTATGTTTGGTGGTTATTTAGAAATGGATGAACCATATTATGTCTGGCATCCCACATCAACTTTTATCTACTTGATATGATATCTAGAGAGCTTTAGTTATGTGCTTTTATATATGCTTTGGGTAAGAATGAAATGTGTGCAACGTCAAATACGACGTTTGAGCTTCTATTTTGTATTTGTCCTTGATATACTCCAAAATGCTTCATATGCCATTGATATATTTTGAATCATTTCATCCACTATTGATATATTCCAAAATATTTCATCTGCCATTGATATGCTCCAAAATGCTTCATATGCCATTGACATGTTCCGAAGCATTTCATCCCTGGCTATTCAGATATTCTCAAATGTTTTCATTTCTTATTGATATGCTCAAACATTTCATAATGCCTTTTAATATGTTCAAATACTTCATATGCCATTGATATACTTTGTAATATTTTATATATCATTGATATGTCTGAAATTCTTCCTATGCTATTGATATGCTCAAATCCTTCATATGCCATTGATATACTTGAAAAGCTTCATATGTCATTGATATATTCAAGCATTTCATCTTCCATTGATATGTTCCAAAAATATTTCAATACATCAATAATTTACTCCAATTAGTCTTTACTCTTTTGTTATGAACAAAATATGCTTCAACGAAAATGACATTATAATTCTCAAGATTCGTTGACCTCTTGTATTTGGTACCTTATTTGTTTTGAAACTATTCTTTTTCACTATTGATATGTTAGTCGCCATCGAAATTTCTATGTCCTCACCTCATTATTATATAAAATTTTCAGATAGTTTGTCGTCATTAGAATATTTAAACCTAGCTATAATAGTAGAAAGTTAGAAGACTTTGGGCAAACCTTTTTAGTGAATTATATGTTATTTTTTGTATAAGTACACTTGATGTTTAATGGAATATTGATGGTAAATATGAACATATGAGTTTTGTAAAAGTTTAAAGAACCTCTCATATTTAGGATTTTGGAGTGTTATGTAAATTTCTATAATGATATGAGCATATAGTAAACATTGGTTTTGTGATTAAGCGTAGAATACCACACTTATGGATTTATGAGGTGGTTATTGTTTGGGTGAGTTGGTTTTAGATTTTACTATCCATTTATTAACACGGTGTATAATTTTAAACCCACAGAGGTTTGATGAATTGGGGAATTATGGATGTGAAATGACTATGAATGTTTTCTCAATCTTCTCAAATGTGTCTGATTGGATCCTAGAATGAAATATGTTATTAAATTATAATATTATTGAATATTTATGGAGCTGATAGAGTGGTATCAAAGAGTACTATTTGAGGATCTCTAAGATATTTGATATGTTTTTGATGTGCAAAATATATTGAGGTCTAATGAACTATAATGATCGAGCAAAAAAATTTCTTTGATATCCTTTAGAATCTATGATGTCGAGACGATGGTCCTCTTACTTCATCTTTTTTATAATTGAGTAATATAATAGTGATTGGGGACATCAAATTAGAATGCACTAGAATGGATAATTTAATGAGCTTAGTTCTCCTAGTTTTAGTGGTGAGCCTAATCCAAACGGTCAGAGAACAATGGAAGTTATTAGAAAAAAATTTTGATTTGAATGTTATGAGGAAAGGCAAGACTCAATGATGTTGATGGCCTCAACCGGGTGCAATTTAGATCTCAACTTTTATAGTCAAGGAGGTATGACAAATTTAGAAGACTAAAATTTTCTTTCAACTAGGGAGAGGTAACATTCCTTATTTTTGAAAATTTTTATAATGGCCTATTCGTCATGTAGGGACCAAAATATAAATATTAGAAATATGATATGATTTTGTAAAAGATTCATATTAGGTTTAAAAAAAAAAAAATGTTGGACATGTGTCACTAGCTAACCTTATGTTTGTTCTAAGGATGACACCTAAGCCCCTTTCATGCATGTTTGACACCTTTGCAATCTTTATATTAGCTAAATCTAATGCATTAGAAAAGAAACTAAAGGAGGAAAAACTTTTAAGAGCTATAGCCAATATGGGTTTGAGAGGAGAAAGGAAGAGAATTGAAGTAGAAGGAGAAGAAACTTTGCTTTGCTTGAGGTTTTGCATCAATTCCCCACATTTAGAATCAAACTTTTCTAAGGCAAAAATGTTCTAACCCCTTTATAGAGAACTCTTAATCTCTGATTTTATCTTAATCCTGAAAAGTTTGGAAGACTTTGGCTTCAAACATGATATTTCTTTCATTTGAGAATAAAAAATGTGAATCTGAAATTATTTAATGATTTGACCTTTTGTGAATTGTTTTAGCCATAACATTCTGCACTACTTTTGGATTCAGTTAAAATTAAATATATCCGAAAGTAGACTTTATAGCTCTTTCTTTTGATATTAAGATTGATAAATTTGGAGTCTATTTGTCTATCTAAACTGTTATTTAAATTGACTATATGAAATCTGTAAAACATAGACTATTGGTTTAGACCTTTTCAAGACTATCTTTACTTAACACTCTTTGTTAGGAACTCGGACTTATAAAAAAATATGATTTATCAAAATCTAGACTCATAGATCTTTCTATGTATATCTAATTCAAATGATTTAGGGATTATAACTGACTATTGAATCATCTATTCAAATCAACTATATGAATTCTGCAAAATGGAGATAATGTTCTTTTGACCTTTAGTTACTAAACTATTAAAACTCAATGTTGGAATGTCCAATTCATACAAACTTAATTTATCTAAATTTAAATTGATACGTCTTTTTGAATGATGTCATTTTGGTACAATTTAGAGTATATTTAGTTATCCAAATAATTCATGAAATATGCCTCTCAAATTCTATCAAAATCAGGAAGCTTTGGTGGATTTCATATATTCTGTTTCATCTCTTGAAAACTGATTTCAGCTAAAATCCATACTTCAATTGAGCTTTTACATTATTACTTTGAAATCTTGTATAATTTTGTCCTTCAATTATTTACATACCTGAATCTATTATATAGGTTAATGTTTGTATCCCAATGTTGCATTGTAGGCATATGCATTCAAGAAACTCAAGTATGTGTTTGGGATATGTCCCAATTTATTATTCACAATGCCCTTTTGTACTATGGTATTTATGAGATTATTTGAACCTTTGATAGAAATAGTAAAGGGATTATTTGGACCTTTATTAGAAATGGTAAAAGGATTATCTGACCTTGATAGAAATGGTAAAAAGGTATGTGCTTAGAGTTCATGGGGTCGAGATTATGTTTGGTGGTTATTTAGAAATGGATGAACTATATTATGTCCGGTATCCCACATCAACTTTTATCTACTTGATATGATATCTAGAGCTTTAGTTATGTGCTTTTTATATATGCTTTGGGTAAGAATGAAATGTGTGCAACGTCCAAATCCCTTCCATGCTTGAGCTTCTATTTTGTATTTGTCCTTTTGATATACTCCAAAATGTTCTATATGCCATTGATATATTTTGAATCATTTCATCCACTATTGATATATTCCAAAATATTTCATTTGCCATTGATATGCTCCAAAATGCTTCATATGCCATTGACATGTTCCGAAGCATTTCATCCGTCATTCGTATGTTCTGAAATGTTTCATTTCTTATTGATATGCTCTGAAACATTTCATACGTCTTTGATATGTTCCGAAATACTTCATATGCCATTGATATACTTTGTAATATTTTATATATCATTGATATTCTCCGAAATTCTTCCTATGCTATTGATATGCTCTGAAATCCTTCATATGCCATTGATATTCTTCGAAAAGCTTCATATGTCATTGATATATTCCGAAGCATTTCATCTTCCATTGATATGTTACAAAATATTTCAGTACATCAATGATTTACTCCAATTAGTCTTTACTCTTTTGTTATGAACAAAATATGCTTCAATGAATGACATTATAATTTTGCATTGAAGGACCTCTTTGTATTTGGTACCTTATTTGTTTTGGAAACTATTCTTTTTCACTATTGATATGTTAATCGCTTGCTTGAGCTCTATATCCCCACCCCATTATTATAAAAAATTTTAGGATAGTTTGTCGCCGCTAGAATATTTAAACTGAGTTATAATAGTAGAAAGTTAGAAGACTTTGGGCAAACCTTTAGTGAATTATATGTTATTTTTGTATAAGTACACTTGATGTTTAATGGAATATTGATGGTAAAATATGAACATATGAGTTTTGTAAAAGTTTAAAGAACCTCTCATATTTAGGATTTTGGAGTGTTATGTAAATTTCTATAATGATATGAGCATATAGTAAAACATTGGTTTTTTGTGATTTCATGTGAATACCACACTTATGGATTTATGAGGTATTATTGTTTGGTGAGTTGGTTTTAGATTTTACTATCCATTTATTAACATGGTGTATAATTTAAACTGCGAGGTTTGATGAATTGGGGAATTATGGATGTGAATGACTATGAATGTTTTCTCAATATTCTCAAATGTCCGATTGGATCCTAGAATGAAATATGTTATTAAATTATAATATTAATGGAATATTTATGGAGCTTGATAGAGTGGTATCAGAGTATGATTTGAGGATCTCTAAGATATTTGATATGTTTGATGTGCAAAATATTGAGGTCTACTTGAACTATAATGATCGATAAAAATTTCTTCTTCGATATCCTTTAGGAATCTATGATGTCGAGGACGATGGTCCTCTTGTTTCATCTTCTTTTGAGTAATTGAGTGATATGTAGTGTTGATTGGGGACATCAAATTAGAATGCACTAGGAATGGGATAATTTAATGGGCTTAGTCCTCCTGTTTTAGTGGTGAGCCTAATCCAATCCAAGGTGAGAACAATGGAAGTTATTAGAAAAAAATTTTGATTTGAATGTTATGAGGAAAGGGCAAGACTCAATGATGTTGATGGCCTCAATCCAGGTGCAATTTAGATCTCAACTTTTAAGGCATGGAGGTATGACAAATTAGAAGACTAAAATTTTCTTTCAACGAGGGAGAGTGTAACATTCCTTATTTTGAAAATTTTATAATGGCCTATTCGTCATGTAGGGACCAAAATATAAATATTAGAAATATGATATGATTTGTAAATGATTCATATTAGGTTTTAAAAAAAAATGTTGGACATGTGTCACTAGCTAACCTTATGTTTGTTCTAAGGATGACACCTAAGCCCCTTTCATGCATGTTTGACACCTTGTCTTTATATTAGCTAAATCTAATGCATTAGAAAAGAAACTAAAGGAGGAAAACTTTAAGAGCCGCAGCCAATGTGGGTTTGAGAGGAGAAGAAAACGGAATTGAAGTAGAAGAAGGAGAAGAAACTTTGCTTGTTTGAGGTTTTGCATCAATTCTCCACATTTGAGAATCAAACTTTTATAAGGCAAGTATTCTAACCTTCCTATAGAACTTTTAATCTCTAATTCCTTATCCTAAAAAAGTTTGGAAGACTTTGGCTCTATATATGATATTTCTTTCATTTCCAGGGAACAAAACTGTGAATCTAGAATTTTTCGATAATTTGACCTTTCTGTATTATTCTAGCCATAACATTCTGCACTGATTTTGGATTCAGTCGAAATGGAAATATATCCAAAAGTAGACTCAGGGCTCTTTCTGTTTTATTGATTTGATAAATTTAGAGGTTTATTTGCCTATCCAAACTATTATTTAAACTGACCCTATGAAATCTGTGGGAAACAGAAACGCATTGGTTTTGACCTTTCAGTTAGAAACTCTGATTTATACAAAACTTAGTTTATCAGAATCTAGACTCATAGATCTTTCCAATCATATTGATTTGAATAATTTAAAGTATAACTAACTATTGAATCGTTTGTTCAAATCAACTATATGAATTCTACAAAACGGAGATAATGTTTTGACCTTTGATTATACTAAACTATTGATAACTCAATGGTGGAATGTCCAATCGTACAAAGCTTAATTTATCTAAGTTTAGATTGGATACATCCTCGAATGAATCCATTTTATGTAATTTGGAGTATAATTGATTATCCAAACAATTCATGAAATCTGCCCTCAAATTTATCAGACCGAGCTTTGATTGATTTCACCTATTTTTGTTTCATCTGTTTGGAAATTGATTTCCATTTCAAGAATCCGTAGCTGGTTAGACTTTACATTATTGCTTTGAATCTATTTGCTTATGTCTTCAATTGTTTCCATGCACGAGATCTGTATGTAAAGAGTTCATGTTTGATAACTTCTGATAAATTTGAGGCGAACCTAATAATTGTTCGAGATAATCAGTATACTCCAAATGAGACTTCGTCGATATCGATACAAACTTAGATAGTAACTTTGGCTTGCAATTGGACATTCAAATTGATTCATCAGCTGGTTTAGTAATCAGGTCCGAAAACGACCAATCTCCGTTTTGTAGAATTCATATAGTTGTTTGACAAACTCATTGATAGTTAGTTATACTTTTAAATTATTCAAATCAGCTAATGAATAATCTGAATTCGACAAACTTAGTTTTGTCAAATCGAGTTTCTAACAGTCCAACTCAATCGTTCTGTTTACAGTTTCTTAGATTCGGTTTAAACTGGATGAGCAAATAAACTCTAAATTCTCCAAATCAATGTTGAGAAAACCTGAGTATCTATATATGTTGGTTCAGGCTGATCAAAATAAGTGCGAAATGATGGAGATAATACAGAAGGTCAATTATCGAAAATTCTAGATTCTGATTTTAGATATCATATATAGTGAAGTCATCCAATTTTGAGATTAGATGAAATTGAGATTAGTAGGAAGGGTTGAAATGCTGCTTGTATAAAGACGATTCTCAAAATAACAGGAGGTGATATAGTGAAACAACGAAGTTTCTTCTCCTTTCTTCTTCATTCCGTTTTTCTTCTCTCCAAACCCATTGACTCTTGACTCTGTCCTTTAGTTTCTTTTCTAATGCACCAATTTGTATGGGTAGGGTGTCAAAACATGCATGAAAGTAGGCTGTCATCACTTTTAGAACAAACATGGATAACTGGTGACATGTCAACATTTTTAGGCTTAATGTAGTCGTTACAAATCATATCATGTTCCCCAATATTTATTTGGTCCTCAAACGAATGACCATTATAAAAGAGCTTTTTCGAAATGAGGAATGTTACACTCTCCCTCGTTGAAAAATGCAGTCTTCTAAACACCCTCTTCGACAAAGACACAAACGCACCTGAATTGAGCCATCGTATCGTGAATCTTGCCCTTCGCCAACATTCAAAATCAAAATTTTTCTAACCTTTCCATTGAATTCGTTTCCGTTAGTGGAAGCTCACCACTTAAACTGGGGAGGACTAAACTCGTGAAATCCCCATTCTGAATGCATTCTACGATGTCCCCAATCAACTGCTATTCTCATCGATACTCAAAGAGAAAGAAGGAACTGTCGTCGGTATAATTCTAAAGGATATCGAAATTTTTATCGTCGTCCTGTGGACTATCATTTGCACATCAAGCATATCTTGAGATCTCCGTCGTACTCTGATACCACTAAACTTCCGCTAAATATTCAATAATGTTAATTTGGCAACATATTTCATTCTGGGATCAGTTCGATTTGTTGAATATTGAGCATGGTCATTCATCCGTAATTCCCCGTTCGTCAGGCTTACGCGATTGCGCCATGTTAATAAATGGATGGTAAATCTAAGCCAACTCATGACAATAACCGCGCGTAATCCCGTGGTGTGTTGTTCTGCATGATGCAAAACAATGTTTGCAACATCGTTATGAAATTTATAGCGCTCAAGGTACAAACGGGGTTCTTCAAACTTTTGCAAAACTCTGTTCATATTTACCATCGGCTTCCATTAAATCGAAGTGTACCCCATACAAAAGTAACATAATTCACTGAGAAATCTTCTGACTTTCTGCTATTATAACTCGGTTGAAATGTTCTGGCGGCGACAATATCACAAAAGGTACAGCAATAATGATTGAGGATAGGCTCGGCAACCTTCCGGTGAAAAGAGGCAATTTCAAGGTAAATGGTACCAGAGGTCGGCAATCTGAAAATTATGTCATTTCATTCGGTATGTTTTGTTCATGGCTGAAAGAGTAAAGACTTTAATTGGAGAAGCTGTTTTTTATGTTTTTATGTCAATGGTGAATAGCAAATCATATTGACGGCAGAATATCAATGACGCTATGAAAAGAACAACGCAGGCTTCGGTATCAATGTTATATAAAATATTACGAAAGTATATCGTAATGTTCGAGGTATATCAGGCATGAAGAAGGAGCGTGTCAATAAAATGAAACATTCGGTATCACGAATGACGGTCTTGGTGTAACATTTTGGAGCATATCAATAACGATAATGTTTTGGAATTCTCTCAATGGTGGTGAAATGATTGAAATATGTCAATGACATATGGCATTTTGGGTATATCGGGACAAATACAAAATGAAACCAGCGATGAAACATTTGACGTTGCACATTCATTCTTACCCAAAGCACCTATAAAACGCATGACTTCATGCAGATGTCATATCGAAGTGAATAAAGTTGATGTGAGATACCGAACGTAACGTTCGTCGATTTCTAAACAACCATGAAACATAATCTCGGCTTCGGCGATAACGCATACTTTATCGAGGTCGGTCAATCCTTTGCCATTCTGTCGGGTCCAACAATCGCTATATTTCTGTCGAGTTCAAGTATCATGTCGTAATTACAAGGGCATTATTGAATAATAGTGGGACATGTCGGCTTATCTTGGTTCAGCGGTCATAACTGATGCAACGTTGGGTCTGAAACAACCTTATATGGATTCGTAAATAATTGGACAAAATACGCAATTTCAAAGTAATAATGTAAAACTCAATGAAATACGGACACAGCTGAATCGTTTTCAAAGAGATGAACGAATATATGAGAATGGGCTTCGTTTTGATAGCGAGGGCATATTTCGTAATTGTTGTTCAACTAATGCTCCAAGCCAATGCAAAGCTGACATCAAAGACGTATATCGGTAAATTTAGATGAAATGAAGTTTAATGATGGACATTTAACATTGATTTTAATAGTTTAACTAAGGTCAAAATTATCCATTTTGCAGAATTCATACAGATTGTTGAATGAATATTCAATGATCGTTATAATCTAAAATAAATTTGAATGAACCATGAAGATCTATGAGTCTGAACACGATAAATCATATTTTTAAGATCGGTTCTAACAAGGGTCGTTGGCTAAGTATTGCTGGTCTGAAACTTCAATGGTCTATGTTTTAAATTTCATATGATCATTTAAACTTAACAGTTTAAGATAGTTGAAATGAACTCAGGTATCGATCTTAATCGAAAGAGCGCAAGTCACTTTCGGATGCTGTTATTTTAACTGAATCCGAAAGGCGGTGCAGAATGTTATGGCTTCAAAATTCTCGAAAGTCGGAATCGATGAAGCTCAATTTCGAGATTACGACACCTTATGAATGAAAGAGCTGTCGTGTTTGAAATGGTAACACTAGAGACCAGGCAAAATCGAAGTTAAGGTTGCTCTGAAGGGGTTGGCTATGAAAAATTTGATTCTAAATGTCGGAGATTGATACTTGGCATCGAAGCAACGGCTTCTCCTTCTTTCTTCGATTCTCTTCTTTCTCACTCTCGAAACCCATGTTGGCTTTATAGCTCTTAAGTGCATCTTGTTTCTACAATGCGTGAACTGGCTTAATGTAGATTGCGAGTGTCAGTATGCGTGAAAGAGACGGTGTCGTCAGAACAAACATGGTGTATTGTTTGCAGCGTCAACATTTTTAATATGAATCTTTGCAAATCATATCGCTATTTCTGGCTATTTTATATTTTGATCCTACATGGCTGAATAGTAAAATTTTCAAAGAATGTTACGCTCTCCCTGGATGAAAGGTACGAATAATTGTCGTACTCCTTACGACGCTGAAAGTTGGTGCGCACGGATGAGCCATCGGCGCATCGTTAGTCTTGCCTTTCTAAACGTCAGGCCCTGCAATAACTTCCGTTGTTCTACGATAGTTGGCACCGCTAAAACTGGAGAACTAGCTCGTTAAATTATCCGTTCTAGTGCATTCTGATGATGCAATCATTTGCTATTATATTACTCGAAGACAGTGGAGATATGGATCTGGGTGTCTGGAATAATCGAAATTTTGTCGTCATTATAGTTCGTTAGTTCTCAATATATTTGCGTAGGCCCATATCGAAATATCTTGGGGATCACTAGATAAACCTTTCTGACCATATCGGCTCCATCAAATGTTAATAATATATAGTTATTAACATATTTCGATAAAGATCAATCGGTATTTGAGAAAGATGAAACGTCGCAGTCATTCATCGTATTCCCAATTCATCAAACCTACTGTGATTTAGAAAGTATACGCGATAGATAAATAGTAGTAAAATCTAAAACCAGCTTTCACCCAAACAATAACCACCTCGCCAAATCCATGGGGTATTCTACGCGATCTGGAAACGTCTTACTATATGCTCGCTGTCGTATGAAAATTTTACGCCAACGCTCAAAATCTAGTATATGAGTTCAAACTTTGCAAAACTCATATATTCATGTTACCATAAATGTTCGTGAAGCATCGGGTGTACTTATACAAAAATAACATATAATTCACTGAAATTTTGCCCAAAGTCTTCTAACTTAACTATTATAACGTTTAAATATTCTGGCATCCTGAAATTTTATGTAATGACCAGTGAACATGAAACTCAACAGCATTCTTTATATCAATAGTGAAAAGTAGTTTCAAAACAAGCGGAACGCCAAGCTACGAAGATCAGCGAATGTGATAATATTTAGACCGGCTATTTGTTATGGCAAAAGTAAAACTATTGGAAGTAGTATTGATGTGATGAAATATTTTGAACATCAATGAAGATGAAATAGCAGAATATATCAGCCATATGGCTTTTGGTATATCAATAATATATGAAAATTTCGAGAAACATATCAACTGGCATGAGAGATATATAAAATATTACCAGCTGTCAATGGCATGAAAGCTGGTTATGTAGGCGTGTAATGTTTGAGGCATATCAATAAATGGTATTCGAAATATGGAAATGACGGATAATAACTAGGAACATGTCAATAATATGGCATTTTTAGGCATATGTGGAATATTTTGAATATATCAATAGTGATGAAATATTCAAAATATCAATGGCATATGGCTTTTATTTTTGAATAAACTCCAGCGTGTTACTAAACAGTCTTGCCAAAGCATATAAAAGCACGCCAACTAAACTCTGAATATCATATCGAAACCGAACAAAGTTGATGATAACATGGTTAAATATTTCTAAATAACCGCCAGAAGCACTGTCTCGTGACTTCTAACGCATGCCGCCATCGAATACGGTCAATCCTTGCCGACTACAATAAGTCGAAGCGTATTTCTGTCGAAGGTTCAAACATCTGTAAATACCATGGTAAAATGGTATTGTGAACAATAGTGGGACATGCTCCGGTATCTTGGGGCTGGCGAATGCATATGCCTACAATCGCAATATTGAGGATGTAACTTATATCTGAACAATAGGCAATTGAGGACAATGCTGGAGCACCAGTAATGATAATGAAAGCTCAATTGGTATGGTTTTAACAATTTTCAGAGAACGAACAGAGGCTGTGAATGGGCCAAGCTTCATTTTGATAAGGGTACGGTATATTTCGCAATTGACTTGGATAACTAATGTATAGTATGCAAAGGCGTCATTCAGACATTTAAATTTAATTAATTAGTTTTGTATGGTGGTTATTCAACATTGATTTTTGTGGTTGGTAACTGAGTCAGGCTACATTATCTTCCATTTTGCGAAATTCATATAGTTGTTGAAATGAACGATTCAATAGTCGGTGCAATGCAAATCATTTGGTGGTATAGAAAGATCACCATGATCTGAATTTTGATAATCATATTTTGAAGTCGAGTTCTAACAGGTTATAGTAGACCAGTGCTGAAGATACAAACCAACAGTCCATCGTTTTTACCGGAATCTATATAGTCAATTTAGCAACGGTTGAATGAACACAAATGAACTCGAAACCCCATCAATCTTAATATCGAAAGAGAAAACTATGAGATATACTTTCGGATATGTTGAATTTTAACTGAATCAAAAGTGAATGCGCAGTATTAAACAATAAAACTTGTTGCAGGTCGGAAATCGTGAAACTCAATTTCGATTCATTTTCAAAACGAAGGCTATCATGTTTTAACCAATCTTCCAAACTTTTCGGAGACAGGTAAAGATGGGGTGGTTACTATAAATGAGGTTGGGGCTGACGCCTTGAAAAGTTTGTTCTAAACAGCCAGGGGTGATGCGGAAACGGCACAAAGTTTCTTCTAACTACTTCATTCTCTTTCACTATCTCCAAACCATATAACTCTTAATTTTCTCCTTTTAGTTTCTTTTTCTGTGCGATGGTTAGCTAATAACAAGATTGCGAATTATTTTATACGTGAAAGACGATGGGAGTAAACTTGCAGATTATTGTACATGTCAACATTTTAAAACCTAATATGAGCTCTTTACAATCATATCGTATTTCTAATATTTATATTTTGATCTACGTAACGAATAGGCGTGCAGGCACCGAGTGAGATTACACTCTTCCCTGCGTTGAAAGTACGATATTCAATTTTCATGCCTCTTCGTAGATCGTACGAAAAACTAGATAAATGAACACATCAGATTTTCAAGCGTAATAGTAGATTTCCGGCATCGACCAGCAAAATGGCATGGCCTGAATTTTATTAATCTGTTTTGAAAGATTAGATAAACTTCCGGGGATGAAGATATTTTCAGAATAATACATTTTTTATTTTGACTGGCGTTGTTCATGCAAGCGTGTCGCTGTTCTATGCTTCATGCATCGTGATGAAAACCAAAACAAAAGGTGTCAAAAAATCGTAAAAGCAATTCCGAAACCAAACTCGTGAAACATCGTTTCAATAGAAACATGTTCAATCTTTAAACTGAGCTTTTATTGTATGTTGGACATGCTCCGGTCATGCTGACGCAGGAAGCATCCACTATCAATATTCAATAATTTTTTGCTCTGGTTTTCGTTATTATTTCTTACGAAAATATAACGGAGTTTGCTTATAATTTTATTTTGATACCCTCATGTTTGCAGATCTGCCTATATTGGTACGGCGCGTTGAAGTCATTCGTATTTGGAACTTGGAAATCATTTGC